>OU452186.1:600000-914404 GCA_911728515.1 Peribatodes rhomboidaria | reverse complement strand
AAAACGACTCTTAACATCGCGCTATCTCATTTTTGGCACACTTCATATTTAGGGCAGTGGTACGCGTTTACAATAAGCACATACCTAGCACAATGTACTGCCAAATGGTGATTCAATATTATGTTAAAGAATACTCTCCCACAACTTACGAGTTGAATACCAGACCTTATTTTTACTAAACAAAGGTCTAAAACAAGTTTGCATTGCTCCTAATCGCAGTTGTCGAAGTGGCCGATATCAGTGCAATTTACATAAATAACGTTAACTAGAGGTAAATAACTGTAAGTACTGGTTATTAAGGGTACAGTATGCCTCGCCTCGGTTCAATATCTATTTACGAATTGGGTAAGAAATGCAGCAGGCCCTGGGTCTGGAAACACGCAGAGGCGCCTACGCAAACTTCAAAATCGAACGCATTACCGTAAATGTTTTATTATTGAATCAGCGAAATCAAGGTCTCAGAGCTATTGGGACTGGGACAAATCGGCATTTATTTGTCCTACGATTACTTGACTATAACAATTCATCATTAATCATCGAATTGTAACAAGTAACATTATTAAAATAAAAACGAAAAACCCGGCTGCAAAATGTTGTATTGTACCGTCACTTCCACTATCAAGACGATTCAAATGACACCTCACATGTCGAAATACATCGAGCAGTTAGACTGTAGGGCGTGCCAAAGAAACCTCATACATACATACATACATGCCCACGTACATACATACATACATACTCTCTAAAAACATAACCCTCCTTCTTGCCCAGTCGGTGAGCCCAGTCGGTTCAGCGGAGGTGGGGGATGCCAGGTCTAATTTCGAGGCGAGCTACTAAGTTATAATAGAATCACTCAAAAATCGTCATCAACTGCGTTATTGTTACGAATAATAAACCGGCCAAGTGCGAGTCGGACTCGCGCACGAAGGGTTCCGTACATAACATACCTACATATAAAAACGGCAAAAAAAATATTTAAATATTTAATTGACACAACGGCAACTGAACTACATCATCTGTGAAAATTTTAACTGTCTTACTATCACGGTTCATGAGATGCCTGGTTACAGACAGACGGACGGGCAGCTTAGTCTTAGTAATAGGGTCTCGTTTTACCCTTTGGGTACGGAACCCTAGAAATTGTATCAAAAATTTTACCATAAGATAACGCAGATTATTTATCTTTGGATAGTAGCTACTACGGCGAAAAAAACGTGCGTAACCGGCTGATGTTAACATACCTCAGAGATTATGTGAAACGTATGATAAGTGAAACACAGCGTGAGGCAGGTTTGAGGTCACTTAGTTTTATCTTAGCCTGTAGCCTGACTGACTTATCTACCGATGATATAGGTTGGTGATCTAATAGAAACATTTATATTTTTAACCGACTTCGAAAAAAGGAGGTTCTTAATTAATCTGTACGTTTTTTTTGTATGTATGTTACGCCGTCAATTTTTGAATCGATTTTAATGATTATTTTTTGAAATCAGTCAAACGGTTTTTTTTAAATCAACAAACGTCTAAAAATTGTTTACATGGATGACGGGAAGTCGGTTTATAAGCTTTGCTTTTTAATATTATTTCCATTAATATTTCTAGATCCTGCGAGATTTAACCTTTGTCTACTCGTACCATGAGCTGTACAGCATTTTGACTCGAACCTCGCGTGACTTTTGTCTCCTCTATCTTACTATAAGTCCTGTAGAGATACCAGCAAATGAAACATCGTCTTTATTACATAAAAGTAAAGTTTGATTAGTGGCGCTGGCGCTTAAGAGGGCCGCGACGCTCTGAAATTTCCATACAAACGCGTTACTCAAATTTCTTGAAAACCATTTGTCAGATTATGATGAAATTTAGCATGTACAATTAAATTAACAATATCTCCGCCCCTATGTTGTTGGTTTTTTTTTTAAAACGTTCTCAAGCTAAAATAGAGCTATGAAAAATATCCGCATTTTTAAGGGGTCACTTTTGACTGATTTATTCAATAGGTAGACAAAGCAAATCAAAAATTCCATTACATAGGGAGGTTGTCTACATCATTAGCTGTAAATTGAATCTATAATACAAGGGAAATTCTTAGTTATTTAAGAATGATTACTGAAGTGCAAAAGTCATAACAAAAATTGAAATTGCACTTTGTCAGTCTGTAGGTAACTTTAGAGGCTCGTCAGTATCATTACTCGCTCTCTTCGCTCGTCTTCTTCTAGACAAAATGGCTATAGAATACCTTGAGCCAATGCGAAGTTAGTCTAAAGTGATCGCCGGACTCTTAACCATTATCTTGTAACTTACTCTTTACTTAGCTGCTTTTCAATGTTTTTACTTAATAAGTCTAATTAAACACACTAACTAATAAACGTATAGCCTCTGAATGTTAGAGCGGAAATACACTAGAGATTGTTAAAGTAACAGTTTTGAAGATGAACATCCGCAAAGTAACGCCTTATTCAATCAACTATAACAAGCCTCTGAATAGTTGAAACAGAATGTTTTGTATTCTTTCCTTTAAATTTTTAAACTCCATCGTAAAAGACAAAACACGTAAAACTATTCCGAGGTTATACAACGTTTATTAGTACCTAAGGGGGTAAATATATAAATGGTACAGAAGCGTCCAAAATTAAATTAAATCACTTCTTAAATACGGAAGGAGTTGACGACTTGTGAGCGAGTCCATTTGTCTCACCTGATGTTGCCAACTCGTCCCGTTAGCCGCCCACATAGGCCGTGCGTTCGTTTGCTCTCGACCACTAATGGATCCAGGGATGGGGGGGGGGGGGGTTCTAAGGGCCTCAAACCTCAAGCCCCCTTCCAAAAGTCACACTACAATCGTCGAAAATGTCTGTTTTTTTAGTGTTTTTGTGTTTGGCTGTCCTAACGAAAGTTACTTTCTGCTAAGTCAAGATAAGTAAGATTTTGGTTAAGTGGTGAAGAGGAGGGGCTCCCTAAGTCAAAATCTTACCTACCTTGATAAAGCTTACTTTCACTTAGGTGACCCAAGTCAAGCTCCCCCAAACAAAAATCCTGGATCCGCCACTGCTCTCGACGGCAATCAAACCCGCACTACCGGTCGTCTGGACCTTTACAAGCTTCTACCGGCTCATTATGCCCTTTTGTGTTACTCAAATAACGTTGCTTCTATAGCACTGTTACAGAAATGAAGCAGTAAGTAGGCATGCATTATTTCAATATGCATTCATGTGATCAACATTTGTGTTTGTTCCATGTCTGGGTGTTAATATCTATTTTAGTATGTATTTAAAACTAACCTGACTGATATACTCGTACATACATCTATACTTATGGATGTATATCAGTCTCTAGCAGCCACAGTACAAGTTTTGCTTAGTTTGGGGTCAGACGTTCGTGTGTGAACAATGTCCCGAATTTATTTATTTATTGTTTGTTAGTACTACTTTAGTTATTGCATCCGAGTGATATAGGTATAGAAGTAATTGCTTCGGCGATCTATTAGGCAATCGGAAGTCAAGACAATTACTCGTTGTATACGTTTACATGATCATTAGTACACCTCAGTCCATTGGTAGATAATTAGATATGGTCAGCCTTAAGGCTCGGTCATTCCACTATTATCTACCCACACATACGTTTACGTAACCCGCTTTATTTAGAGTTGAATATCGTAAATCATATTTGATGGTAAAATGAGATCGGAGCCTAGAAATATATTTTTTTGCCGTTTCTATTGGTATTAATCGTAATAAGAACACAAATAACAAAAAGTTGCTCGGTTAAACTTTAGAGACCTAATCTGACTATTTACTAAGAATAAAAAAGTGGTTTCATCGCTGAAAATTTATAGAACTACGTTCTGATATTTTTTTAAGAAGAAAGATACTTTTTGTTTTTTTTTTTTCCAAAATGAGAATGATTTTCAAAATTGTATTCGGTTAAACTTTAGTTGGTTGTTTCTTCTACCAGCTGTATTTTTTATGCACCTGATCATCACATCACAATTCTTCATATCAAACTAGGCGCAAACAAAATACTTGTTTTCGTTGATTTCGTGTAATACCGGGCCTATGCCATTCAGTTTGATCATCGGCTTCACGCAGCCAGTCTCTGCGGTCATGATATACTTAGGCTTATAGCTTATCAAGTTCGCTTTTGGTTCCAAAACTTTTTCGGATTTGTATGCTTATCATCCCTTAAGAGTCCGGCGACCACTTTAGACTAACTTTGCATTGGTTTAAGATATTCTATAGCCATTTCGTCTGGAAGAAGAAGACGAGCGAAGAGAGCGAGTAATGATACTGACGAGCCTCTAAAGTTACCTACAGAGTGACATAGTGCGATTTTTTTAATGACTTTTGCACTTTTATAATCATTCTTAAATAACTAAGAATTTCCCTTGTATTATGGATTCATTTAACAGCTAATGATGTAGACAACCTCCCTATGTAATGAAATGTTTAATTTGCTTTATCTACCTATTGAATAAATGAGTCCAAAGTGACCCTTTAAAAATGCGGATATTTTTCATAGCTCTATTTTCGCTTGAGAACGTTTTTAAAAAAACCAAGAACGTAGGGGCGGAGATATTGTTAATCTAATTGTACATGCTAAATTTCATCATAATCAGACAAAATAAATTTCAAGAAATTTGAGTAGCGCGTTTGTATGGAAATTTCAGAGCGTCGCGGCCCTTTTAAGAACTGGATAACATATCTCACTCATCTTAGATTTCGTAATAAAGCAAGCTAAAAGAAAAGCATAAACTCTATTTCGAAATTGAATAGCGACGTATTTCATAATCTATTGAGAGCTCAGAGAAGTTTGAACATGAGAGACTCAGAATCAGAATCTTATTAAAAAGATAGGCTAAAAGCAGTATCTAAAAAAGATAAAACAGTCTACATTCACGACAGAAACTGGACACATGGCCATCGATTTATCATCCATCTCGCTACACGAGTCGAAATATCAGAAGTTGTTTTCAAACATGATTCATGACAGCATAGCTGAAATAGCTACAACACACGTCAAAATATTTCATTCAAACTTACAGACAGTATGGATAAAGTCGAAATTCGAACAGACCTGCGAATCGACAAGAAAAGCTCATGGACTATAGGAATCAAAACCTAAAAGAAATGCAGTCACCAAGATGTATCAACCGAGTACTGTTGAATGTCGTAACCATTGCAATTTGCAAACGCGCAAGAACTGCAAGATCGAAATGATCTGACATTTCTGTTTTTGCTCGATTTCCAAGTTAATCAACGCTAGGAGATAGAGAACATTCCCTTTCAATCAAGCTTTTAAGATGAAAGAATATGAAGGTGCGTAGGAATTCACCTTTTGAAATGTACCTACTGTATTGTAGAGATTTGGCGCCGGACCAAAATACGTGAATTTCCGCGCTTACAATTGATTGGAAATGGTTTCTTATGCAACCTGCAATCACGGAGCCATCGGAATGTTGCGCGCCATGAATATTTATTCTCGGCAAGCAAGGGATGCAGTTGACACACGGTGCGACCAATTTATCTGTAGAGTTGAGTGGGGGAGTCTCTATCGCATTTCCTAAGTAAAACTGACAACTGCGATTGTTCCTTCACCTGGCCATCTCTACAGACAAGTTTGTCGCGCTATAAAAGCGTTTATCAAGTTTTATTCCTTGGCTGCTTTGCCTCGTCGGCCAGAATTACACAAACACCAAGTTCCTGGCATGGTCTTGGGAGCTAGTCTTCTGCATATGGATAAGGCCACCACAATTGGTATCTAATTAGAAACTTGATTCAAATAACAGACAGATAATACCACCCACGTGTGGGTATTCTCGTCAAACAAAAACAACTTTCACAAAGAATCTTTAAAGATTGAAACGGAATCATTAAATCACTCGGCGAACACTTTTGATTTTATTGGCGCAGCCACACCGACTACGTTATCATTGCGTTGCTGATCACGTAATGGTGGTAAAAATAATGATAGCGTACGTTTACCGACGTAACGAGTAAAACATTGCGTGGACGGATCACTTATATTGGCAAGAAAGACGTACCTACCTTGGTAATTATGGAGACTATTCTGTCTAAAAATTGTAGCGTCGCCAAAGTCTCAATCGTGTAAAAGAGCATCTATGTGAACCATGACGTGAACCAAATCTAGGCAAATTAATTCAACACTTATAAACTTATGTGAATTATAAAAATGACTACCGCTTTGTTCGGAAAAAGAACTTCTACTCAGAAGAACAGGCAAGAAACTGAGGGGCATATTTTGTTTGAAACTGTTTAAGTTTCAGTTTATATACTATATATAAGCACATCGATCATAACTAGCCCACTCTTGGGTTCAAGATAGGTCTCTTGCCTTGCAATCTGGGGGACTGCAACTGCGTTGTGGACAAGCCGAATTGGGTAGAGCATTTGTCTTTCATCCGCGAGATGGGTTAACAACATCTTTTAACCAAACCAATGACTCAAGTTCTGCATACTGTTTCGTTGATTGGGAAATAGTAAATTCTGGAAGTAGGGTTAAATCAGGAGATCTAGCACGGGCCGTGCTAGCCTGGCATGGATGTGACAAATCTAGAATACGGATATGCTTGTCTCGTTCTCGTGTGATAAAAACTGTGAGAAGGCAATTTGTTCCCGGCCCGTACTAGCCCAGCTGGGACGTTCTTTCAAATTCATTGGAAGGCAAATCTAATGGCAATTAATATGTCTTGCATCTGTAGAATGTGAGGAAGCATAAGTAAACGTATGCAAGTCGTATTGTATCCGATTTGATTCCTACGCGGATACAATTTGTTAAGTTTCACATTACCTTATTTGTGGTTACTAATTCAATGAACGTGCCAATAATGTGGATAATAACACCGACCGCATATGTTCGAGGATATTGTGTGGCCGGCCTGAAGACACGTGACTAACATCCATTATGCAACAGGAATTCATCTCTGTGATTAAATTCATTTAAAAAATCCTACTTACTATACTTACTAAATTTATAAACGCGAAAGTTTGTAAGAATGGATGGATGGATGTTTGTTACTCTTTCACGCCAGAACGGCTGAACAGATCTGGATGAAATTTGGAAATCTAGAATAGCACATAGGATACTTTTTAACCGCTGGTGAAACCGCGGGGCGCAGCTAGTTTATTAAACTATTAATGATAATTATATTTATGTAAGTTTATTACTATTGATTCATACTGGTATTGTAATTTGTATTTGTTTAGGTACACGCGTAAACTGTACTGGGTATAACGTTGGAACAAAATGGGTCAGCATTCCTTTGCTTTTAAAATAAGCTAAAGAACGTAACTGAACGGAAATATTTTCGAACTTTGGCATAAGCAAACAAGCTCTCCGCTACCTGACAATCGCCCGCCGTCATCGGAGCTCATCCGAGCCTGGGGCCTACCATGACATCCTACTGCCATGATGGTTACGTTTTGTATACGACGCTGCGCGACCATGAACCTTATTGCGCAGCGATACGATTCTCGGTCGCTCAGCGTCGATAACTAAACGTAACCATTATTACAATAAGATGTAGGGCCCCTGCTACTCGGACGCAAATCTCGCACGCATCGAATTCTCATAAATATTCCTCTGATAGCCTTAGAAGAGCTGGACCGGCTCCAAGAGCCGGGTGAATGACATTAGCTCCTGAAGCTTGGGCCTCCGCCAGCCCGAATGCATCTGGTAATTTTTCAGCAAACCAGCAGGTGCAAATATTGGAATACCGGGGAATATACACGAAACATCTTCATGGGAGCTGTAAATCAAAAGAATGAGATTCTTGAATCAATTGCCCTTTGCTCCGACGCGGGTGTTTTACTATTCATCGTGATTGGTTTTGATTTGCTACGTAGATTGTGAATATATGTACATTATGTATGTGTACAAATTGTACAATGAACATGAACATACATCCGTATATGCTAATACACAAAATAGCAGGTGCTCCTCAAACCTTTAGGTTCAAAATGTGTTGACGCGCCATTGTCAGCGATTACAAAACGCGTATCTATAGACATTTGAACAGGATTGGAGAACGGTTCTGCATGCCTTTGTCTGTGCCAGTTAGAATAAATAAAGAAAAAATAGAAAGTTCACAGATGTTCGTAAAATAGTTGTTTATTTATTTCACGGCTTGTTATAGCTAGGTTTATCTTCGCTACAATTGCCGGTTACGAACTACGCGGCGACATTTGAGATGCCTCACAATGGGTTCCCAAAAATTTGGGTCAAGGAGCTGATTTCCTACTAAATCCTACTGCCTTGCGCTATTAAGTCGTTACACGACAAGTTTTGGGACAAAAACTATCCATTCTTACGCTCTACTTTACTATATTTTACGTCTTCAGGATTCGGTATTTGGATAACTTCTATACTCGTTGCGAGAAGAGAACACATCTTGGATTCTTTTGGCTTCTTGCGATGTGACATCATCAAGCTCCTTCGACCTATTAGCCAGCTCATTGACCGAGACGAATAGTCCTATCAATGGTTTTACAGTGTCTACTCCACTCCCATCTCATATTTAGACAATTGTTTATTAGACATTTTAGCAAATCTACGCAACTAGTACCCTTGACTTAGATTCCTTCTATACTTAACCTGTTTTTAAAACGTTGCGTGTAAGTAATGTATTGTTCAAATTGTTATAGAGCACGAGGTAGTCGGCAAGCTGAGCTTACAGGTCAATTATAAAGACCTAAACAATTGTAAGTTTATTAGAGTTTCCCTCTATCATCTCTTTTGCTATCTACTTTGTTCTAATGTCGCTAATGTTTCACTATTATCTTTATATACATCTAAGTAACATCGTCATCATTATCACTGTTTGATACCATCGTTGATTTAGTTGTTTATCATAAATCTGTGACTTATAGTTTGTTTGTTTTTTTTTTTGTTTCGTGTGCGGCTTTTAAATTAGATGTTGCATCTTTGTTTTCTTACTTATTTCTCACTAGACTTGACTTTTATGTAGGTGGCCTGACCTATCTTACATTGTAGCTTTGTCTACAATCTACATAGTCTGTTGACGTTTTTAGTATGAGTACTTTGTATCTCGTTCGGTTAAAATTACAATGACATTGGTTGCGTGTTATTAGTTCGTATGACCTGTAATTTTGTATAGTCAATTACTTACCTGTTCCAAGTTTACTTTGAGGTTGATTGTAAAAAACTTTTAACAATGCTTAGTGTGCAAAGTTAGGGTTTATGATGGCCTTAGCTGACCTTGTATTTTTGCTAATGTCCTAACCTTAGAAGGATCATGTGGCTTATGTTGATCTTTATAGTTTCAACAATTGTGGATTACGATGACTGTTAGCAACGTCTGTTTCTAGATGATCAGTGACTACTCACATCTTGATCTACCGTAGGCCGTGTGTAGTCTGACCTTCGCCCGCCCCTGCGCAGATTACCTCCCAGTTCCTTGTGGTCCGCGTATTATCTTTAATTACGAACATATCGCCTTCGCAGTAAGTATGTGAACGGATACTCATTGTTATGCCTTCCGCGTGCGGCGCTCGTTTCACAACAGAACTGTGGATATATTTGTTTACAATTACATGCTGAACATAATGCGCTGAGCATCAAAATATTCTCAAAATAATTTGCGTGACAGTGGATGGGGCTGGCACGTGACCGAACTGGAGAGATGGTGCGCTAAAGAAACATTTTTTTTGCCTCAGTTTCTTGCCTGTTCTTCTGACTCTTTTTCCAAAGCAAGGTGGTAGAGCCATTTTTAGGGTTCCGTACCCAAAAGGTAAAACGAGACTATTACTAAGACTTCACTGTTTGTTCTGTCTGTCTGTCAGTCTGTCACCATGCTGTATCTCATGAACCGTAATAGTTAGAAATTTTCACAGATGATGTATTTTTATTGCCGATATATCAACAAATATATACAAAAACAATACAATAAATATATTTAAAAGGGCTCACTTACAAAAAACGTGATTTGTTGCCGTTTTTATAGGTACTGGTACGATAAACGGCTCGCACTTGGCTGGTATTTATAACTTTGACATTCATAAGTGTATCTTCGATACCCAATTGGGTAAATATATTTGATTTGATTTGAAGAATACCTACCTAAAGTCTTTTATACTCCAGCAGCAGAGGAAAAATGGCTGATGATAGTAATTTAAAATAAATTATTTTTAGTAATAATTCCGTGGAGCATTTTGCGAATGAATGTATGAAACATGAAACTCTTATCTTTTTTGAACAAAAGAACGCAGTACTTTGGGAATAACCCATAACAAGCTTGCGTCATACCATCTTTGACCTATGTTTTTACCTAGACACTGGGTACAAACTACGTTTTGTTGAAACCTGGGTTATCCGTCATTGACCACACAGTCAATTAATATCAAATGAGCTGTGGTTAGTTACCTAATTTGTCTGTATAAAATTAACAGTAACTGATGTCCATCTTTACAGTGTCAAATGGTTTAATCTTAAACACTTTCTTGAAAAAAAAAACCTCGAAAAGGTTTCCTAAACTTACTTATTCTGAAACAATAATTCCAATTCAACAGTTTCATAATAATGCATTTGAAAAATCGCTCAAGACTTTGAATTGTCCTATTTTAGGTCAATTGTAAATTTTGAGCGATATCCATAATATTAAAATTATTCGTTCTTCAAAAATAAATAAGCCTACGTAAAATAAAATATCTATGTTCTACCTGACGAGCGACCAGCCCCCCAATTCTACTAACCAATTTTCTGTATGCTAGAAGTGTCAAAAATAGACAATTCATTAACAATTTTAAAACAATTAGAATCGAGGCCCTGTCATATAATATCTTGTATGTTTTTGTTTCTTTATATAAATTGCATTCCGTAGCATCCAGACTGCTTTTTCGTACTCATAAAAAGTTTTAATTCCTCTGCTTTGCATGAGAACTAGGTATCTGTCTACAGTGCCATCGTATTCAATCTGCACGAAAGCCTGATATAACAGAATCGTATCCAAGAAAAGATTGTTTAGTCTGCTAATAAAAAACCAGAGCCCAAACCCAAAGAGCCAATGCTTGTACTGATGAATGAGCCAATGTAGAAGTCGGTACAGTATGTAATATGTATGTTTTTAACCGACCTTAAAAAAGGAGGAGGTTCTCATTTTGATCCCATATTTTTTTTAATGTTTCGTAACTCAAATCATAACACTGTTAAATTTTTAATTTAAAAGAATAAACTTATCTATTTTAAATTAAATGAAATGAAAATATATTTATTGCCAAAGTAAAAAAAACACAATAGAAATAATTAGGTATAATAATTAGGTTAGATAAATTTTATAATTGGTCCCGTTTTTATCAAACTCCAGTTCTGATGATAGACTATTTAAGTCGGTTATTCAATTTTCATTATGTCCCCATTAGTCTCCATCGCTCGCCATCATCTCTGAAATGTACTCAGATTTAAATAAAAATCAATTCTTAGGTCATGCAGCTAATGAACCAATATTGTTGCTTCAACAAATCAGCTGATAATGTCGTCGACCTTCGTCAACCGACCTGCAGCAGGCGATTGTCCATAAGGTCGAACGAACGCATACGATCATACACACTTTCACCGCGACTAAAGTTCGGACGTACTATATAATGAACTGCAGCAGAAGCCTCACTTTGCATAAAACTGATGTAAAACATCAATAATGTTAAATTCCTAACTGAATAAAATAAACATCCTCTCATCCCAACCGCATATTATACCGTCTCCGTTCCGTCGCGTCGTGGACTCGTGGGTAAAAATGTATGTATCTTAATTTCAAACCGGATTTAGCAAGCTTTTACACTTGATTCAAATCAAACCACCTAACATTTATTCAACTGCTGGATTCAGGCCTCTTCTAAAAAATATAATTTCATCACACTACAAAAACGTTTCAAACAATCCTTTTTTCACAAATCACCAGCTGCTTTTCGCCGCTCGTCGCTCCACCTAGATTAGACGAAGATTGCCCTACTTCGTTTTTTGGAACACGGCTCGACTATTAATTCAAATAGCTACTTTAAATCTGAATTCAAAACCGCCAATTTCATCGATTAATTAGAGTCGAATGAAAAAAATAATGAATCGAATATTCAGAGTAAGGCTTACTGCTTTCTCTCTGTATGGTGTTCTATTGTAATCTCTGAGAAATCGGTACTGTTGTGTTGACATCTTTGTTAGTGGATAATGGAAGCGCTGTTGAACCACGGTGGCATCACTGTGGCTGCCGGCGTGGAAATCGACGTTTTGTTCACTTGTACTGCTTGTTACAATAGGAGATGAAAGAGCTTTTGTTTTGATTAATCTTGGAAGAAGGCTATATGTGGAGTCGGATTCTATCAGCGGGCGTATTATGAACTCTTTATTTCCATGATCGTTGCGTTTTGTTTTTGAAGCTGTGTAACCGCGAATTGTATCGGCGCGCAATAAGCTTCTTGATCGCGCAGCATCGAAAACAAAACGAACCTAACCACCATAGAAATAAGAGTTCGAAATCGCGCTGTTGTTAAAAATTAAAACACGAATATGTAAAGCTAACCTCTCTTTTGATCTCTGATCTCAAGGTGACGCAGAACTTTAGAGTTCAAGACGGGGCAGGAAGCTGTCAGGCCTTAAAGTTTTATTTTAAAAGTCATTGACTTCAAGTTTACAAGACGTTAAACAAATCAGGATTGTTAATTGGTCATCAAATGTATAAATCCATTAGTACTTATACCGTTAAACTTGTACCGCTACGTTTGAACAGTTTCAAGTTTTTTTAAATTATGGGCATGAATGACAATCAACAGATTCGTCTTATTTACAGCATTGATAAAAAATCTTAACGGTTATCAAACATTTACTAATGTGCCAGAAAGATGTCAGGACCCGTCGGAACTCGAGGATAAATATCATATAGATTTAATTAGGAACATAAAAGGGATAAGTCGGGAACTTTAACCAGCAGTGGGGTGCAAGCACGAACATTTAAACTGATGTTCCAAATCGATAATTTCCAAAGAAATTTGTCCATTTAATCGATTTGGAACATCAGTTTAAATGTCTGTGCTTGCACCCCTGGGTCGATACAGACCGATGACAATGATAATCTTTAGAAATTAACCCGTTGGTACTATTCAGAAAACTGCCCATACAGAATTATAGTAAACACACACAAGTATCCGCAATCCAACATCTGTTCCAATCTTTCCAGTGACGGAGAAGCCGACGCCGGCGCCGCGGTCGGGCCCGCACGGGGTGCAGGTCGTCAACACAGGCCCCGAGCACACGTTCACACTTGACGAGGAGGCGCTCAGCGAGCTGCTGCTGCGAGACGATGTCAAGGACAGATCGGTCGTCGTCATCTCTGTCGCGGGGGCGTTTAGGAAAGGGAAGTCCTTCCTGTTGGACTTCTTCCTTAGATATATGCACCACAAGGTAAGTTAATTGGTTTCCACTGTGGGATATTCGCTCTTGTGATGACAGGAAAAGGGTATTCGAGTTAGTTTTTTTTTGCAAGAAAAGTGAGCTTTTATAGTAAGTACTGTGATTGATTTGCCTTCAAAAGTTTTTAGACAGTATCCGATGTTTTAAAATCCTCGTAGTAGAGTCTTGACACACAAAATCAACAATGGAATCAAATTCAGTGATATCTTAAGTATCTCCTTACTTTTAAAGCTAAATTATAGTTAATACTAAGGCCAGCACACAAAATCCTAATATCGCCAAGTGCCTATGAACTAAACTCATAGTTTACGACGCTGTTCAGTAATTATAACATGAATAAATCCATCCGCCCACCGCATGTAAGCGAGAGTAATTGCCAATAGGCAGCAGCCCGCTCGTAAAACCACATCGCATTTGTCGCGGTGCCGCGTGCTTCAGAATTAAAGGCCGCACGCTTGTATAGCAAACTTGCAACTTCTATGATTTGGCAATTTCTTTGCTTTTCTTTTAAAACTCAGAGTACCTGGATGGCCGAGCTTTGCTCGGTATTTTTTTTTATTTTTTAATTGTGTTTTTTGGATAATAAACAATTGATTTTAGTCTAACCTCAAAGCAAACACTCATTGACTTCGTGTTACTTAACAACGCCATCTGCTGTTGTGTCGTTAAAGCAATTAGTTGCTCACAAAAATAGTATTATTATGTTTCACGGCTTCATTCTTTGCGATTTGTTTGTTTACATGTTGTAGTTATGCTTTCAAGTACCAGCCTTCAACACGGGTTTTTAAAGATTTCCTGTACTTCCCGTACTTTTACCTTTTTTTTTTTTTTTTTATGTTGGTACTACCGACTAAAATAAATTTAAAATCGTCAACGACTACGGACTAGCACCTCGCTCACTTCTGTCTGGACTGGCCGCCATTAGCCTCATTCCGTGTTTTCGTGTCGAGGCCTTCGCACGTAAACCCTACCGATCGTGTCTAGTTGATCTGTTTTATTTTTTTTGCCGTCTCTAAAAATGGGAAATCCAAAGAGGAGGTGCAACACCGGTGAAGAAAAATTCAGAAGTTGGAAGAAAAATTAAGTATTAGAGAGATTAAACGTCGCAGAATCATCGAAAGCTCGGATAGTGATACTGAAAAGTAAGAACTGTGCTATGTGCTATAAAAAAAAAAAAAAAAAAACGATTGTGGCTTACCTAGATTCCCCACTGCTTGAAAATGCATGTTAATAAGTGTTTTCACGTGTGATGCGTTTCATTTAAGTGATGCGTTACTGCCACACCCGGGCAGATACTGTCACAGACAATGTGTCTTTACACAACTAACCAATGGCAAGAAACTTCTATCATACTCCATAGATGATAGATGATAAGTTGATGCGTTACTGCCATACCCGGGCAGGTACTGTCAACGTTAAGGAACCGTGTCTTAACACAGTTTTATTGCTCATTCAGCGGCCATCACCGCAAAAACCGAGGCTACATAATTATGTTTTGCTGAGTGGCTTAGAGCCAACTCCCGTCGTGGCATCCGCATCTACCGCCCAGGAGCCTGCACCACTGGCCATCGATCCTGCTGTCGAGAATTTGGACGCCGAGATAGAACTCGAGTCTGACATCCTGGAGCTGTTGGGTGACACCCCTAAAAGTGATGTAATCTTGGGTCCTGCTGTTCATAGAGACATAGCCACTCGCTGGCAGGATATACTTAGCAAGGGTCTACAGACGGAAGCAAAAGGAAAATTACTTAAAGATTATTATCTGGCACCTAGCAATTGTGATTCGCTACTACCCCCAGATTTAAATCCGGAGAGAAGTCTCACTACCGGAATCGCTATTGAAAAGAGACTCGTCGATCTTGGCTAAGATAAGCAATTAGGAATTGCCTTGTCGGCGCTATAGCTGGCTATGGTCATGGACAGAGTGGTACGCAAAGATACTAAACAAAATATTTTGAAGCCTTTGAGCGACTCTTGTCGTATACTATGCGACAGTCATTTTTGTGAAACTCGCACGAGGCGAAACTTAGTGCTGGGAGCTGTAAACTCATCGCTCAAAGAGACTCTGCTGAACTGAAAATGTATCCGAAAAGTTAAAATTTGCTAAGGTGATACAGAAGTCTGCAGACGACTTGAAAGCGCCAGCTCAAAAATTACAATTAATAACAAACATACTTTGCCAAAAAGAGCAATACTTTAAACTCCCATCATCGCAAGACGCAGGCCAGGGGCGAAGCACGAGCCCCGCTCGGCAGATTCACGCAATATCGCCAGGCGACAAAAAGGACACTCCAAGAGCAGGATTAAGCTCCGCCGCGTCTCGCCCGGTCGTCGCCGCCACCGCCTCGAAAAACAACTTCGGCGCGGAGGTAAACCAAGAGCTGTCTTATGCAGGTCGCCTGCAGCATTTTCATTATGCTTGGTCCAAAATCACTAATGATTCAACAATACTCGAATGGATCTTCTCAGGTTATAAAATTCCATTTAGTTTGATTCCTCATCAAAATGGAGAACCAACCGTTTATCCCAAAATCTTTAGAAGAAGACTTGGTTTTTACTGTAGCTATACATAAGTTATTGGACATCAATGCCATATCTGCCCGTCGAGGGTCAATTTTTGTCTAAGGTATTTTAGTGTCAAAACCAAATAGCGATAAAAGGTTTATTTTGAATTTAAAAATAAATAAATTTATAGATACCCGCCATTTTGAAATGGAGGATTATAGGACTGCTTCGAAACTTGTTACACACAACTGTTACATGTCATCTTAAGATCTAAAAGACGCTTACTTTTTTATTGCCATACACGAGTGTCACAAAAAATATTTAAAGTTCAAATATAAAAATATTTTGTACGAATTTAATTGTTTGCCGTTTGGTTTGAGCACAGCACCCTGTGTTTATAAAATTACTTAAACCGGTTATGGAAACATTACGTTTCAGTGGATTAATATCTGTAGTTTATTTAGATGCCTTTTTGTGTATAACTTCTTCATTCACCGAATGTCAAGAAAACGTAAAATCAACTACGAATTTCCTCGAAAATGTAGGTTTTATAATAAACCACGAAAAAGTTCTTCTTATACTTTAATTCCAGAAACTATGTGTAAGTTTTTAGGATTTATATTTGACTCAGAAAATATGATTTTGACTTTACCGGAAGAAAATAAACATAAAATTAAAATATACTTCGCAAATTTTAAAATTGAAAACTGTTAAGTTTAGAGAGTTTGCCAGATTTATTGGAATTTTAGAATCTGCATGCCCAGCAATTAGATCTTGGCTATATAATAAGGCGCTTGAGTGCCATAATAAATATAAGGCATTATTAAAAAGTTCAAGCTTTGACCAAATAATAAGTGTTCCATCTTATTTAAAAATTGATTTATATTGGTGGTTGTCTAATTTAGATAAAGGAGACTCACCACTTAAGACTAATAACTTTGCATTTGAATTTTTTTTTTTCGGACGCTTCAAACTCCGGGTGGGGAGCGTATTCTAATAATGAAGAGTGCTACGGTTATTGGAAAGTTGAGGAAAGAAACTTGCACATCAATGAACTAGAACTGAAAGCTGCCTTTTTATCTCTAAAGTATTTTCCAAAAAATGTTCACGATACTGACATACTGTTAAGATTAGATAACGTCACAGCTATGTCTTGTATTAACAGAATGGGTAGTATTCAATATAGTCGTAACAAGATATCTCGAGAAATTTGGACGTGGAGTGAAAGGCGTAAAATTTGGTTATTTGCTTCGTACATTCAAACGAAAGAAAACATAGAGGCTGATTTTTTGTCTAGGAAAAAATTCAAAGATATTGAATGGGAGGCAGACTACGCGTTTAATAAAATAAGCGATAAATTTAGTTACCCTGAAGTTGATTTGTTCGCAAGGCAATGCAATGCTAAGTGTCCCACTTATGTAACATGGAGAAATGACCCCGACGCTTGGGCTATAGACACATTTACATTATCTTAGTAAAAGTAATAAAAAAAAAAAAAAAAAAAAAAAAAATTAAAATAATTAGGAATGACAAGGGAGAAGGTATTCTTGTGGTTCCATACTAGCCAACCCAACCGTGGTTCCCTGTATTTCAGAAATTAGTTTGCTCTGATCTGATATTTTTAAAACCTGATAATAATCTACTCAAATCTCCTTTTAGATAACCATACACAAGCTCTATAAGTCTCTTACATTGGTTGCCGCGAAATTATCCGGCAAGCATAGTTAACAAAAAGAACTGAATTCGATAGAAATACCATAAATTCATAAAGCCTTGTCGCTTTTAAGTAATAATGTATCGGATGATTGTCAATATCGATTTACTGTACAATTAGAAATATTGTTAATGATGATTTACAATTAAATAGATCGATTTTATTTCATTAAATATTTAGTAAGATTGATTTATATTAATACATTATTATGTGAAGTCATTAAACTTATTTCACATTTTATCAGTTTCTCTGAACATCCTACAACATGTAAACAAACAAATCGCAAAGAATGAAGCCGTGAAACATAATTAATGATCAAACGAACTTACCAAGTGAAGTTCGATCACAATTATGTGAACGGCTTCATTCGACGCGATTTATATACACCCTCCCTAATTTAAATGTTTTTACACATGAACAAGAGCGTAAATGCCCAAACCCTAAAATAAAATGTGAAATATAGGTAAGTTTGTTACTCTGAACGAAATGAGGCTAATGGCGGCCAGTCCAGACAGAAGTGAGCGAGGTGCTAGTCCGTAGTCGTTGACGATTTTAAATTTATTTTAGTCGGTAGTACCAACATAAAAAAAAAAAAAAAAAAGGTAAAAGTACGGGAAGTACAGGAAATCTTTAAAAACCCGTGTTGAAGGCTGGTACTTGAAAGCATAACTACAACATGTAAACAAACAAATCGCGTCGAATGAAGCCGTTCACATAATTGTGATCGAACTTCACTTGGTAAGTTCGTTTGATCATTAATTATTCGCCAATAGATGTCAGGAAGAGTCATATTTTTCAGTTGAGATTGATTATCGATAAAACACGAATAAAATGACATTTTCTAAAAATGATTCCTAGCTAGATCGATTTATCGCCCCCGAAACCCCCTATACCTATACTAAATTGTATGAAAATCGTTGGAGCCGATTCCGAGATTCCAATTATATAAATATATATATATACAAGAATTGCTCATTTAAAGATATAAGATATACTTATGTACTTATTAAAACTTAGATTTTCGACAAGTAAATTAGGCTTTCTCTCGATCGTTGGTTTAATATCGATTACTAATTTAAAAGTCGTCTTCGCTGATGCAAAAATATCTTTGAGACGTTAGCAGATTAGTTGAACTATGGAGTTTAAGGAAAGACAAATTCAAATTATGATTCGTAGTTATCAGACAAAATTGAAGTACGAGTACCTACATACCTACAATCAGGTTGATTTTGTCATCGAATTGTTGATGCGGAGTAATTGACTGTGTTACAAATCTGATATTAGTTTAATAGTTTAGATATAATGTATTTACCGTTGCAACGAAAAGTAATATAATACAATGTTTTATGAAATACATATATATATGTATTTGCATGTTCTGTAAATATATGGCATATGCAAATATATCGGAAAGTCAAATATTATTTGACTTGACGAATAAAGCAAGGTCGAAGCGTAAGCTCGCGAGACGCGAACAAAGCTCGTTTTAGCTAGAGTCCAGCTCGAAACACTGTTATTTCTGATGGCGGTGGCACACATGGTTCATACTATTTGCATCAATCTAGTTCTTAGGGCTAGGACACCAAAGTGTGTAGCAGTCTGAACACAAAGTTTATGTTGGAGCCAATATGTCACGCAGTAATAAGGTTTAATATTGGTAATTTCATACAGCCCAGCGAGGACTTAAAGTTGAATTCAATATTAAACCGCAGCTTAATAATGTACATCATCCGTCATGTTTGTTCGTCCGTCAGTATGGGTCGGGCGGCGGCGGCGGCGGCGAGTGGCTAGGCGGTGAGGAGGACCCTCTGGAGGGGTTCAGCTGGCGCGGCGGCTCCGAGCGGGACACCACCGGCATACTCATGTGGTCGCAGATATTCAAGGCCACGCTCGACGACGGGGAGAAGGTGAGGATATCACTTCACTTGATATACATACAGCCAGAGGACTTCGAACCTGTTCGTTTACCAACAAAACTTTAACCCAGTCAAAAAACTTGCTAATTACCCCAAGCATAATATTTTAACCCCTAATATTTTGTTATCCATGTTCCAGGTTGCAATAATCCTACTAGACACACAGGGAGCGTTCGACTCGGAGTCGACGGTGCGAGACTGCGCCACCGTGTTCGCACTCTCCACGATGCTCAGCTCCGTGCAGATATACAACCTGTCGCAGAACATACAGGAGGACGATCTGCAGCACCTACAGGTTAGATACTAATACGGGGATTCACACTTACTGGTTTCACAGCATTTAGGTGACGTCAGAATCGTATCTTAGTGTATTTGATGGGAAGGTCCCACAAGGTAGATCGAGGATCTGTGAGGATTGCCAGGCCAGCGCAATACCGGCCTGAAGTGGACATCGCTGGGAGGAGGTCGTTGTTCAAAAGTGGAGGTCTTTTGGCTGAGATGTGGATGTTTAGATATTGCTTTAGCCATGTAGGGGACGAAATTGGGCTGGTTTGTTCGACTTTTTTTTGTGTTTTTGTCTCCATTTGTGTAATGAACAAATGCCCACTCGTACATTTTCTCCTGCAGTTATTCACAGAGTACGGTCGCCTGGCTCTCGAAGACAGCGGACGCACCCCCTTCCAACGGCTGCAGTTCCTCGTGAGGGACTGGAGCTTCCCTTATGAGGCGCCCTACGGAGCCACGGGAGGAATGACCATGCTGCAGCGCAGGCTCAAGGTAATGTGGACCGTGGGTGGCGGGGATAGAGATCAGATTTGTTTATATAAACTTACGTCTTCACAAAAAAATTAAGAACCTTTAGTAAAGCTTCTAAGTTCTGGACCAATCAGAATGAGGCGGCTTTTGACACGGGGAAACCTATAGGGAGTCATGATTGTGAAACAGTGTTCATTTATTTTGGGGCCTGAGGCTGATGGTCACATGCTACAAAATCATGGAACTTTTTTGTAGACAGACAAATGTACAGTTACTGAGAAATCTCAAAGGTAAGTGGCACTGGTTGCGCGTCTTGGGGAAAAGGTCTGTGTCCTTCAAATAAAGAATTGAAGCTTCTAATTGATGGCTGTAGCTCTTATCAGCAAAACTATCTTTGCTAGCTACCGAATCTTCTGCCTCTGGTCAAACTTCATCCACTCCAAAAAACAAACGAGAGGAAAAGCCTTTTTTCCTCTCGATTCGATTAAAACAAATTATTTTTGTTATTCCCAGGTATCAGACAAGCAGCACCCCGAGCTGCAGTCTCTCCGGAAGCACATCACGTCGTGTTTCTCTGAAATCGCCTGCTTCCTCATGCCGCATCCAGGACTCAAAGTAGCCACGAACCCACACTTCGACGGAAGGCTCACTGGTAAGCACCACTTCGCCAGAAGATATTCAGTCCCAAATGTGACAGGGAGCGAGCCTGTCTATATGACTGGAGCCCGGTGTATGATACACCGGGCTCCAGTCATATAGCAGATGACATTAAATACGCACATATGTTCACACAATGAACAAATTGGTGCGTGCCGTCGCCCGTCGGCTGGGAGGCGGGCCTTCTCCAACTAGGCTGTCATAGCTTTTTTTTGCAATGAAATAAAGAATGATTTTTTTTTTGCCCGACTGCGCAAGAAGTAGGTTTATGTTTTTCGAGTGTATGTATATATGAAGTTTCTTTGGCAATAGAAAACTTTTAGCCAATGCGAAGTTAATCTAAAGTGCTATTTACACTAAAACTCAGATCTCGAATTTCAATGTTCGAACGTAGATTGCGGACAGTGATCACATGTTCACTCACGCTAGCTACCCGAAATGCGTATTTAAACCTGGTTCTGTTGTTACATGATACACTTTGATAATAAGGTTCACAATTAGTTGGAAACAAATCTGCAAGGAATCTGAGACGCCTGTGTTACATGTTCGAGATTATAGATTGATAAACTAATGAACAATAACTAACTAATCAAAATTCACCTCTCTCCACCCAGACATAGAGCCGGAATTCAAGCGCAACCTGCAGCAGTTCGTCCCCATGCTCCTAGCCCCGGAGAACCTGGTCCCAAAGCTGATCAACGGGCAGCGGGTGAAGGCAAGGGACCTGCTTCAGTACTTCAAGTCCTACATGAACATTTACAAGGGGAACGAGCTGCCCGAGCCCAAGAGTATGCTTGTGGTGAGTACTGCTGGGCTCATAGTAAAGAGTAGAAAGAATAGTAGAAATACAGAGAGAAAACCCAGAGTAGAAACCTCAATCCAAAATATAATTTCAAAACTGTTGCCAAGTACATGATCATATTATTTTTTTCTAAGTTCTACCTTTAGATAAATATAAAATATACAGGGTTATAGATAACTTACGAAAAACCTCTTAAGGGTTCATATTGTACTCATCAATATGAACTTTTACTATGAAGCCAATCCTGAAGTCGTAAAACAAAAACAACTGTTCCATACAAATAGTTTATTGGCCCGAGACAAAATGTATGTAACAGCTGTTTTTTTAGCGATTTCAGAGTTCACCCCATAGCAAAAGTTGTTGAAATTGAGTACAATGAACTCTTAAGAGGTTTTTGGCAAGTTACCTATAACCCTGTATATTTATATTTTTGATGATAGGTGAGAAGCCTAGGGCTGTTGTCCCTATCGCACTGTATTAAAATGAAATTGTCCAAATTAACTGAGTTCTTTAAACTTTCACAAAAATATTCATGTTCACACTCAAATGTTTGCTAGAGATGTTTGGTTTTGGTGCAACCAGACATCAAGTCGGATTGAACTATTTTAATTTTGCTTGACCCCATCCTACTAATATTATAAACGCGAAAGTTTGTAAGAATGGATAGATGTTTGTTACTCTTTCACGCCAGAACGGCTGAACAGATCTGGATAAAATTTGGCACAGAGATAGATTATAGTCTAGAATAGCACATAGATACTTTTAAACCGCAGGTGAAACCGCGAAGCGCAGCTAGTACAATATTTGTTTGTTTCTTGCTATCCTTATTTTAAACTAAACTGTACCAACCAAACAAATCCTTATTTACTGTACAGACAAATTATTATCAACAAAATGGAACCAAATTCATGCTAGGTACTTAAAATTGCCAAATTGTAAAAGTTAAAAATTCGATCTCATTCAATTTAAAAACTTTTGGACTTTCAATAGAAGAAATTGAGAAAGAGTAATCTATAATAATCTAAAATCAACAATCTTCTTCAATCAACAATCACCGACTGCCTTGGTGACTCAATTGGTAGTGAACCTGCTTTCTGAGCTTGGGGGTGTGGGTTCGATTTCCACCTATGACAAACATTCATGTGATGAACATTTGTATGTATTTAAAGATATACGCGGTTTCACACGCGGCTCACAAGAACCGGTATTTTTTTCGGGATAAAAAGTAGCCTATAGATGTACTTTTCCGTACCCCCGACAACGAGTATGAAAAATTTCAAGATTATCGGTTGAGTAGTTGAGGTGTGAAAGCGTTACTAACAAACAAACGAACGAACAACCTCACTGTCGCATTTATAATATTAGTTAGGATGTAAATCAGTATCTCGCAGCCATAGTGCAAGCTTTGCTTATTTTAGGGTCAGACCACCGTGTGTGGAAAGTGTCCTGAAGTTATTTATTTATTCTTCTGCAAATGGTTTGTCAATAAATTAAGATAAATTAAGATTACAAAGATAGTTATTTGTATTCGTATTCTCTTCCCAGGCGACAGCCGAAGCCAACAACCTGACCGCCGTAGCGGAAGCCAGGGACGTGTACACGACGCTGATGGAGGAGATCTGCGGCGGGGCGAAGCCCTACCTGCAGTCGGCGCTGCTGGAGGCCGAGCACGGGCGCGTGCGGGACAAGGCGCTGCACGCCTTCCACGCCAAGAGGAAGATGGGCGGCGAGGAGTTCAGCCAGTCCTACTGCGAACAGCTCGTGCGCGTAAGTTAGACTTGTCCTGCCAGCGATCACTTCTTATGAGCGAACGTCCACTGCTGGTCTGCTACTTCTCCACAACGACCGGTCCTGCGCTGGTCGCATCCAGCGGCTTCCTGCGATCCTCTCCATATCTTTAAGGCCTTCTAACTTTCGCCTGACTCTAATCTATCGACAAATTCTCCGTTTTTAGGACCTAGAAGAGCAGTTCAACCAGTTCCGCGCGCACAACGAGAGCAAGAACATATTTAAGGCCGCTCGCACACCGTCGGTGTTCTTCGCGATCGCCATGGTGTTCTACGTGGCGAGCGGCATCCTGGGGCTGGTGGGGCTGTACCCGCTCGCCAACCTCTGCAACCTGGCCATGGGGCTGGCGCTCGTCACGCTTGTCATGTGGGCTTACATCAGGTAATGCTATGGAGGGGGATTAGATAGTTGGAGTCAAGTAATGTTAGGAGGAAGTTAGTGTAATGTTAGGAGGCTGAGCAAAGGAGGAAAATGATAAAAATGGATTACGTTGTCGGGGGAAGATGAGAAAAAGGGTGCGTGGTGGCAAATGATAATTACGCACCTTATTAAAGAGCTTGAAGAGCTGAACTTAAAAGTATCTTTGAGAAAGGTGTCGCAGCTACCTAATTAACAAAAACAAAATTAAACCTGGATAAACTAAAGTCGATAAGAACAGAGACCTCTGTTACCGTATTATTATTATTCAAAGACCGTATTATTATCTATTTGCGAGTTGCTGAGTGAGGTCAAAATTGAAACACTTGAATATGTATCGTCTTTGGCAAACTAAAATCTAGGGAATTCATTTTCATTGTTTGTGTTCCAGGTATAGCGGAGAAATGAGGGAGTTTGGTGTCACCATAGACGAGTGCGCCAATGTGCTTTGGGATAATGTGAGTACTAGGATTTATTACTTACATCATTTAAAAAATATATTTCATTAAAGCTTATGTTTAAAATATTCTAACTCGGTTAGGCCGATATCGCGTTTTATAGCCACTATTGAATTCGTCTTGAGCACTATTTGATCAGGGGTACAGACTGATTAAAACTGAATGACGGCTGTGCGCGTGCGCCGCAAGCGAGACTTTGATGCGTCTTGCTTCTCTGACGCCCGCATACCTTCGTATTCGCTACTGCGCAGTGTTTCGCGCCTAACTTCTCAGCCGTCATTAATCGGCCTGTATAAGCAATGAATTTCATTGAGAGTTATGGCGGGAACCGAAAAGATTGTGTGTGATTTTGCATTATTTTCTAAAACTTGTGATTCTTCAAGCGTTGTAATAATGGTGGATTATTAATTAACGTTTACCGGTTCGTCCAAATATGCACGAGTGTGGGCTAATGATACAAACATTGCGAAACGCGACTTTTTGTGTTCTCTGCAAAACTTCACATTAGTTTCAGTAAAGTATCCATAACTTTACTGGAATGAAGAAAGGGGAGGGACTCATCATCTTCATCATCATCATCATACCATCATCTGTGAAAACGAATGATCAGTGCTTGACACTGGCAAATGCATATGACGTGCGACGCCAAATTCCCCTGAATTGGGGAGAAAGAAAAAAAATGAACACGTATTCCATTCCAGGTAATGAAGCCAGTGTACCAGACGTGCCTGGAGAAGGGCATCGAGCACGCGGCGGCGGCGGCGGCGGAGCGCGCCGGGGGCGGGGGCGCGGCGCCCACCGCCAACGGGAAGCACAAGCAGTTGTGATGCCGCTCGCCGGCCGCCGCGCGCCGCCGCCCCGCCCGCGCCCACGCCTCCTGAGCCGCGCCCGCGCCGCCCACCTCCACCTACCTTCCTAACGGAGTGGCTGGCCAGGCGCCGCCCGCGGGCGGCGGCGCTGCCGGCTCGCAGCTGAGAAGATACCGAACCGATCGCCGGCTCGTTTGTGTGTGAGCTTCAAGTCGGTGTCCGGACGTGGTCAGTGAAGTGCGGGTGCAGTGGTCGGTCTGCTCGTGAGTGTGTCGAGTCTTCGTGTGGCGTGACGTTTCGACGGGGCTGGAACCTTTACTGAATAGATTTTGAAGAACGAAAAACTCGATATTAGGATGTGATCTGATTTTACAAATTGCAGCGTACCAATCAAATATGACGGGAAACTTTATATTTTTTTGTATTAAAAAAATAACTTTGTAAATATTAGCTGCATCTTACCGATTTTAACTGCTGTTGTATAAAAGGCATACATTTACGGAGCCAGTTCATGCGCCCGCCCCGGAAACGGTCGTAGCGCTATTTTAGTGATAATGTGATTCGAAATCTACCCTCCTGGGATGTCATTCGACGGCTGCTACAACTTAATTCATTGAAGAAACCAATCTAAAGAAGCAGAGCTGTTCGAGTTATCTCGCTCACTCAGTCACACAGTATCGCTAATAGGAGTGAGAAGACACGATAAGCACTGTTTCGTTTATTGGCGCAGCTAAGTTTGATGAAAATCTTCTCTATGGTTATGTTTAACTTGTGAAGGATCCAGGAAATAGTCTTAGATAGGACGGTTTCGGACCTAAATTAGTCTGTCTAAATTACGTTTGATGGAAATGTAACGACCATAGACAATACAATTTACCAAACTGTAATTTACGATAGTAAAATTGTTTAGGGCTACAAAACTTGTACCGCGACATTGAACTCTCGTGACTGACTCTGTCTGCCGTTCAATTTATAATAGTCCATAACCTACATTCTCTTAAATGTCTCGAAGAATCATACCTCACATTATTATATCAAGTTTTTTATTTAAATAAAAAATTGTCTATGGTCAATACATTTTAAGGCACCGGACACAACAGGGCACACAAGACATCTTGTTTGTTTAAAAGTTAATTCCGTACGATTTACCGAGGTAAGTGAACTTGAGTGGTGTAACCAAAACTAACCAATCGGAGACATACAAGAAAAATGAGCGATGTACAAAGAAAAAATCCACCAATAGGACCACTTCATTTGCAAAGCGACACGATGAGGGATGAATTCTTTCCTCTTTTTCCTTGCTCATCGCCAGCACGATACTCAGCCTTACTGGCCCTTCGTGCTAGGGAACTTATATTAATGCAAAATATATCTAATATGCATTATAATTTGGTTGTGGTTAAGTCAAGAAATCGTAACGGCATTTTGACTCGTAAATCCATAGCAATAAAACCCAAAATGTGTTTTCGAGTGAACACATCGTGCGCCCTGGCGTGCCGGTAGTTCGTGCTCACTTATGTTAGGTAAATACGAGGTAACGGCGGTGGAGGCGTAACGTCTACATGTAATGATAGAGCATATTGTTTGTACAGATAGTGAATTTTAACATAGTTGGAATTTTAGCTTAGGGCTCTGTGATGCTTCTTTGGTCTGACTTTGGAATTTTAAAACACTTAAAATTGATCCACACGTTTCGTTAGGATGATTAAACTAGTTTTGACGGTTTCGGTAAAGGAGTAAAGTCAAAAACCGTGCAACTGGTGTCGTGATTAAGAGCCTTGTAGCTGAAAGCTAGTTTGGTAAGAAAAGCTAGTCTAAAAGCGTGCGAGCGCGCGGTGAAGATGCTGCGATTATACAAGATGGCGTCGACGGCGCTATTCGCTGTGGCGTAAAGTATAGACTGATTTAAACTTAATGGCGGGTGTGAAGTGCGCCGCAAGCGAGACTGCAGCGTCTTGCCTCTGTCGCGCGCGCGCACCTTGGTTTTCGCTACTGCGCAGCGTTTCGTGCCTAACTTCACACCCGTCATTAAGTTTGAATCAGCTATAACTATTTAGTCATCTGTGGCTACTAACATGCGACGAGCTCGTTGCGCACTTGTATTGATTTCTCTCGCAAACCGCTAATGTGATAGAACTTCGTCTGAGCATATAAATCAGGCCAGACAAGTAGCTTAAAAAAACCCCGTAATATTTCGTCAGACCAATGGAGCGTTGAAAAAAGTACTTTTATGAATATTATTAAATATGAAACGCAATCGTAAAGGCCGCTGCACACTATTCTAAATAAAAAAACCTGACAAATAAATAAGCAATATGAAGTGGGCGGTGGCCGAAATGTCAATAATTATTAATAATATGTTATTTGTAAAGAAATTATGTTTTAATTGTTTGCACAAAGCAGTTTCTTTGCAGTTTGTGTTTAAAACAAATACCAGAATGGGTATACAAAAAGCTCTGTAGCAAATGCGTCATTATTTTAATTTAAAGAAGAAGAAAAAGCTAATTTCAGTGATGCCAGAAAAAAAAACCCTAAAATATTTACTGTGCTTGCCAGTTAACAAATAAAAACATACCCATTCTGTGTTACCAGGTTTCAAAATCACTTGTTAATTGTTAATCAAGACACAGTTATTTGTACTTAAAATCCGTTATTGCCGATGACAGGGTGATTACAATACATTAATTATAAAATCCTTGTGTTGTTTTGAATTACAGATGTAATAGTTTTATTGATTTGTCTTTATAATAGTTTAATAAATAAAAGCATGAATTAATTCCCCTGTATGGTACATGTAGTAGGCAGTCTGTAAACGTGGCTAGTGAACTAATACAGGATGATTTTGAATTCATTGGCATGCTTCTAGATTTTCATTGTACTCTTTATTATAAGTCGCTGACACTATGAGTCAGCTCGGTTACCGTTCCAAAAAATCATATTTTACTTACATGAAAAATATCATTCACCTGAGACAAAAAAAATTGGTTGCCTGTAAAGTCGGTATCCGGGCGAAAGTTTTACGTGACAACGACTTTTTATGTCTGTCTCTCTCGCTCTTAGGCGGGCTAACCTCGCGGGCGTGCCTCTCACTCGCTCTCATTGTGAGCGCATAACGTGAGCGGAGCGTAACGCAGTTTCTTGAAGTGTCACCCGGCAAACCAATTTATACGACGTTGTCACGTCAAAAGTATGGAACAGCTGTTTTTTTTTTGTGTTAACAGTTGACCCCATAGTAAAAGTTACATAAAATGATGAGGACAATGAAAATCTGGAAGCATGCCAATGAATTCAAAATCAACCTGTATAATGGGTAAATTCTTGACGGTAAGGAATGTTAAAAGGTATTCCCCGGTTACTAGTAAAGCTTGTTTAGCCTCCGCAGTGTTTTATCTTTTTATAGAGTAAAAAATTTTAAAGAAAAAAAAACTTCTATTTTATATTTATTTTTTTAATCTTTTAATCGACAGTTAAAATTTCTGTCAAAAAGATACCCCGAACGCTGCACACGCCCGTATTGTTAAATGCTAGGATTCGCGTACTGGCAATTTCTGAGTGGTTCCGACCTAACGAGACTGCCCTAAATCTATATGATATTTACTGCTTTACAGACTTCCTAATACATGCTACTGTACTACGAATAATTATTTATGTAAGTTACAGTCATAAATCATGAATATCTTCCAATTTTACTGAGTGACGATAAATATTGTGTTTATAAATAATTGTTTGGATGTTCTTGCTTATTGATAATTCTCGGGCGGTTTTCGTTTGTCCCGAGGCTTGGGGGTTGTAAATAGTTTTAATGATTGAAACATATCTTGTTTACTCACTTTTTATACGGAGTGTGGGCGATATCGCGGCGAGGACTGTGCGATGGACTGTTGCTCATTTGTGCAGTATTTAAAAGTGTAGCTGAAATGTAGAAACTGTATAGAAGTTTCAAATATGTTTTAAGTGCCTTTCTTATACAGTCGTTTTAAGGGGGCGACTGATTGATAACACTTTGTCGTAACGTATCGTGTTCGCGTATCAATCTTACGATCCGAACCGCGAGCACGAGAGCCTGTCGGCTTTTAAGCGAAACCTTTTTGAAGTGCGCTCGCCTCGAGTCAAGGTGCCGACAGGCACGTGTGCTCGCGGCGAGCGTGTCAGCTCGTTGAATTGATACGGCGAACTATTACGGCAAAACGATACGTTACGAGGTTCGGATTTAGTTTGTCTCCGCTATTAAATTTCTAAATTGTGAATAAAATAAAACTCAAAAGAGCATACAAATAGTACGTTAGTTATCCATTGTCAGTTGATTGGTGGCCAGTCCGCAATAGTTGTTGTTTACATTTTCATTCAGACATAATAAAATCACAAATCGGATTTACTGCTCAATGATGACAATGACGAAATTGAGAGTGTTGCTGCCTTGTATTACGAGTATATGCTGCTATGAAAGAGACGAAGATATTTGAACTAAAGTTATTGTACTAAAATCTACTTAAATGTCTACATTGCGTTTAAAATTAAGACTACTGGGTTACACGCTCTGTTTAAAATGAAAAATAATAAAGTAGAAAACATAGTTTTTGTTAGTTAGGTTAAGGTTGTTGCACACAGCGCAAATAACGCGTATGCGAGAACAGGATGCCTGTAAGTGCGTCCCTCTCCAGTTCAGGCGTCGTGTGCGAAGGCATTATGTCGCGATCTCGCTCACACGAACTATTAGACGAATAAAAGTTTATTTTTCTAAAACATGTGCCAATTTTAATGGGAATTGTGTTGTGTATTTCGGCAGGTAAGGGGAGCAAAAACGTATTTGTTGAGAGAGATGTAATAGTTTATTTTGTTGGTTTAACTTTAACGAAATAAATTTGGTTTGTACTATTAATTATTTTATTATTTCCGGCTCGAAGGACCAATGTGTAAGGTTAGACTCTTGCTACTGATGCTGATAGGATTAGCCACAACCGAAGCGAGATAATTGTCTGTTTAAGTGTTCACTTCAGTTGATGAGTGTGAATGGTGTGGCGATTGGTGGTCCGTTGCAAACAGACGCACATTCGCTAAAAGCGCGTTGAAAAAGGTGGTCGTGGGCGAAATGTACGGCGCCTGTGTTTTTAGAGGAAAATAAAGTATCAAAAAAGGTTTTCAGCCAGAAGTGGATTTTCCTACAGACAAACCAGGCGAGTGCCTAGGAGTGCGACGTTACAAGGGGCGCGCACGGAAATTTTAAACGGAAAAAAAGGGTTTATTTATATGCCTAGCTTAGGGTTTACTAACGGACATAAAATAAAAAATCAAACTATACAGAAGTTAAGCTTCCCGCGCGCGTCCCCTCATTTTAGCTTTCATGCAGGATTCTACCGCACCGTTCCAGAGCGGCGGCGGCGGCGGCGCCGTCTCACTTTTTCTTATGAGTGTGCAATTGTGGCGCTTCAAACGCGCTTCAGTCGCGTTTGCAACGTGCGTCTGTGGTGATGCCCACGCGCGCTTACATCGCTACAAACGCGCGACTGCATCAATTAAGGGTTGCCCAGAGTGAAATTTCCATACAAACGCGCTCGTCGAATTTCTTCAAAACTGGTACCTAAGTCTATGGAACCTAATGGGCTATACAAAATTAGACATACTTAAGTAGGTATCTATAGATCTATGTCTCATAGGAGTTACAGCTCCTTCTGCATCTGTCTTTTTTTTAAATCAAAATATAAAAGTATTATGAAAAATTTCCGCATTTGAATCCGATTAGACCGATTTATCCGCATTAAGGGAAATTCCTAGTTATTTAAGAATGATAAGACGAGTGCAAAGTAATAAAAAAAAATTGCTGTCTGTAGGTATACATATAACTTGATTAAGCCTGGTTTTCCCAAGGTCAGTTCTGACCACTCAACAACTCAGTCAGCAACTGTACGTTCTGTCTGACCTTGTAAGTAGTATAATATTGGGCATTCTACCCCACCTGTCACTCGGCGAAACTTCGTTTCGCCATCGCGACGACGGTGTGATAGAATGCCCAATATTATACGATCGGCTCGATATAATTGATCTGTGACTCGTATTTGTTAACCAAGACGACCAGCTCAATTAACAAAGTTAGGCTTCTTGTCGATGGTGCGTCAGAATGCTCAATATTATACGTAGAATTTCTTGTTATTGTTCAATGAGATAGTAGTCAGATTTAGATCATAAATGTTTATGTTATTATTACATTCACTCATTAGCAATCAAACCGCAAAGCGAATTAAACATGAGATTTGTCAAACAACCTCAATCATTGCAGATAAACACAATCTGCGATAGTATTTCTAAGATCGGATTTCGCCATGGAGAATTATTGCCCAACTCAGTTCGATGTATTATTTGTGGACCGTCAAATTGTGGAAAAACAAATTTACTCATTGGACTTCTTATTCACGAAAATGGTTTAAAATTTCAAAATATTTATGTTTATTCAAAAACTCTATACCAGCCTAAATATTTATTTTTAGAAAAAGTTTTACAACGTGTGCCCGGTGTTTCACTTCAAAAATACCAAGGAAGTGAAGAAGTCTTAAAAGTTCAAGATGCAAAACCCAACTCCGTGATTATATTTGATGATGTTGCCTGCGAAAATCAGAATAGCATGCGTGATTACTTTGCAATGGGAAGACACAAACACATTGACTGTTTTTATCTAAACCAAACTTACAGTAAGGTTCCTAAACAATTAGTAAGAGATAATGCTAACTTAATTATACTTTTTAAACAAGATGAAATTAATTTGAAACATGTTTATGAAGAACATGTTAATACTGACATGACTTGGCATGATTTTCGTGTAATGTGTTCGGCAATATGGAACGAACCTTTCAACTATGTTGTAATTAACAAAGATTGCTCCAAAAATAACGGTTGCTATAGAAATAAATTGGATACTTTTGTAGTATTTGACCAATAACGTTATTTAAAGACCAATACAATACCGATATATTTATTCTTTGGTCAACTTTTAATCGATTAGGATCTTTTTATACCATTATGGAAAAAATATTGAAAAGTCAAATTGTTGATGCTGCAGAAGCTGTAAAAAGAAAAGTAAGAAAAATTAGAGATTTTCAGAATGAAAATAATCAAGCGCTGGAATCAGTTTTCAAACCTGTAACAGAACCTCTCAACCTAATAGCCAACCTCAGTAAGCAAACTGCTTCCCCTTATACTAAAGAAGAAACTAGAACTCCGTTTATTGATAACCAGATCCTGGAAAAAGACGTTGGAATCAAAATAAATAATGATAGTGATAACGATAACGACAAAGATGAATCTGACATTGACGCTGATACTTCATACGAATCAATTGATAACAATGCAGATGGCGACATATCATCAGGGTCAGTTTCTTCAGAAACACTGATAGATATTCCCTTTGGAATCCGAACCGTGCACAAGAAACTCATGTTAGGGTCTGCTTACATAACTATCAGCAATGGTTACATTACAGTAGCAGGACGAAAATACCGAAACACTCATGGTTTAAATCAGTTGTTACTCAAGAAGGATGTGGATCTAAATTTGATTACTGAAAGCGATTTGCAGCATTATAAATCGATGTTACTTGATACAAATGCACATCGTCGAGACTTTGATCCTACTAAACCAATCAAAAGTAATAAAGGTCAAAAATATATGCAAATTATTAAACCTCTTTTCACCCAAAAAAATATGAATGAATATGATCAATATACGGGAAACGGAATAACGTTGCCTAAAATGTGGAAGAAAAATGTAGATTTCGTATATTGGGATGATCCTAATGAACTAGTAGAGAGGCTAAAGTTATTGATTGCATCCCGAGATGCTGGTAACACAGGGCTAAATAATGAAATTATATCTATTGTTGAAGAGTTACGTGAAAGTAAAATTATTAATAAATAATAACAAAATTAAGTGCACGGTTCATTTTACTATCAACCTTTCAATATAATACATCTTTAACATGAATATAGATAAATTCGGACACTTTATTCATAAGAGAATGCGTTTATCAGAGTTACTTGAGTATAATGATAACGCTTTGTTAAAATCAGAAAACGGAGATTTTAATATAAAAACATCGAGATTGAGAGGAATCAGACTTCCTCTAGAAGCAGATGATGCTGTAAACAAAGAATATGTAGATCAATGTAGCGATAAAATAGTACGAGAGTTTAATAAACTGATTGGTTCTTTACGTACAAGAGTCATACTAGATGCGCGAAGTGCTACCGAATCGGCTTTAAAAGCAAATACATCTGCAGATTTAACTCATTTGAAACAAAATTATTACACTAGAGCAGAAGTAGATAAACTGTTGGAACAAAAAAAACCAGCACAATGACAAAACAAGAAATTATAAATGAAATACATAAAGATGCAAGAAAAAATTTTCTTCGACGTTCTGTTATACTAAGAGGGATCGATGATTTATGGCAAGCTGATCTTATAGATATGCAGAATTTAAAAAGTTATAATAAAGGTTATAGTTATATTTTAGTGGTCATTGATTGTTTTTCAAAGTACGCTTGGACAGAACCATTAAAAATGAAAAATAAACATAGTGTTACTCGTGCATTTGAGCGAATACTGGCTTTAAACCACCGCAATCCGGTTCACTTACAAACAGATTTTGGAACTGAGTTTTATAACGTTGAATTCCAAAAGCTTATGAAAAAAAACCGTGTAAATCATTATTCAACTTTTTCTACTAAGAAAGCTTCAATTGTAGAGCGCTTGATCAAAACTATTAAAAATAAACTCTTTAAATGTTTTAGTCTTAATGGGAACTACAAATGGTTAGGTAAAGTATTAAAAACTACAATAGAAATATATAACAACACAAAACACAGTACTATAAAATTTAAACCAATCGAAGTTAATAAATGTAACGAGCCCTTAATAAAAATTAATATTAAAAAATCACATAAACATTCATCTAATCAATCTAAAACTAAGTTCAAAGTTGATGACAAAGTTCGTGTCAGTAAATACAAACATATTTTTGAGAAGGGATATACTCCTAATTGGACAACAGAACTATTTACTATTAAAAAGATTAATAAGACTATACCAGTGACCTATCATTTAGAAGATCAGCGAAAGCAACCAATTCTAGGAACTTTTTACGAGCAAGAACTTCAAAAATCTTATTGTCCAAATACATACTTGATAGAAAAAGTTTTAAAAAAAAGAGGAAAAAAACTATATGTCAAGTGGTTGGGTTTAAGCAACGAAGAAAGTAGTTGGATTGACCGATCGGCAATAGTCGGTTAAGCTACTAGTATAACTAATATACTTTGCTATAATTGACTCATTATACTTTGAGCAATGCAAGGGGGTGGACTAGTTAATAGTGTAATCAATAATCTACCATTTGAATTACATTTGCCTGGTTACAACTATTGTGGGCCTGGCACTAAACTTCAAAAACGATTATTGCGAGGTGACCGAGGTGTAAATAAGCTAGACGAAGCTTGTATGCAGCACGATATTGCTTATGCATACCATTCTGACTTAATGAATCGTCATAAAGCTGATTTACAACTGTTAAACATGGCTAATCAAAGACTAAAATCAAAAAACGCAGGGAAAGGTGAAAAGCTTAGCTCCTGGTTAGTGAGCAAAGTTATGAAAGCTAAATTAAAGTCAGGGGCCGGTGTTAAAACTTTTAATAGTTTCGTATCAAAAATAAAATCAAAAATTAAAAAACTAAAGCCGAAGGATAGTAAAACTTTAATAAACGCTGCTCACTCGATAGCAAAAAGAATGTTCCAACGCACACCGAAAATTAGGGTACCCCGAGTTATACCCATACCGAAGACTGGAGGAATCCTACCGTTAATCCCCATATTTGCTGGTTTATCGGCATTAGGAACTTTAGCTGGTGGTGCAGCTGGTATTGCAAAAACCGTAAACGATTACAAAGCTGCTCGAGAAAACTTAAAAGAAACAGAACGACATAATAAGACCATGGAGACTTTAGCCTTAGGCAAAGGTTTATATATTAAGTCGTATAAAAGTGGTAAAGGATTGTTCATAAAAGCTCAAAAAAACTAAATACTAAGCTACCCAATCGTGCCTTAACTAATATAGATATCCAAAAGCATGCTAGCGACATCCCACACTTTCGAGGAGTCTACATGAAAGATCAGTTACCAAGGGCACCAAAACGATTTGAATGCGGTATCGTTAACTTAGACGAATCAAAAAATGAAGGAACGCATTGGGTAGCTTATGTTAAAGTGAATAGTTATTGTGAATATTTTGATAGCTATGGTAATTTGAAACCGCCCATGGAATTGATGTGGTATTTTAGAGATTGTAATGTTTTTTATAAATACACAAGATTTCAGAAATTCAATACTATAAATTGTGGACACTTATGTTTAAAATATTTAAGAAATTTTTGGAATAAAGACATGTATAAATCTTATGATTTTCTTTCATTTCCATCATTTGCAAAATGTCTCTCACATTGTCGATAACAGGAAATTCGTCAGACTTATCTACTTATTATCCTAACACTTTGCAGTTATATGGACATTATGAATGTGCCTTGTTGCATTTTTCATCATTTAATTCTATTCCGAACATTGATTTAAAAAATAATAGGCTGTATTATGGATCTGATGAAGTTATTGAAATACCAGAAGGCAGTTACGAATTACAAGATATTGGTGATTATTTAAAATCTGAAATAAAAGATGCTTCAATCAAACTACAATGCAATAACAATACTTTGAAAACTGCTTTGTTCTGCACCAAAAATATAAATTTTACTAAAGATGATACTTTTAGAAGTTTATTAGGATTTAATAATCAGATCTTGAAAGCAAATAAATGGCATGTGTCAGAGTTTCCAGTCAACATTTTGCCTACGACCGTGATCAGGATTGAATGTGATATTGTTAGCGGCTCGTACATAAACGGAGAACCCAGTCACATCATCCACGAATTTGCACTCAACGTACCTCCTGGATATCGGATTATAGAAATCCCGAAAAACGCAATATACTTTCCAATCAATCAGAACAACATTAGCTGCATTCATATCAGGTTGTTAGATATAAACAACCGTTTAATAAATTTACGAGGTGAAGAAGTACAGCTATATCTGCATATTAGAAGAAAAAATGATTGACTACAATAAATATGTGCCTCAACAAATTACAAACAACAGTCCAACTCAAGCTATCAAGCAAATAAGAGCTCGCTCTAAAAAGAAAATAAAATTGACCAGAGAAAATAAGATATTTCTTAAGACAATCGGTTTGCTAAAATGAATATTTTAGATGTTTTATCCGCTCCAACTTCTGACAACACCATCGAAGGTATTGAGTTTCATTCTTACAAGCCCTATGTAACCAGTTTCAACAGGAATGATGAAATTCGAATACCTATTAACCAACAAGATATATACATACTACCATCAGCAAGCACTCTGTATTTAGAAGGATCCATTATCGTTAAGAAAAATGATTCTAAAGATACAGCCAGTACTGTGCAGTTTACGAATAATGCTTTACTCTACTTATTCCAAGATATAAGGTATGAGCTAAATGGAGTGGAAATTGATAAAATAAAAAATGCTGGTGTGACTACTACGATGAAATCGCTAATATCAATGAATGAAAATGAGTCAAAAATATCTCATGCTTGGGGTTGGAATATAGACGGTATAAAAAATATACATGATGGCAAATTTTCTGCTTCCATCCCTCTTAGTAATATTCTAGGCTATGCTGAAGATTTTAAGAAAGTTGTGATTAATTGTAGACATGAACTGATATTGTTACGAAGTAATACTAACTTGAATTCTGTAAAACTTAACACTGGTGAAGTAGTACAAGATGTTCAGATTAATAAAATCATATGGCGTGTACCGCATGTTAAAGTGTCAGACAAAGAAAAAATAAGTTTGCTTAAAGTCTTAGAAAGAGATCGAGCACTCCAAATGAATTTCAGAAATTGGGATTTGTACGAATATCCTGCATTACCTAAAACTACGAAACATACTTGGTCTATCAAAACTTCTTCACAAATAGAAAAACCAAGATATGTAGTTATTGGTTTACAAACAAATAGAAAAAACAATCCAACTGTTGATATGTCTCAGTTTGACCATTGCCATATTCGTGATATTAGAGTTTACCTAAATTCAACCTACTTTCCATATGAAAATCTAAATGTGAATTTCGTAAATAATAGATTTGCTTTATTATACGAGCAGTACACAAAATTTCAACAGTCGTATTATGGACGCCGTTCGGAGCCTTTATTGAGTGAAAAACAATTCAAAGAATTGGCGCCGTTGTTTGTCGTAGACTGTTCAAGACAACCCGATAATCTGAAGACTGGTCCTGTCGTAGATGTGAGGGTGGAAATTGAAAGCAATACGGATATACCAGATCAAACTTCAGCGTACTGTCTTATTTTGAATGACTGTATAATTGAGTATAAACCTTTGAGCAATACTGTTAAAAAAATATCATGAATAAGGAAACTATCATATTGGATGTTCAAGGTTTTAAAGATCTTTATAATAATTTCATAGTCAAAGAACTGGCTTTAGCTACTTGTGATTATACTCAAACTTTTTTGATAAAACCTCCCTATCTGTTCAAATATTTAACATGTGATGAAAAGAAGCAAGTTAAATGGCTGGAAAGAAACAGAGGTATTTATTGGAGCGAAGGATATATTGACTATAGAGAATTCCTGCGCATAATCGTTCCATACCTAGAAAATAAGAAAATAATTGTTAAAGGGATAGAGAAGGTAAAATGGATAAAAGACCTTGGTGTGAATAATTGCAATATTTCTGAACTTGACGAAAATCAATGTCCCAATTTACCGGTCTTGCATAAAAAATTTTGTGATGGAAGAAGTAATTTAAATTGTATGAAGCATTTAAATCAATGTGCGCTTAAAAATGTGTTATGTTTAAAAAAGTATTTAGAGCAGAAATAAATGTGTACTTACCTACTTTTTTAGATGAATGAATAAAAAAACTTTGTAAATGAATATTAGTTTTAATTTATTTCACATTCTTCATTTAGTATTTTACAAAATTCCGATGCAATAAAAAGAGTTGTTTATTAGTGTTATAATTAATAGTCGGTGTCTATTAAAGATTTCGATATTTTCTTAACTAATGATTCTGTTTCGTCCATAACGCTGTCGATAGCATCTTTCACAATGTATTGTGCATTTATAATAACATTTTCACTATCACTATCACTATCAGCTTGAACAATGCTATTATTACACAAATCTATAACTGAAATTTTTATTAACTTAATTCCTCGCCGATGGAGTCTACTCATTACGAAAGATTTCGTTGAATTTTGTTTTTTCGGTTTTTCTCGACGACGATGTTTTGATTTTTGGTTTGTCCTTGATTTAGGGCACTCGGCTTCGCGGCGAATCATTTCATTAAAATCTTGCAAATTTTCATAATCCTGATCCTGAGCGTACTGGCTGAAGACAGCTTCAGATTCGTTAGAAATCTGTAAAAATGCAAGAAATATTACATATATTTATATTGTTACAAACACATTGTTACAATCATAGGTTAGATTTATTTCAACGAAAACAATATAGAGTTTTATCTCATTAAAAAACTTACCGATGTCATGATTATGTTGAACCAAATATCAACCACTACTAACACCTAGTCAAGGCTAGTGACATTTGCAAAATAACGCAGAAATTGATACAATTTTTAACATTACATCGCACTTTTCAAGTCAACCATAGATCAATAATAATAGATACGGCATTTATCACCAAACAGGTAATTGAAACAAGACATCGTGCGTGATTGCTAGTGGTAAGAAACCAATAAAAACAAATGTTTTTATAGTTGTAATTAATTTCTACGTTATAGGTACATTATATTATTCGCGGTTGCTTGTTGGTAAAATAGATAGTACCTACAAAATACCTTCAACCGTTTTTAACGCATGGCGTATCTACTTATTATATATCGTTGACACGAACCATAAAAAGCTAACTAAGCATTTCTGTGTCCAAGCCTGAGGACAATGAACTGATCTACATAATTATACGTATGAAATACCTAACTATCATAGCTAAATGCAGGATAGGTTAATAAAAATAATTATAATTACATCAATACTTTATTTATATTCACAATTTGATCTTTTAATTTATTACTATAACATAAGTACAAAAAAAAACACAATGAGACTTAACTAAATTAAACCTTACTATATTTACAAAAGTATAATTACAAAACAAAAAAAAAAAAAATTGTGATAGTAAATAACCTTAAATTAAATTACCTTTTAATAAAGATGAGTGACCCCACGCTAGTGTGGATACCTTATCTGCAGATATCGCTCGTTTGTCATCATTATTTGATAATGCTATTTTATTGATTTTCTGAGTGAAAATCTCATGCTTAATGGATTTAAATACTATATTTTTTCTGCGTACTATTCTATTATTAAATAATACATTTTCATAATCCGTGATGTCTAAATCCTTTACTACACATGATTTAACCCCCTTAGCTTTTTTAATGATTTTATCAGGAGTCTTTATGGAGTAAAGTTTCGATCTTAACCCAACAAAATGTGTGATGTACTGACCTCCCATTTCATCTTTGAACAATCCTGGAATCTTTTTGTTTCTTAAGGAAATGTGAAATTCGTTTTCGAGAGAATAGTTACTAGTATCGAAATATTGCAAAAAATTGTGTTTAAGGTCGTGATAAAAATCATAAGTGAATATTTTGTAGACAAACGAGTCGGTATCTGTATAGCACAGCTTCACTCGATCTTCATAAAAAGGTTTGACAACATTGTAATGAAAGTCATACATATGTGATTTAGAAAGCTCTAAAACGGTGAATCCTATATAAATTGGTTTGTCTAAAATAATTCGGTCAGGTTTCATTTGTATGGCGACTAAATTTTCAGAAAGAATACTGGCACTATGGAAATAAGGATTAGCTATAAGTTTCTCAGCTGATATTGATTTTTTTGTTGTATTACATTGATCACTCCACTTATTAACTAAATGAACACATACTCGGTTCTCAGTATTTTCTAGTGTTTTTCCAAAGACGCTGTTATTCAATAATTTGAAAAAGTCTTGTTCAAAAGAACTTTTTGCCTTTTGTCTTAATTGTGTATTCAATTCTATATACTTTTTTAAATAAGGACTCTGTCTAAATGTTATAACTCTATGAACTCTGCGTAAAATTAATCCATGTTCTAGACACTTTTTTAAATGCACATAATGTATGACGTAGTTGTATTTATTACACAAATTTGCAATTAATTTCTTCGATTTACCTCCAGGAGGTATACATTTTTCAGGGCAAAAAGGTAAATCATTGTGATGCTTATGTAAAAAATCAGGATACAAAAGATCCACTTCCAAAATGAAGCCCCACTCGGCATCATTCTCAATTCTGTCAATCCGTAAATTATCTATCTCATTATCACTAAGAAACCTAAAACTAGAATACGGTAAATGAGAGCAAAGGGAATATCCATATAAGTTGTTACAATCAGCATAAAAAATATAGCATTGTGGCTTTGCAGTATCATATTCAGGCATGTATTTATGATTGGCTTCTGCATACCGATGGGAACACATACACAACCCGCCTCGTATGCCGCTTTGAATCATCCTCACGATAGCCAGGTCTGACACGAGTTCTAACTGAACATCTGTTTTAAGTAACATTGCATCGAAGGATAAACTAGGTGCAGTCACGTAAAACGCAGGGTCAAGCTTATAATGTTGTTTACATGTTTTTCGAAAATTCTGAAAAATATCAGTCAGTAGAAGTACGTCTGTTTTTAGGTATAAATCAGTGTATTCACCCATATCTCTGATGTTAAATTCATTCCAAACAGTTTGAGCATGTTTGTAGTCATCATCTGAAATATTTTCGTTAGTCAAAGAGTTATGAAAATGATGCTTAGACGGTAATGATTTTTCATCGTAACGGGTCCAATGTGACATAAAGTCATAGGGATATACACCTTTTCGTGTTAACAATTTAAAAAGTTTTTTATCAGGGTAATGAGACCGAAGATAAACAAAATCATCTGTCTGCATGGTTTTGGCAAGCTTATCTAAACTTGATGCTAAAAAGTTGAAGGAATCTAAAAATCTTACTTGTATGAACTCATTAGAACTAATAGGGATAAACTTTGTAAATGTTGTATATTTTTCCTTATTTTTAGGTATAATTTTAACTTGACCTGGAAATTCGGCTAACTTTTTTATAAATAAGTGACAGTCATACCCGCTTAAATTATGAAAAAATATTGGAACGAATGTAGGTATTTTATATTGAAGATTACAATGACGATGTGCTGCGCCTCGGTATTGACCTGTAATATGACAATGATCCCTAACTCTATCGTTCCACAGTAAATTCTCACAAATATGACATGTGATAGCTTGTTTAAAATTAAGAGAATCTTTTTCTGTAAATATCATGGGCTCGTTTTTGGACAGAGTTCTATGTATTGCTTTAACATCATCAATCAAATAATTTATAAATTTTGAAACACAATCATCACCACGATAACTCTTAAATCCTTCAACTGACATATCAGATGACGAAACAACATTATAGGCAAACGCGGCTGGCACGTGCCGTTGTGAGTATGACGTATTGTCGGTGTCTAATTTCAGGTCACTAATCGGTTCAAGCAATGTTTCGAAATCGGCGTATATGACGAAGGGAATATTTTGTTTTCGTTCATAATGATTAAATTTTAAAATAGACCCTTGATCTGGTAAAACCGTGACAACTCCTCCACACAAATGTGTTTCGATTTTTTTCAGAGTAGGAAAAAATAATAAGCAGGTTTCACAAAAGTATAATTTACCATGGTGTTTGCTTATCTGACACCTAACTAGACGAGAAAAGTTTATAATTAAACAGAAATGGGAATCAGTGTTATTTTCTAAATAAAGTAGATGGATGCTTTGAGATTTACAATTTGATGTTTTATACAAGGGCCCGATTATTGTCTTGTCATTTTTCAATCCATAAACAAAAATATTTAAAAAAGGATGGTTTTTCTCAAATACTGCTATGTCAGAAAATGTGATTGGAAATGATAAATCATTAACATTTAAAACATCTCGGAAATGAGGATAAGATGAAATTCTCTCAGGATGGCGATTCGTGGGATACAAAGCTGCCACAATGCACCATAAAAAACAATACTTATCTTTATTTTGAATATTCAAACAAGCTTTTTTGTTCTTTATATACTTAGGCAAAGGAAAAAATTTTGATCCGCTAAGAGGCTGATATTTACTAATGTTAACTTCTAAATGCGAATTACATAAAAATGTCCAACCGCTATCTCTCTCTTGAAACTCTTCAATTTTTTTTAAAAGTGTTTCATTTACTGTTTTATATATTAAGTCAAAATCATAATGTACATTAAAGATAAAGTTTTTAGTAGAAAACGATTTTAATTCCTGTTCATCATTTTTAAACAAAAGAAAAAAAGAAAATAGTTCAAAATTAATCTTGACAGATGTATGCTTTTGTAGTGACGTATCTATAAGATTTTTTACTTCTTTACTGATTTTATTAAGAAATATTTCAGGAAAATTATTTATTTGTTCGTCAGTTGCAGTGATCCTGTAACTTACAATTCTTCCTTTGAAAGAAGAATTAATTATTTCTACATTGTCATACATCGGAGTCTTGCTATTGTTTTTATGTACATTACTACGTAAATGACCTGACCACCTACGATTATCTACAAATACCTTGCAAACCGAACAGTGAGGCATTTTTATTAGACGTACGTACTAAAATTTAATTAGTATATTAAATATAATCACTAATCTAAACTTTAAATAGATTATTATTAATACTCACAATGAAGTAGGTAAGTGCCTCGGGCTATTTCGGATAGGTGTTGGAGCTTCGGAAATATTAACAAAAGTATAAACGAATTAAGTAGGTATGCACAAGGATTTCTCGTCACCAAATCAAGACTATTTTTGTTAATATTGATAATATTAATGACTATTTTTTGTTGTCATCTCCGGTAGTCCACACACGCACGAAGTAATCGAAGATTTTGTCGAAACGTGTTGTTATTCCTGAAATCATATAGCAAATTAGCAATGTATCTATGGAAATATATAACTATTTAAGTAAGTAATTATTAAGATTTAAGACACAACTTTAGCCCAAATCAATAAAATTATTTAAAAAAAATATTACCTATAATTTATTCAAGTTTCAACTCGGGGTCAAACGCCAGTCTTAACAGGAGTTACACCTTTGTTTTGCTCTTTGCTTGATAATTACAGCACCAAGTAATTGAAGTGTTCAATGTTAGGGTATTTCTAAAAACAAACAAAAATAATGTTACTAAGAATCAAGACAAATAACACAAATCAATAAAATGATTTAAAAAGGATGAATAATTACCAATAATTTATCCAAGTTTCAATTTAGGGTCAAACGGTCAGTCTTAACAGAAGATACCTCTATGTTTTGATCTTTGCTTGATAATCACAGCACCAAGTAATTGAAGTGTTTAACGTAAGAGTATTTCTAAAAACAAACAAAAAAAAATGTCACTAATATTCAAAACAACATTTTAAAACAAATCAATAAAATTATAAAAATAAAAAAGAAAACATTGAAAATAAATTACTTACCATCTAATGTTTCTTAGATTTAATTTATTTAATTGCATTTATTCTGCAATTGATTTGAACTTCGGATCAACATCAAATTATTTTAAAATGTTTTGAAACCAAGCAAGCAGTGATCGGTCAATATGTCTTCCAAATAGACAATAAAATGTTGACACCAACCAATGCCCAACCCAAAAACTATTTCAAAATAAAACATGAGCATCGGTCAGCACTATCAGGTAAGGTTGGCGCGCATTTACATTCATAGTGTTTTAGTAATGACTTAGTTTGTTAATTACACAATATCAGTATGACAACCCTAATTATTTTCACTTCGTCGACAATTGATGTGACCGAAATAATTTGCTTAGCTATTATTTTAACTGAATTTAATACGGCTAAAAAGAAATATCGTTTTTGCATGAGCATGAGCATCGGTCAGCACTATCAGGTAAGGTTGGCGCGCATTTACATTCATAGTGTTTTAGTAATGGCTTAGTTTGCTAATTACACAATATCTGTATGACAACCCTGATTATTTTTACTTCGTCGACAATTGAAATAATTTGCTTAGCTATTATTTTGACTGAATTTAATACGGCTAAAAAGAAATATCGTTTTTGCATTATTGTACCTAATCATTCGTAGTGATTTTTAAATTAGTGAATTAACCTCGGTTTTTGCTTTATAAGAAGTCATTTTCGACTTATATATTCGTCAACGAGTCCCAGTCCGCAAGTGTTCCAGTATCTTCAAGAAGTAATCACAGAAGAAGTATCCTGTCTTCGACACCACCTCTGCTGCCTGCCGAGCCTTCAAGAACCAACCGCTGCTACCTCTGCTGCTCGCTGAGCCTTCAAGAGCCAACCGCTGCCTTCGATGCTACCTCTGCTGCTTGCTGAGCCTTCAAGAGCCGACGGTTGCCTCCGGTGTTGCCTCTGCTGCTCGCTGAACCTTCAAGAACCAACCGCGTCTCCAGCGAGCTGTCAGCCGAGCCTTCAAAACCTATCTGCGATCCCCTGCAGACGAGTAACCTGTTGGTTACTTACCAGTTCGCTAGAAAATGTGAGTATTTTAAAATGCGTTGCTGTGAAAATAGCAACGTGGTTTCATTTAGTACGGTGACCCGGTTCCGTTAACAGGCAAAGGGCTTGAGGACTGAACCGGACCATCGGGTTATATGAAACCAAGCCAAAATAACTATCTATTTATTACTATTACTTTTATTTCGACTAGTTTCATTCTGTGGCTTTCTTTGAGGAAGACCCCGACGGTCTTCTCAATGCGATCGAAGCTAATCGGAATGATAACCCAAAATTTGCATGTGAGTTAATTCCTGTTTCACACTATCATACACAATTTTACATCTTATTTTACTTTAGGTCTGAATCTGATAGCGAATATTATCAGGCGACCGCAAGTACTGCGACTACTGAAAACAACAAGTCCAGAAGCAAACCCGTCGCTGTTAACAAGAAACGCAAGCCACGTGCATCGCCTTCCAACTCTACGCCACCAAGGTAAATTGAACTTATACATTTCTTCTTTGCTAGAAACGAAATTTTATGCTGTGATAGCTATTACAGTATAAAATTTAGTTGAGTACCGATGTAGCTAATGGCGCAATTACACTTGATCGTAAACCCGTGTAGTGATCGTCGTATTCGTGGACACAAAAGACGTTCCTCGAATTCGGGCACCCTATGCATTATTTACACCACCTTGTTTTGTTCACGTTCCGTTAACGAACTCTGTTCGAATACAGGCGTACTCGACTCCGTTCATTCACACTTAGTCGTTTGTCCCAATTCCATAGGCAATCGAATACGAGCTAACAACCAAACGTAAGTGTGTCTCAGGTATGGGATTAGTTGTACTAATCAGTTAAACTAAACAAACAGTGAGTTGCTTAGCCATAGAACATAATAGGTCTACCATTCTACAATATTTATAAATTGTATCTTTATAGTTAATTAACATATTGTTTTCTTGTTTGTTTCAGTAAAAAATCGAATACTGATTCCGATATATTCGGTGTTAGTCAAAATCGTGGGTCTGCCGCGATGAACAATAAAGCGGACAACCAACAGCTAGCTTCTTATTTTGTGAACCGAGTGGGCAACGGGAGCGAGCGACGTACGGCGAGCACAGAGGGCGAGTACTACATCGACTGCAAGGTATACAAGTCGGAGGACGCGCGCGCTGTGGACTCCCTGGAGCTGTGGAAGAAGGCGCTCGTCCGCATCAAGTTGCAAGCCAACGCCGAGTCTTCGCAATGGCGAACACTGCAAAAGTTCGTGTTATCGGTTGACACGCTATTCCCAGACCCACCAAAATTTTACGATAAGTAAATTTAATTGTTAAATTTAATTTTCATATACTTACAATAAATTGTTTATCAAATCGTTCTTCGTTTTTGTATTGTATTACAAACAATACCCATATCCATTTACATTCCATATTCATTTTTATCGTTATAAGTGTCGTCAAATCGTAATATTTTACTCATACGTAGGTACTTACTTAATTTTTAATTCAATCAGTTATAGTTATTTGTTATAGTTATATGTGGTAAAATACATGTCACGTTAAAAATCAGTTTGATTGATATGGTCGGGTTGGTTAACAAATACGTGTCACAGATCAATTAGATCGAGCCGATCGTATAATATTGGGCATTCTATCACACCGTCGTCGCGATGGCGAAACGAAGTTTCGCCGAGTGACAGGTGGGGTAGAATGCCCAATATTATACTACTCTTGTAGAATGGGGGAATGTTAGTGGACACTAGATTAAAAAAAGTTTAAAGTAGGTGACCTAGCTGACCAGCAGTAACTGACCGATTGGAGCTGATTCAACTTTTTTCACGGACCTAGTTTCTGTCGGACAGTAACTGTCACTGTCCAGCAGCCGTGAAAAGCAAGCTTTGTTTTGGTGATCTTTACGCTGTTTTTACATCGTAGGTGCGGTACTTCTGCGAAATGCTGATCAGGGCCCGTACCATGACGTCTTATTTCCATAATAAAAAAAATTATTACATTAATTAACAACAAGTTTTTCTTAAGTTGGTAGGCAATTATTTAACAAATTTTCTATGAGCACTCTTTTATTCATACTGCTTTGTCAGGTTTCTTCATCACTACTGTTATTTTTTTGTCTATAAGTATTTATAGAATCTTCGTTTGTGTGGTAGGTTTTTATTATTGTTTTTATTTAATTCGTATTTCTTGTATTATTATTATTTTTTCTCTGATCTTCCAGTGTAAATGTTATGTTTCCTTTGCGCGCTAGCACTATGTTGTTCTTATAAGTGGTGACCTGTATTTGGCCTATCTGTTAATATCTTTGTTTGTTTTTACGTTTAACCAGGCTGTTTGGTCATCCAAATAAAATAAAATTAAAATAATGGTTACGTTTTGTTTTCAACTCTGTGCGACCGCGAACCGTATCGCCGCGCAATAAGGTTCATACTCGCGCAGCGTTGGAAACATGATGTCATGTACGGACCATGCTCTGAAGAAGACACTGCAAAGAGAACGAGGGAGCAGGACAACCTTAATGATAATCACAGATCAATTTTTGTCTAGATTTTTACGACCGTACATAATATTTTCGAAGATCTACAAGGAAGGTAAAGCTAATTTATTTATTTCTCTAAATAAATCTTTCAATGATTCGATATTTGGGGGACCAATCGCGTAGATAGCGCGGACCGCTAGCTTTTGAATTAGTCGATTTGAGCGCATATTACGCGACGCAGTTTTGAGCCATTAACAACTGAAAAAAAAATTAAACTGCTGGAAAAACTTAAATGCAAAAAAATATTTATTTAACCTTAATAACTAAGTTCTTAAACTAATATAAATATGCCCAAGTAATTTTGAGTCTGCGCCAAACTAGCAAATATGTGGGACCAACTTTGGGGTAGGTTTCTTCTTTCCAATGAAAAAATAATTCGGAATACTCTGTAAAAAGTTATGCGTGATCATGCTACAATAATATACTCCGCCAGGTATAGCATTCCGGTCACGTGGGCAACACGTAGTGACGTCAATCGATGCAAAAGCAAGACCGAAATAAGTCATTTACAAATAGTTCGAAAGAGACGGATGACGAGTGACATCATTACGTGTTGCTCCCGGAATGCTGGACCTTGTTTATTTGGATCATGGGCGTGATCATACAATAAAATATACTCGTCGACTTGTAGGTAAACCTCCTCTATCGTATGTAAAAAAAGTTACGTTGTTTTGCCCCAGCCTGAGTTGTTCGCAGCGAGCTGTCACCTCGCGAGCAAAGAGAATATAATACGGGAGAAGAGATGGATGTTAGTACAACGTTTTACATAATATCACCACACTTGGGCTAAGAAGCTCATGGAGCGGTTTTCGCCTGGCTGGGGGACCGCTGTTTTTTCTACACTCAACAGCGCAGATTTTTGCTGTGCAGCCTCTCACGAAACTACCGCAAAGCTCAAGGACGACGGTCGACAAGCATGCAGTTATTGCGCGCCGGCAGACGCGGCGGTTGCCGGAAGCAACCGCACTCGCCGCGTTCGTCACTCGTCGTTATTTCTGTTTCAACTTTGTCTTTTAATATCCGTGGTACCCCAATGCTACCACGGTTACTTTTTTCTAACTTTGGTACCGAAATGGAATTGACAAGCATTTCAACATTTTTTGGGAAGCCGCGGGCCATTACCTCCGGCGGGCGGGCACTGCTAAATCGCTCCGTGAGTTCCTAGCCTTAGAATAAGCAGCCTGTATCCACAATTCCAAATTTGAGTAAAGGGATACTCAAATTCGAACTTAAAAAAATGTACATGTAGACTCTGGAACATCGCTTTCCGTTAACTTCCGTGCGTCGTAAAAAAGTTAAATCCATTAAATAAACTGATACAGATGATTTGATGAAACCTAGGCTGCAGGCGCGGTGAAGCGCGACCAGTTCGTGACGCTACAGTAGGCATGCCTAGGCTACCTATAGCACCTAGCCAGCTTTAACACAAGTTGAATGAATAGGAAGTAAATACGTGACCTTTACGCATTGTGTGAATTATTGTAACAATACAATGTTACCATTTGAAGTGTGACGTCGTAGCCAACGAGATAAACGCCTTTCAAAATACACATAGCACCCATACGTTAGCTTCGTAATTGAAAAGATCATAGGTTTGTATTTGACTTTTGTGTCGCGCTTCGCAATTTCACAAGACTTCAAGCAAAAATTGCACCGTTGGTTCAGTATGATTATTGCTTGCACTTACGAGTACTATGGATACATAATAATGTGGCAATAATTATAAATAAACTTCATCAATACCTAAACTTCAACTAATCCCGAACTTCGAACATTTCTTCAGAAATTCCAAGCATTCTTGAAAGTTAGCAAACATGCTCTACCTGTACCTGCTCTACATGAACTAAACCCCAACTTTGCAGCCACCCTTTGACTACCTATTATCTCCTCGCCACAGTATACCCGCGAGTCTCCCCTAACATAACACATGATACACACACGTAACTACTACAGGCGTGTTGTGTATGACATCACTCAGTAATAAAGCCGACATAGAGGCGGCCAGACAGGCTCTGACCTCATCGCCTTCTAACTTACGAAAAACTATACAATAACATCAGTGTTAACTACGTCGCTCTTTGGAAAATATTGAATTCTTTTATGTTATAGCTAGGATTTGGAAGAAAAATGACAAGTAAGTTAATTTTTACTGTATTTTAAAAGTGTGCTGTGTGTTGAAGTGTAAAAAGTGTTTAAATGGTTCTAATTATAGAGTTTGTGTGTCAGCTGTGCATCGAAACTTGTTTGGGTAAACTTTACCTGCTTCAGTTTTCTATAGTTAAATAAAATCGTGCATTTTATACAGGTAGCGTGAGTGTGCCGTGAATTCATGTTTGTACACAATAGGCAATTTAAATCGCAATTGTTAATGTGCAAGGAATATTTATGAGGTCGAGTTTTTAATCATTTTTTTCTTTTTATAGAAATGAAGTCATGAAGCGCTTTAGCTACTTTGATTCATGTTTACATGTTTCTTACTCTGTGTCACACTATTATTTGCATACACGGACGATTTGGAAACTTAAATAAATTGTCTAAAAAGAGTGTGATGGATTTCGGTGTAGAAATAAGTAGATGGAGGAAAATAGTAAACTGGAAATATGCTTTAAAATAATTTTATTATATTAATTAATTTTATTATATAAATATATTTTAAAATAAATAAATAAATGCTAGTAAAAATGCAGCGAGTAAAATCTGATATCGGTGCATACAGTATCTAATACTTACATGGGTTTCAAGATTTGAAACAATGACAAAAAAATCCGAATGCTACAGAAATAAAACACCCTATAATACTCTGTATAATGGAAGGTTTCAAACGATGCCACTAACATCAAAATCGGTCTAGGCTTTCAGTTGTACAACATTAACTACACGAACCGAACCCTACATAAAAACAAAACACTCCTTTTTTTAGACCGTAGTCTCCCGTTTTTGGAGTCAATTAAAAATAAGATAGTTTTGTCTTCGCCTCCTCTTATCTGTTTCATAAGATGAATTAAGTTAAAGTAAACTTTATTTTAGGTAGGTAGATGATGTACCTATTAAATTATAGTGGAAGCGTCGTATTCATTATGCGATTTAGGACTAAGTATAAATACTATGAAATAGATATAAATCTTAATATATATAAATCTCGTGTTACAATGTTTGTCCTCAATGAACTCCTAAACCACTAATAAAATTCGCACACCATGTGCAGTTCGATCCAACTTGAGAGATAGGATAGTTTAAATCTCAAATTATAGTTGCAATTTTAATATATATATATGTATATATATATATATATATAAATAATAAACGCGAACGAAGTCGCGGGGTGACAGCTAGTATAATATAAAATACGTCTCTAAGAACCTTGGAACAGTAAAAGATAAAAATTACTCACAACAAGGATCTGTAGCACAAAGTTGACTTTGGTTTGATATTAGACGATGACGTCATTCTATCTTAAGCCTTTATTGATTTTGAGTCATAGTTCTCGTAGACAGATTGAATTGAGGCCTACCAAAGGTCTCACTCATTGATATTCGCGCTGTGACTATATTATTAGGCAATAGATTCTTAATAGGCAACTCTAGAGCGGGCAAACCTGCGCTAGTTGAAATCGCACGCCAGACGTATGCATCGAAACCACTCTTCAATAAAGACAAATAGTTGTTCCTAATAGTTTCAAATGATTTTAGATAAATCAGAATCCCTAGAATCAGGATGGGGCATTCAAATAGTGGCCCCGGCTCCCGAGCACACGTTCACTCTTGACGAGGAGGCGCTGAGTGCGCTGCTGCTGCGGGAGGATGTGCGGGACCGCGCGGTGGTCGTCATCTCCGTGGCGGGAGCTTTCAGGAAGGGCAAGTCGTTCCTGCTGGACTTCTTCCTCAGATACCTGCATCAGAAGGTAAGCTGGACCTATTTTAAAATCAGTCCTAACAAACTCCTAGCTATGAAGAGATAATTTTTTTACAACTAGGCATGCTTTGACCACTGACTCGCCTGATAGGAAGCGTCGACGTAATCAAAGGTGTAACACGCTTGGAGATATCTATTCACTTTACTCTTAAACACAACCGGATTGTATTTAGGTGGAAAGACAGACGCCAGCAACGAGTTCCTACCTCTGCAGTTTTTAAAAAAATATGCCCCGTTTCTTGGCTTCTCTTCTGAGTACGCTCTTTTTCCGAACAGGTGGTATAGTCATTTTTATAACTTTGAGTTCCTATGTGTATCTTCAATACCCAATTGAAGACATTTGATTTGATTTGTTCAGGTTTAAAATTTTACTGAATGTGTTACAGTACAACCTGAACTCAGACAGCAGTGAGTGGATGGGCGCGGAGGACACGCCCCTGAAGGGGTTCAGCTGGTGCGGCGGCTCCGAGCGGCACACCACCAGCCTGCTGCTCTGGTCGCAGCCTTTCAAGGCGACCCTTCCTAACGGTGACAAGGTGATAGACTACCTCGGAACCTTATTTTATTTTTATTTAATTATTTATTTTAAAATGTAACTTGCGGACTAATAAACCCAATCATTACATTATTTACAGCTTATGTCTAACAATAAATTTTAATAAAATAAATATGCACTGATAACACAGAAATTGAAATAAAATATCCTTACAAAAAAAAGAACAATAAAATTAAAGAAAAATAATAAACTAAACGAAAGAACAAACTGAAACAATTAAACAATATAAAAATCGTACTATAAATGTACGTACCTACTCGCATTATGGCAATTACTTTTTTGCAAATGACTTTAGCTCGTCAGGGAATATGTCTAGTTGTGGGTGAGAGGCACTGAGAGCGTTTAGGTGTTGTTGCGCGCGGAGGAGGGAGGCGCTATCCTAGTTCACCGTGGGTACCGCTACGGAATATAGTGCGCTGCTCCGGCACGCTTCATTCAGTTAGTTGGTAGAGAACCTGCCTTCTGCGCTAGTTGGCGTGGGTTCGATTCCCACCTAAAACAAACATTCCTGTGACGAACATTTGTGTTTGTTCTATGTCTGGGTGTTAATATCTATCTAAGTAGGTATGTATTTAAAAGTATATATGTACTAAGTATGTATATCAGTATCTGGCAACCATAGTACAAGCTTTGCTTAGTTTGTCGTCAGATGACCGTGTGTGTAAAATGTCCCAAATATCCCAAATGTTTTATATTGGACTCTATTTCCTTTACTTCCTAAAAATTCCTCAACACATGCCATGAAATAACTCCAGCCAACTTTCGACCGTGGCGCATGTTTGCCAGGCATACTTTAAAACTTCGACAGTGTATACTCGGTCTAATTATATGGCAAAGCATTATTTAAGTACCTTTACCTTGAGCTTTTATTGTAAACACAAACTTTTTCGTTGTCGTTTGGCCATACATTTAATTTAGTAAGTAACGTTTTCGCCAGGGGAGCTTTATTAAAATGTATGAAGCCAAACGAAATCGAAAAAAGTTTACGTACCTACTTACCTATCAAATATTTACCGAATAAAACCGTTTTTGTAGACATGCAAGGCCTTTGTGCTATTTATTGAAATTTTCCTATCCGTACAGGTTGCCTGGAAGACATCGCTTTGAGCAATAAGGCCGCTCTTTTTAAAACTAAGTTTATAGTCTTATTTAAGTATTTTCGTATTCTTTTTCCTTTCATTTCTATCTATATTATATACATTTTCTTTCATTCTATCTACCCCACCAGGATTATTTCGCTTCTTTTCTTTTTATATTAATAAAATACTATCACCTCCCTCACTGTTGATGGCAAAATTGCCCCAAAACCCAAAGGGGCAGAAGCCACTTAAAAAAAAAAAAAAAAGTATTTTCGTAATTAATATATGTTTTTAATAAAGAGTTGTTGTATTGTATCAAAACTCATTTGTCACTATATACATATTTTGCGTATAGGTACCTAAATCCTTCCAGATTTCATAGCTCGTAAACTTTTTAGCTCTCAAATTTTACTTCCTGTTTCTTACTCAGAATTTTGTTACGTATGTGGTTACAACAAACAAAAACCGAAATTATCTTTAGATTAAAAAAAATCTATTTACTATTCTATCCTTCCTGTTTATTTATAGGTGGTAATCCTTCTGATGGACACGCAAGGCACGTTCGACTCCGAGTCTACCGTGCGCGACAACGCGACTGTCTTCGCTCTCTCCACCATGATATCCTCCGTGCAGATATACAACCTCTCGCAGAACATTGAGGAGGACGATTTGCAGCACTTGCAGGTGAGGACTAAATCTATACAAATAGAAATAGTTACTTAATTTAATTTTAAGTAATAAGTACTTATGTTAGTATGTAAGAGGCTTACCACGCGCACCAGCTTCACCACACTTTTAACTGCTCCGGCCAGGCTTGAAAGAACATGGAACACCGCGCGTGTGGTTGGACTGGTTGGTCAATCTGTACACCGTGCCAATCCCAAAGCATGACTCGCGCGATATTTTCGTGTCGTTAGCACACGGCTTATTGTGGTGAAGCTTGTGCGTGTGGCCGTGTTGTTATTTTATAACAACCTGCCCCTGAATTAGATGATTATTATTATTTATTTATACTTACCTACTTATTTCATTGCTAGATCAACATTATCGACCATTTTCCACGCGCTGCACAAAACCTGCTTATCTAGGTCACCTGAATATGCCCAGGTGGACATCAATGGAATTCCCAATACTTTGAGAGTTTATAAATATCTTGACTTTGTTTACAAATATATTGGGTTCGGGTCAGGGTGTATAGCGGATAATCGCCGAATGCGCACTGAGTGTGCCCTAAAAACAATTTCTTTTGACATTACTTATCTAGGAAAAAAAAATTAAATTAAAAAAACCCCGGTAATAACACTCCCCACTAATGCACCTTTCAAACAAAAAAAAAATCGGTTCCTCCGTTTGAGACCTCCGATGCCACAGACAGACACACACACAGAAACACGTCAAACTTAGACACGCCGTCGTTTTGGCGTCGGGGCTTAAAAAGACGAAAACGCGTGTATTGTAATGAAGAGCAGGATCTACAGGGGGGCTATTCCTGTGCGTGAGATGAAATGAGATTTAATCTTGGTCACTCTCACATCTATGACGTTTCAAACGAGAGCAACAAGGACGAGTATAGGTGAGATGAAAATCTCAAATCTCCGAATAGGGTCTCTGGTATGCGCATATTGAATCACATGTTAGATCGGCCGCAGCGTTAGCTGCCCAATAAGTCAATACACATACCTTTATAGCCCGTTCCGTTCAACAAAGCTGACACGTGCAGAGCGAACAGAAGACTGTTACGTGCCGTCATATCAATTTCGTCCAATCCGAGGGGGTTACCACGAGTTTTGATCGTTGCAAAAACTTTTTGCGTTTTCGTTTAGCTCCATACATTTCAATAAAGCGCCTCTGGCGGAAACGTTAAGGAACTAGGCTAAAAGTATAAAGCCAAACGAAAACGAAAAAAATAAACTCACAGTAAGCCCCCTGGTAAACATTTTGCAAAGGTGTTTTCGTTATTGATTCCAGCTATTCACAGACTACGGGCGGCTAGTTCAGAAGAGCAGCTCTGGGAAGCCATTCCAAAGGTTGCAGTTCTTAGTGAGGGACTGGAGTTTCCCATACGAGTACGAATATGGAGCGGAAGGAGGGAAGAAACTGCTCGACAAACGGCTTGAGGTAGAGTTAGGAATTGCTTCGTGTTTGTTTCCAGGGTATCAAGGTCACAAACAATTATTATTAAATTCAATAATAGGTACAATAGAATAGAATATACTTTAATTGCAATATAAACAATAAAAAGTAAGATAAAAAAGAAGAAAAACAGGCTTCCTGCCACAAACCGGCTCCAACTCGGCATACTGCTGGTTAATAGGCTTGCGTTTGGCAGCAATCGCGCTTGATGTGCAACTTACAATGAAACACGCTTGTTTAAAAGAAACCGACTCACTCGACACCTGTAGACATCTAGATTGTAGCTTGGACGCTCCCAGGGTCAGACTGAGCTGAAAGGGCCCGGATGGCTCCCCACAAGCCAGGGGCCCGAGACGGGGTGTAGCCTACTTACCGTCCGGCTTGCGGCAAGCACCACAAGCCAAGTCCGAGGGGGGCTCGCGCCGGCTGGGGCCCGGCTGGCTAATGTCACCCTGACTGTATGGCCAGTCCGACCTTGGACGCTCCCATGCATGGCGTGTACAGACAATACCACTCTACCAGCTAGAGCAGTGGTCGACAACCCGCGGCAGCGAGCGAGTAGTCAAGAGTAGGGCTAAACGCGCGAATTTACAGACTGGCGACTTGATAGTTCCGAGTTCGATCGTCGGTACTACGAGTATATAAATAGATAGAAAACAGTTTTCAAAATTATAAACTAGTGGCTCTGAGAGCTGTAAACCTCGCGGCCGACTTCTGTCTGCAGGCTGCATTCCTCAACCGATACGCGTGAAATTTTGTGAGCAGGTTCTTCAAACAGATTTTAATTTGTTTTAATTTTTTTTAAACCATATCTCCGCCATTTTAAAAGATTTCAAAAACGAACTTGCTAAAAAAATTCTAGGAATATATAATTTTCGAACCTACTCACGTTTTAAGAGAATCGGTATTCGGACAGACGAAAGCATTTTTGTCGAAGCTGAAGCATAGACGCTTCGCTCGCTAACGCTCGCTCGGTCGGCAGAGTGCAGACCTATTACAACATTCCTCATTTGACTATAATGCGGCCCTTGGCTGCCATAAGGTTATCGACGGCTGAGGTGGATATTTAATTGTTAATTATTGTTATTATAGTAATAAGTTATGTCATCCCCAGGTGCACGAAGGCCAGCACAAGGAGCTGCAGACCCTGCGGCAGTACATCGCGGCGTGCTTCCAGGAGCTGGCCTGCTACCTGATGCCACACCCTGGCCTCAGCGTCGCCACCAACCCAGAATTCAACGGGAGTCTCAAGGGTAGGTCCGCGCAAGTGGAAGGGTTCATTCGCAAGCTGACCCGAACATTATATTCAACTTCGAATTGTTATTTACTAGCTGCATCCCGCGGTTTTACCTGCGGACCCTCAGGAACTGTTATTTTTTTCAGGATAAAAAGTACCTTATGTCCTTTTCTGTACCTCTGACAACGTTTATGCAAGATTATATAATGATCTGTTGAGTAGAACCAACAACCAAAAATAAACAAATAAATAAACTAACTTTCGCATTTATAATACGTACCTACTTATTAGTTTGGAAATTAGGCTTAGTTAGGCTTCATAATTTAGGAGCGTGGCTTTTCTTGGTGAACTAAAAGTTATCTGCTAGTGTTTTCACCACGCTGTACGACTCTGCTCGTCTTCTCTTTTATTTGATCTTTAAATGTTCCCTCGGTCATCCCCATCTTCTCTTTTCTCCAACCTATCCCTCTATAATGGTCTCCATTAGCCTAACTAGTAAATTCTCCCATTTTAAATGAAAAAATATCCCTTCCAGACATAAGCCCCGAGTTCAAGCAGTCACTGGCTGCGCTGGTGCCGTCGCTCCTGTCTCCGGAGCACCTGATCCCGAAGCAAATCTCCGGCCAGGAGGTGAAGGCGAAGGATCTGCTGCACTACTTCAAGGGTTACATGAAGGTCTTCAATGGAAGCGAGCTGCCGGAGCCTAAAACCATTTTAGAGGTAGAGGAACCAGATAGTTTAGATCCTTTCCGCTATCGTCGAACTGCAAGTCCAAAGGATGGGTGTCTCCAAGACGTAGCACTTTTTTTTTATTTGGTCTGAATTGTGGTGATACAATCTGTTGGTGATCTGATCACTTCCATTTGGACTTGTCATTTTTTCATCCAATATTGAGCACGCAAGTTCAACATAATAGCATATCGTCACGCCTTTTCTCTAAAGGGGCTGGCAGAAGAGTATTTCAAAACCAACACTTCGCCGAACAATACTTAGGTAGAATGTGACAAGAGGCGAGCCTGTCGCCATACACCGGGCTCAGGTTATGTAGCAGATGCCATTAAACATAATATAACAAATAATGTCTTTATTAGGATTCAAAGAGATGCCGAATATGGCGCGCGTTCCATGGTATGCTGGTGAACTTTCACGTGTTTTTCTTACCCTCCGCAATACTTTCTCCAGGCCACAGCCGAAGCCAATAACCTGTCAGCAGTGGCCGAGGCCCGCGAAGTGTACGAGACGCTCATGGAGGAAGTATGCGGCGGGACGAAGCCCTACCTGCAGCCGCGGACCATGGAAGAGGAGCACCGCAGGGCGCGGGACAAGGCGCTGCACGCCTTCCATAGCAAGAAGAAAATGGGCGGGCAGGAGCTGGCTGATGGCTATGGAGCTCAATTAATTAAGGTTCTAATTAACGAACTCGTATCTGTGTTTTATATTCGTGCCTAATAGTGTTCGCCATTTCTGTTTGTGAATAAAACTTCCGTATGTCCGGCTGTTCTGCTCTATAGGTCGAATTTGTCAACCGATTCTCATGGCATTTTGTGAGCACGTTCGATCTCACAAGCTCGGAAAGATTCTGTTTATCATCCGCTAGCGTGGAAAAAGTTTTTGAAATTCGAACCGTAGAATAATCGTACTGGCCAGCACGACAGTATGAAAAAACACAATTTTCCTCGCTGTAGTGAGGTGAAAAGTTGTCTGTTTCGCTCGGCAGCAAAGTTAATCGGCGTCTCGTACTTTTATTGAAACCAAGATTGAAAGAAGATTGATGCAAGTACTTGTATTGAAACCTTCGCTTCGCTCAGGTTTGCATCAAGAAACAAGTTTGCAGCCTTTTATAACAAAAACTATTTTTGTCGATACAGTTTAATTTTTTTTACGTCGTTTCATCTCACAGAGGCATTAATTAATTATTTACAAGTTCGCGAACTCTTCAGTAACAGAGCTACTATTTTCAACTTTTTTATTTGGTTTCCAGGAACTAGAAGAGCTGTTCGAGCAGCTGCGCGCGCACAACGAGGGGAAGAACCTGTTCCGCATCCTCGGCACGCTGGCCGTGTTCGCGACGCTGGCGCTGCTGGGGCTGGTGCTGGCCGCGCTCGGCGGCGGGCTCGGCGTGCAGACGCTGGCGGCTCTGGGGCAGGCCGCTGCTGTGGCCGCCGCGGTCATGCTCGCGGTCTGGGCGTACACTAGGTAAGATTTTGCTCTTCATTATTTGTCTGATTTTTCCGACTGAAGTGGCAGTGGGCAGGGCACATCGCTCGTAGAACTCATGGCCGATGGGGTATATAGGTTCTCGAGTAGTTACCACGAACCGGACGACGTAGCGTAGGCGCGGCCTCCCACAAGGTGGACTGACGATCTGGTGAGGGTCGCTGGCAGCGCAAGACCGGTCTTTGTGGAAATCACTGGGGGAGGCCTTAGTCCAGTAGTAGACGACTTCCGGGCTGACATGATGATGATGGTGGATACACAGACTTTGAGTATATCGTAACCACCGACGCAAATGTGTTATGTTTGATTTTGGCATCATAAGCGTCCAATCATGCTAGCGATTTGCTAGCCATTCCAAAGCTAGGTGATTGCGCGGCGTGATCGCCGCAAGCTCGCTCGCGCAAAGCCACAGATCACTAAATAAAACTTACTATGTGGCAGTAAAATCACTTACAAATTGCTAGTGTGATTGAGCTCTAAAACTCCCAAAGCAATGGACCGAGTTTGATGCAGTTTTCTTTGTTGAAAGCTGATAATATGATCTAAATGGTTCTTAGCTGCGATTGTCGGTTTTTTTCATTGATCTACAATTTTTTTTAGTTTATCTAAGACTAGCTGTGCCTTGCGGTTTCACCCGCGGTTAAAAAGTATCCTATGTGCTATTCTAGACTATAATCTATCTCTGTGCCAAATTTCATCCAGATCTGTTCAGCCGTTCTGGCGTGAAAGAGTAACAAACATCCATCCATCCATCCATCCATCCATACATACAAACTTTCGCGTTTATAATATTAGTAGGACTAAGCACAATGTTTCGTTGCAGGGTGACGGGCAACATGCGAGATATTGGTGCACAGCTGGACGACATCGCCGACACGCTGAGGAACTATGTGAGTATACTACTGGCTCTGCGAGCTGGAGACCTCGCGGCTGGCGGCTGTCCTCCTCTACAGGTCGCATTTAACAACAGACTATCGCGGAAAAAATAAAAAAATGTTCTTTATTTAAAAAAAATATCCAAAAACTGACACGATAAACACAATCTGTACAGGGCCAACTGGGTCAATACGTCTGTGAGGCAATTGCGTCTTTCGAGAATTACTGATAAACCATTCACAAATTAGGCGCCACCTACATCTTTTTTTACCTTTAGTTGCTAGAATCTGTACAAGATGACGTTATTTGCCTAATTTGTGGTTTGTCAGTAATTCTCGAAAGACGCAATTGCTCCGCAGACGCATTTGCCCCAGTTGACCCTAATTATCGAACCTACTCACAAAATTTCAAGAGAATCGGTTTAAACATGCGACCTATATAGGAAGACTCGGACAGAATTCGGGTAGACGCCTTACATACGAAAGCATGTTTACCGAAGGTGAAGGATAGACGCTTTGCTTGCTCAATCGTTGATCACATCGGAGTAACTCACATTCAATCCAACAAATGACACCTTGCCTAAAACTTGTGTTTCATTGCAGCTGCTCCGAACGGCATTCGACTCTGTGAACAACCGAGCGACTGCAGCAGCGGTGGGATACAGCAGCGGCGCGGACAAGAAACGAACGTGATACTTCCACCTGTTGTTTTCCTAGTTACCTGGACGATCGTCTTCCAATCTTCAAATGTGATATATGTACTTACCTACTTGTTGTTGATGACATACAGACATGCAGACCTAGCAAGCGCAACGCGACAAAGATATATCGACCCTTTTATCGAGACAGACCTATGTATGCACATAGCCTTGTCACGTTTTCGCACGACAAAAAGTGACGAGAAGAATTTTGTCGCGCGCGCATGCTAGGGGTGCAGGACACGGTCCGAATACGACGAACGACGACGAATCGATACTGTGTCGTTTATGTTGCAGTCTACTTTGGGTCTTCTATACTTCTTTTTAAAGCAGATGCTGATTAATTTACCTTTTAAAATAGACTGGATAAACCATGTCACAATGTCTCCTGTATTAATTCCGCACTATTTTAACTGGATGAAATAGACGTAATGATAATTTTATTGTTAAGCCCGCCCCAGACCATTGCCGCAAGCTGCGATACGTCGTTCCTATTGATCAAAAAACTAATAACCAATAGGAACACTTTCGCGGCCGTTCGCCGGAATAGTTTGGATAATTCTAGGAGGTAATGTAGGTAATTAAAATCTCAGTTAAGCTTACTAAGATGATAATGTTGTATACATTTGTGTATATTATTGTTTTACTATTAAGATTTTTTATGATCAAATTAAATGTATTGAAATGTTTTTAATTTTGTTTAAAAATATTTTCCCTTAAGTATAACCTTACTAGGTATCTTTTAAGAAATTTAATGTTAACCTTTCCAAATAATGATAAACAATGACAGGTATGATAAAATATTTAAGAGGTTCTTGATGCAAGAATCTATGGATTAAAAATCCGTTTACACAGATTAATCAACACATAGTGACTGACCTTTTTATGCTAAAATTAAACCCAAAACTCAACCAAACATCTTTTTAATCACAGTACTGTATTCCTTATTAATCTTCTCCAACTTAGGCTTTAGCTCATTTGCTTTTTGCTGCGCTGCTTTATCTCCCGGGTCCAGCTGTAACATCCTCTGAATGTCTGCCCATGCTTCTTCATACATGTGCAGGTGTGTGTATGCTGTGCAGCGACGGTACAGTGCCTTGACGCTGTCTGGGTGGAAGCTGAGAGCCTTGTTGCACAGTTGTATGGCTGCTTTGTATTGGCTGTACTGAAGTTGACAGAGTGCTAGGTTGTTATATAGCTTTACCTGCAATTTTTTGTCAATGTTTAGTTAATGTGTTAAATTAAAGTAAAATACATGGTTGAGAAGAATGTAATTTTTTTTTCTAATATTGTTGGACATGGGTAGGTACTTGAAAGTTTGAAAGTTGAAAGTTGATTTATTTAATTTTAAATTTTTATGAAGCATTTAAACTGAGGTTAGTTTAGTAGGTACATTAATTAAGTAGGTGTAAGTAAGCAGCTAATTTTTTTAGTGCTTTTCTATGATTAAAGTTTGACATTTCATAGGATGTTTTTTTTTTTTGGTAAAACATAAAATTATAGCTTAAACAATTCTGAGGTCAAATCAGATAAAACCACTGGGCAGTGGGGCTATAACTAACATGGCATTATATTCCCATACCTTCATGTCAATCATCTCTTGTATGCTGTCCTCGTCGATGACCTCAGGGTTGATAGGTTCTATGGCCATTAGCAACTTCAGTGACTTGCTGAACCTACGGAAAGCATCCACCATTCTCTTCTGCTTGACTAGTATTACTCCTCTATCCTGAAAGATTATAAGTAGGTTATATGTGTGGAAGAGACCATCATTAATTCCAAGGCTGAAAGTTGCATTTATTCCTGTGATACACATAACAATTTCTGTGACACTGCTAGAAAGTAGGAACAAAATTTGTACTGGGTATAAATCAGTGTGAATTATTGTAATATTTAAGTATTGAAACTTAAAAACCTTACTTTGTGAGTTGCTGCAGCTTCGTATAATCTCTCCCAACCCCAATCACTGATCAACTGCTCCTCTGTCACTTCTTTTAATGTAATTTTACACCTGATCTCATTCACCAGCACATCGTTTCCGTCTCTATACACCATACGCGCCTCTGCAATCTCTCCACAACACATCTGTTGCAGAATTAGCTCGAAGTCTTTATCCAGGAATGAATCCAAGTCTCCTATCAGCAGGTTACCGTCAAAGCTGCTGCTAAATATGCGACTTTCTGGGTCCATCTCTCGAGGTTCCCCATTTGTGCAAAATACGTCTGATAAACTGATCCTGCAGCGGGAGTCTTCGTAAGGAACGATGGAGTAGTCTCCAGGTGTAATCAGTTTTTTCCACAGTTCTCTGTCGGGACGCGAGCTTAGGAGTCTTTCGTCGTTCATGGTTACTGAAGGGTTTTTATTTCTTTCTCCTGCTGAAGAATATAATAAATACAATATTATATTCTAGAAAAGAAAAACGCTCTATCAATTATTTTTGCTGTTTTTCAAAGTTTTTATTTTGTTTTGGCAGTTGCGTTCTTGCGGTGCAAATTGTAATGTCAATTACTGTCATGTATCAAATGTCAATTGTATAAGAGTGTCAAAGTCAAATACAACTTTTTTTAACGGTTATCTCTAGCTGTTTAGGGTTTCGTACTAAAATAAGGAATCCATTAAGTTTCAACGCGTGCGACGACGTCTCGTCACGACGCGCAACGTGCCTTTCTGTATGTTATTATTTTTTTCCACAAGGTTATTTGTGCCTAATTTTCAGAATATTTTATTAAACATATTAAATAAAGCCTTCGTGATTAATAGAAATACCGTCACTGTAAAGGACGATGACTTGATTATTAATTTGTAACATAACTACGGAACACTACGATGAGCGAGTCTTGACACGAACTTGACGAATTTATTCAAGGAATTTTTGACCTTACTCAATTTTCTTTTTTAATGTTATTTATTTATTTTGTGGTTCGTTATGGGCTATATTAGCAGTATGAATAATGCAAGACATTGTTAATCGTTGCGTTAGGTTATGAATTACTTTCCATAACAATATCTTAATAAACGAGGCCAGTGAGATTACAAAACAATTGTATCATCTTTCGGTGTAAGTATGTAAGTCGTTATTCCTCATTTTTACAATTTTTTTTACATTATTTTATGGACGAACTATGGTTAAAATAACATATTATCCTTCATCCCAGAAGGTTACCTGTTCATGGTAATGAATAAAATTAAATTATATTTTATAACCTTCAAGAAGCAAAACATTTGGCTCATGCACTTCAAAGATTTGCCAAACAGTTAGAAACAAGTCTATGGTATTGCTGTATTGTGTACAAATACTCTTTCTTTTAGCTTTGTACATTGTTGATGTTAGATTAGTTGTGTAACTTGTGTAGGAGCCTTCAAGGCTTAGAAGTTACTAAAGGAAATTCTCATATAAATTTATTACAGTGTATCGAATTCTTTACAGTACTTATATCATTAATGTCATGTGAATTTTTCAGTAACAATGTCGCTGCTGTTGAAAAGCATGTGGCGCAGTGTGCTGCGAGGTGGCTCGCTCAGCCGTACCCAGACCCCACGCTGTCTCTGCTCCAGCTGTGAGTTTACACATTATCTTTACTACTGTTGGCCTGCACTGTGGTTTCACCTGCCTCCAGTTTAACTTAATTACTGATGTATTTCACCAAGAGTGAAGACTGAAAAGTGTCCTCTTAGTTAATTGCTTTAAAAACAGACTCAACAATGACTGAGAGAAATGAATCAGCTTAAAGCTGCCAGTGTCAGCAATAGTAATAATAATATTGGATTAGCAATTTAGTTTACATTTTTATCAAAAGAGATGTGCATAAAACAGATAAGGTAATTTTAGCATTATAAGTTTAACATATTTTCACATTTTCAACCTGTTGGTCACTATCAAAAGAGAAAGGAGATTTTTTTCAACCCTTGAAAATGTATAGTCATGAAACTATTTTACTGCAAAAATTTATTGTTGTCAATAAATATGTCGCCACCAACTAGCTTAATCAGCCGTTTAATTAACAGCCTAGCCTTATTACCAAACGGCGCCGTTCAACTGGCTTCCAGATGATATTCAGCCATTCAGTCAAATGGCTCCAATCAATAATGTTGAGTAATAACAACCCAGACAAGTAATAAGTATAAATAACATTAAATAACAATAATTTATAACAATCAACAATCAATATGTGTCCTGACTTGGTTGTAACACATGTTTTAAAAACGAGAATTACGTACATATGATTTGAGTCTGTTACTACGAACATACATAGTTTGTGCTAAGAGAAGCCGCCGAATGCGGTTGAAACTATGGTCGTAACCGATTCAAACCGCATGTAACATAATTAAATCATAATATCTAGGTATATTATCCTATCCTTCGACGTATCACCGCAGTACATATCATGTTGAGGTTAATATAGATTTATCCATGATCCAAATAAACACGTAGTGACATCACTCGTAAACGTCGTCGTCTCTTTCAAACTATTTGTAAATGACATGATTCGTGTTGTCCACGTGACCGGAATGCTGTGCCTGGCGGCAGGGTCGGACTGAGCTGGAAGGGCCCGGGTGGCTACCCACTAGCCAGGGGCCCGAAACGAGGTGTAGCCCCCAACCTACCTACCGTCTAGCTTGCGGCAAGCCCTGCAAGCCAAGTCCGAGGGGGGCCCGCGCCGGCTGGGGCCCGGCTGGTAAATACCACCCTGACTATATGGCCAGTCTGTACCTGCCTGGCGGAGAATATTATCATACTATGGATATATGAATCTTATTAATCATCCTCAGTGTCAGAGCTGACCCGGCCAAAGAGTCCAGACCCGGTGATGACGTCACTGAAGACGGCCATTCGCGCAGACGACGTGCTGGCGGCCGTGCAGACACATTTACCTCAAATGACGCAACAACACATGCTGCAAGCGCTGAGGTCGCTGTTCGAGCTGTACAGAGCCGGCGAGTAAGTTACGAAACCACAATTTATTAATAACTCCCCCACTGTTGATGGAAAATGGCCGCAAAACCCACAGAGGCAGTAGACAAGTTATAAAACAAAATAAATAAATGTGGGACATTTCCACGCATACGGTCCCCTGACCCCAAACTAAGAAAAGCTTGTACTAGGCTGCCAGAGACTGATTTACATACATATATGTATTACTAGCTGCGCCCCGCGGTTTCACCTGCGGTTAAATAGTATCCTATGTGCTATTCTAGACTATAATATATCTTTGTGCCAAATTTCATCCAGATCTGTTCAGCCGTTCTGGCGTGAAAGAGTAACAAATATCCATCCATCCATCCATTCTTACAAACTTTCGCGTATTATATAAGAAGAAGATCTTTGGAAGAAGTAATTTATCCTACTAATCACTTTCGCGTTTATACGCGAAAGTGATTAGTAGGATAAATTTTTAAATACATACTTAAATAGATATTAACACCTAGATATAGAACAAACAAATGTTCATCGCATAAAAGTTTTCCCTAGGTGGGAATCGAACCCACGCCCCCAAGCTCAGAAGGCAGGTTCACTACCAACTGAGCTATTGAAGCAGTCAAAAACTAAAAAGCTCAAATAGTTGCACGTCGCAGTTCAATAAATGTCAAACAAAGAATGTATAATTGTCAAAACAATCCTTACTTCCTAATGCTACGGCTACACTAGCGGCCTTCGGCGATAATTCGGGCTATACTGCGACAAGTGTAGCCGGTTAGTTTGTCACTCGGCGATGTATCGAACGAATTATCGCCCACGTCAACCCCGCAGAAGGCAAAGAGTTGACCGCTAATGTAGACAAGAAGATCGTCGATAACCGATAACGATGATTTTAGCGCGAAAACGCAACACGAATTATCGCGCACTAATGTAGCCGTAGCATTACTTGTTAATAAAATCGAAAGTTACTTTGTCTGTCTGTTTTTAGGCTTTTCACGGCTAAACGGCTGATCGGATCTTGAATTTGAAACCTCTAGTCTTTACAATGATGAATTTAGCATGACACACTCGTTCCAGATTTAGTGTTGCTTCAAACCCACACCATCTCATACCCTACACATTTTACACTAATCTCATTCGTAAAGAGTTTTATTTATTATTCTAGATCTCATGGTGACACAGACTCCTTAATCAAAGACCCTACGTTCAGCCTTCTCTGCACGAACTTCAAGAAGTGTGCGCGAGAACTGGAAGTGAACGAAGCCATAGAAGCGACCAAAGCATTGTCATACTTAAAAGTCCCAACCGAATCTTTAATCGTCCAAACGTTGCTACAAATCATCCGCTGCAACATCAACGAACTGAACATTAGGCATATCATGTTCCTAGACTTTTTATTAGGTCGATTTGACAGAAAAAACCACCTCGTTGACGCACTGAAACTGGCCCTACCTTTAGCATTCCAAATACATCTCCCCTTGGAGTTAGACAGGGAAGATTTGCCTCTGCTCAGAGATATGCTAGCCTATGCTTGCTCTAGAGACTTACCAGACCGAATAATCAATAACATAGTAACGGGGTTATTGCTGCACGATCAAACAATAGATGCTCAAACAGCCAAGTCTGTAATTTGGTCGCTATGCCAGGTCAATATCACGCAAACAAAATTCCCTACTAGAGTCCAGCTTTTGCATATTTGTTATGATATTTTGACGTTGAAATTGGACTATTTATCCTACGATGAGATTTTGAGGACAGCGGCGAAGATCAAGGGAAGGATATTGGAGAAGCACCCGGAGTATTATCAGGAGCAAATCATGGATGCGGTAGCGGAGTACGTTATTAGGAATGATGTGGAGTTTGAGAAGGGCTTGCTGATCTCGAGGGTCCTGTCAAGAATTGTAAGTTTACGTCACTCTTACTACTATTAATTTACTGTTCCATCTGCCTGAGAAAGGCCGTATTCTTTATTCCTTTTTTAAAATTTCATTTTAATTTACGTATTATTTTATATATTACCAGCTTAGGCATGTTTGCTCATAACAATTCCAGTGCCAAATAAGAATTTTGTATAATATTTCTAACACTGCAGCATATTCTTCTTTATCCATATTTTTCTAAGATAAAACATTGATCCAATCTTTGCACCATATTCTTCTTCTTCCAAGTTGTTCTAAGATAATCCATTGATTCAATTATATGGAAAATTTGTAAATCAAACAGTAGTTCTGTTCAGTTCTGTAGTGCTGTTTTAAAAATTAAAAATAACCAGCATTGTTCAATGATTTTGTTTTCAAAACATGAAAGTTCAAAACGGAACCCCAAGGTAGATTCTACATAATACGCAACATCTACTACAATGACGAACATTCCAGGCGCACACCCACCTAGGCCTGATCGAGCACCTCTGTCTCCAAGCTGCCTCCGACCCGTCCACCCTCAGCACGGCTCGCACCAACATACTCTTCGGCTTCATCAACTGCCTCTCCAACAACAACTACACCCCGGCTCCCGACCAGTGGACCAAGATCAAGAGTCAAATCAGTCAGAACCCCATCCTGAATGGGAAGAACTTCGCTTTGCCGTGGACTAAGCTTTGCTTAGAGATGGCTTCGCTAGGGTTCTATGAAGACAGGCTGCTAGAGAGAGTGTTTTCGAAGCAGTTCCTGGACGATTACCTGGCGAGGGACAATAATGTGCTGGACTACCTGCAGCTGCTGACACTGTATGAAACTGTCAAGACGTTCCATAGTAAAGGTGGGTGACCTCAAATGTTAGCAAAAACTTACTGCTCATCAGAATAAAAAAAATTCTCTTTCCTTAATTTTTAATTTTATGATGGAACGATTAAACCTTCTTAAAATCATCTTAATTAAATCATCTTGACGAAATTTGATAAGGAGGCATCATAAAAGACTCAGTATCGTTCATGACACTCATTTTTATAATCTTTTAAATAAATGAGTAAATACATTTAAAAAAGTATCGAGTAAATTAAAAAAATCAACTAATTGTATCTTATCCTAAATGTATGTATATTTTATTTTTCTAGAGTACACATTGCCGCAAGAGATACTGGACAAAGCTATGGAGCTGTACCCCGTAAACCGTTTCACGGATCAGGTGGAGGCTCACCTGGCGCGCGGACTCGGCGGCGCGGAGTATGTCGTCAGGAACGTGACGCTGCCCTGCGGGGTCAACGCGGGTGAGTGCACGGACCAGGTGGAGACTCACCTGGCGTCGGGTGAGCAGGGGCCTAAATCGCGCGGCCGGCATTACCTCGGTCACTGTCTCTCTCGCTAGGACCGAGAGAATATCACACGCGCCCTTAGGTGTGTAATATCACCTACTTTAGGTGATGGACTCGTCACAGTTCAGCGTTTGCTCAACTATTAAACCCAACTACACTACTAACAAAATTGTTTCTAAATAAATCGTCAAGCCATCGGTCATCGTGTCATCGGGCGGCCTAGAAACTCTGAAATCAGGGCTTGCTTGCTTTGCTTTGTTGTAATAAAAAAAAAACGGTATTTTTCAGATTTAGTGACTTGTCTAAAGGCCGGATACCCGCTCAATATTACGAGGCCCAGCAAGGCCGTCAAAGTGCCTCTGGAGGAGTTGAAAATACCTAAAGATGCTATCATGTAAGTTGTTGCATTTTGAACCTTATAACTTAGTGTCGTTGGGTCGGCGATATTGTAAACATATTCAAATTGTACAAATTCTTCTCGTCATTTTGTTCATGTGTCTGTCTCGATAAAAAGAGTCGACATGCCTTGGTCGCGTTGCGCATGCTAGGCCTGTTGGACCAGATTGGATTTTAACTATTGTAGAAGTTACTAAGGCCAAAAATGATGATGATTTATTGGAAATAGTGAAGCCTTATTTAGATACTTGGTGAAATACTCGTCGAATAACTAAAGTATTCGAACATGTAAACGGTGCCCACGAGGGGGCTAGCCGGGGCCCTTGCCCCGGGCAGATTCAGGGAGTTCTAAAACCATAAGTATCATACATATCGTCAGGCCTTTCTCCCGAAGGGGCCGGCAGGCGTAATACAACACCCACATTTCATATATTTCATATTTTATTATTTATTAGTGACTTAATAGTGATGACGGGGGGGGAGGTGTCCGCCACTCTATCTGCCCCGGTTCAACAAGATTCCTAGATCCGGCCCTGTGATTCGGGTCAAAAACCGACACCGCGCCGAGACAATGTGGCAAAAATATTCGGAGCGAGATATTCGATAGAATACAACCGAGCAGGCCGTTTCTATACTCGTGTTGGCCCTTATTGCCCTATACTCGGCGAACATCCAAACGGAGCATAATATTCTCAGCTAAATCAAGACTCTTTTTTTTACAGAGTATGCCTGATTCACTTCAACGCGGGCTGCTTCTCAATGAACAGCAACCGGCTGCGCGGCTCCTTCCGCCTCCTCCTGGACATCGTGGAGGCGCAGGGCTTCGCCGCCGTCCCGCTCAACGTCAGCGAGTGGCTCGCGGCGCCGCCGCACGAGCGCGGCCCCTACCTCATGAGGGAAATAGGATACAAGTGCGGGGAGATGGGCATGAAGCTGGCCGGGACATAGTGTTGTGTTGTGTTGTGTTCGTGCTAAGTGGACTGGAACTGACATGTGATGTGACTGTTTTTGAAATGAATCATGGATGTTGTTGCAACATGAACGTAATTTGTTTGATAAATTTGACAAACCGTGATGAAATGGTTGGATCAATGAATTTTTGTCTCTTTTCATGGAGCGGCCTGACATTTGTTTAACTTTGGAAGCCAATTTGTAATAGTCAGTATTGAACCTTATTACTACATGGCACTGGCACGTTGGCTTCAAAATCAACTTTATGTCCAAAGACTGAAAATTGTTATATGTATACACATTTGGTTTCTTGGCCCAAGATTGGTGCAAATATGTCCAATGTGTGGCTGCGACATTGTAATAAGGCCCCATATTGGCTCCAACAAGGCGGTAAGGGGCAGAGGTCACTGAACTTTTCCCTCGATCCTTATGGCACGAACCAAAGTGATGATATTTACAGATTAATAGAAAATTTATGTAATTTATTTTGATTGTGCCGATGAAATTGTATGTGCGATTGTTGTGTAATATACGTTTTTAGGTTTATCTAAGGCTGTGTTTTTAATGTAAATTAGATTGTTGGTATAATTTATTAGTAAAGTATGTACATAGTTGTACATAATTCGTAGAAACATACATATAAAGTTATATAAACAAGTTTTTAATTTTATTTTTATTTATAGCTATACTTATGGCATTCCTTACTTGTTCTGTTTTGCCCGACTGCGCAAAAAGAAGAGTAATGTTTTTCGAGTGTTTGTATGTGGGTAGGTATGAGGTTTCTTTAGCACGCCCTTCAGCTTAGAATAAAACCCTACAGCTTAAACAGCTTAATGAATTTCGACATGTGAGGTGTCATTTAGAATACTTTTAAATTGTTCATTTTATTCTTCATCTTTTGGCAAAGTTAGTTTATCTATTCTAATTTTGAATTCTATTTACGCCTATTCCACGCCGACGACACGCAAAGTAACGCGGTAACGATACTGATAGAGATGCAGTTATAGGGATGTCACAGAGAGATAGAGCGAGATGCAACAGACACGAATGTCGTTTCCTTAGAAAATATAAATACGGTCGTTAACGCGTACCGCCGCGTCAGTCTGGAACAACTGTGGAAAAGGTGCTAATGTCGGGTAAATTCATTTTCATTACATTTTAATAACTTGCATTTCACATGGCTCACATATAAGAATTGCTCAAGTCTTTGCTTAGCTAGTTTTGGACTACTCGTAACGAAATATTCCCTTATCGGGCACATAAAGTTAAGATTCTGCTAAGAAATGGTTTAAGGTTCTAGAAAAAAATATTAGGTAGGAGTACAGACTTCCAATACAGTAGTATGCATTTACTTCTACTGTATTGGAAGTCTGCGGCTAGGAGTTATATAGAGTATTTTAACTAGTTATGCAAGGACTCAGGTAATTCTTATAATATATTTAGTACAAGAGGTCAATAGTGTTTTCATTGTCTACATACCAGGGATTTTTATCTGTACTTATTGAGCTTAGACCGCCAAGTGTTGAGGTATTTAAAAAAAGTGATATAACTTTTTAAATGTCAAGATTGAAATGTCAAACGAAGAGAAATGTCGCAAGAGTGATTTCCCATTCGGATTGTTTACAAGCATTTAAGCGCTATCTCCAATTATGCTGCTTTGTACCTAATTCATCTCTACATAGTCTAGAAACAAAGTCGCTTCCCGCGTCTGTACCTATATCCGCAAGTCCTAAACTACGCAACGGATTTTGATGCGGTTTGCACCATTAGATTGTTTATTCTTACGGAAGGTTCATAGACACCGTGCACCGGGCACCGGAGCAGGTCGCTAGTGTACTATATTATTATTTATTCTGGTCACAATTCGTATCAAATTAAACAGTGCTACCAGTTTACTGAGGCGTTTGGCTGAAACATGACCGCGAATAGGTTTTTGCTTGTTGCGTTAATTTCGGTTGTATTGAGCGGCTGTGAATGTAAATACGGCTACGTGACGTGGAAGGAAGACGGGCCGGTGATGCACGTGTCTGATTACTACGCCGACATACCGGACAACCACGTCGCGAGGGCATTCTACAGCAACGAAATCGTCCACACTGGGTCTGTTTTGATATTTATTTCTTCTGTATTTACCGCGTGCAGGCGACACGCGCGTCAACACCTGCATCTAACTCGCTTTGAAATTGTTGCTATATAATTTCAGTCCTAGAACACAACAACAGTAAATCTCATAATATCAAGTCCAACGGCCACGTGTCCGCTTCTCGCCAGCCCCACGCTCACCCGACGCACGGATAATGTAAACATAATCGGTCGGCGTGATGCGTGCGCTGACGTTGCGCGTGGCGAGCGTGTGCGGGTTGTACATGATCGGCGCGCGTCATCTGAACACGCCTAACAGTTTTAAAAATATCTTGCTATTATACTTACCTACTGAACTCTGAAGTAAATGCTATAACAACACGTTTTTTACTCTTATTTATTAGTAAGGGGGTAAAAGTTTTTAGAGCATTTATAGTATTCGAAACGGTAGTCTAGGTATATAGCAAGTCGTTATGCTTGAACAGCACAGCACCGTGCGCTCCACAGATGGGCCTTCCTCGAGGTATACACGTCCAAGGCGTGCGCGGACGAGCAGCAGGCGTTCGCCGCGGGCTACCTGGAGGGCTACCTCACCAGGGACCTGGTCTGGATGCACTGGCTCAACATGCTTAAAGGGTAAACAGACAATGAACCACTAACTACAGCTATGGTATATTTGATAAAATGTTAAATGGTTGAAACAGAAATAGAAGTTTTCTTAGGCGTTATTATTTTCTTGCGCGACTTGTTGCTGGTAATGATTATGTACTGTGCTATGTTGATTTCGGTCATTAGGGTTATCAATCATTAGAGTCACCCGGGACCCGACACGCATCGCCTCGCCTTGTTCGTTCAGGTATTCAATGGATATACGCTAACTACATCAACACCGGAGCGCCTCGACGTAAGGTACTCGTACCAACGAGCGGACGGCGAGTGGCCCACTCAGTGACAGTGACCACCTGCTGCCCGCGAGATGAACACGCGAGGACAAGTGACAGTCGCTGACAGACTACTTAGAAATTCGTTGACCACGCGGCTTCCACCCGTGGAGGCCGTGACCCACCAGTTGACCACCAGTTGAGGCGGTCCCGAGACGCACCAATGAGTGATGAACTTTAATCGTCCCGTTAAAAAGCATAGGTTTCTCCTTCTATTACCTACATTGTAATCAGGGTAATTTACTAACTTTTAGGAGCACATTTTTACGAAGTGGCACAGGTCACCTCAACCTCGTCTGTCAAGATAAGCTCTAAAGCCGACTTTACCATTTTCAGATATTGCTACAATAAGATTGATGTTTGCAATCTGATAGAAGACTTTGTGAATAAAAATGAAGACTACATCGGTTCTATGGTGAAGGAGAATCCTGAAGACCCTTATTGGTACCAGGTAGGTATCATTTTCTTTCTGAGTTACGAAGTGCGATTGTACCTTATGATAGTTATACTGAGGTATTTAGGATATATGTATTTACGCGCGCAAACATAGGTACTTATTTATAAATCGCTTCACACTATTGAAACTGTTAACTAGGGTTCCCTGTGTCAATACACACAGTCATGAACACCCAGGCCAGTGATTAGTTTACTTTAATTTTATCTAACTCTATGTTTTATCGCATAACGGCGGCGGTAGAACATCGTTTGAATGCAGATTAATTAAATACACACATTACGATTTTATGGAACAGGAATTATTACGGGCATGCAATGGGGAACGGGGTATCTGTTCTGTCTGATGAGGCTAAGGCGGCTAAGCTAAAGCTTGGGACATCCTAAAGCGAGCAGTTCGACAAGAGTACCTCGGACGGCGCCACCGAAGCGCGCGACAATGAAACCAGCCTGGGCGGCTGTTCTTACGGAGTGAGATTTAATCTCACCATTTTTCGTTCTTGTTGCTCTCGTTTGAATAGTCATAGGTGTGAGAGTGACCAAGATAAAATCTCATCTCATCAGACGCGTAGGTAGGAATAGCCCCCCTGAAGCCCAAAATAGGACTAGACTAGATAGGACTTTTTCACATCCATTTTAAAGAGTGCGAAAGTGATAGCGATCACTGTGACGCTTCTTACCTGACTGATAACCGCAGGTGAAGCTGTACTACATCCAGATCGAGGGGCTAGCGGCTGGATACAAGAAAGCTACTGAATCACCCCTCCAACAACTCACTACACGGGATATTCTGTTAGTAACTTAACATGCATTGACTTCATCTTTATCTATAACAATATTCATAACGTAGCTCGAAATCACCGATGTTAACTGAAGCGCGCTTGTACACGAGTAGAGTAAACGGGTACCTATACACAGGCTCGGACTGAGCTGGAAGGGCCCGGGTGGCTCTCCACAAGCCGGGGCCCAAGACGGGGTGTAGTCCCCAACCTACTTACCGTCTGGCTTCGAGGAGGGCCCGCGCCGGCTTGGGCCCGGCTGGCAAATGCCACCCTAACTGTATGCCAGTCAACCCTGGGTACCTATACACCACTATATGCGCGATGATAAACGTATTTAATTCGTTAGGAAAGCGAAAAATGGCACAAATCAAAAAGAAAGGATCTGAAGCAAGGACTCACTGCGATCTCCTTTCAGTCCGTCGGCAATCCTGAAGGATACACATTTCCACCAAAGAGCGCTGGGGAACACTTTACACAGTAGTCAAACTTCACGGGAGGCCGATTAACCAATATTGGAATTAATAAGCGGGAGAGCACAACCGTCGTCAACCACAATTGATACCCCTCGTTTACGTGAGTAGGATGTTTACGTGAAAGGAGATGGGACACATGACGTTAGCCATTTTGATTTCGATAAATTTATATAGGTAGGTACTTAAATTAATGTTTGGCGTAAATAACTACTCTACCAGTTTCAGTAAATGATCAGTGAATTTAAATTTATAAATAGTAGGTACTTTACTAATGCTGTCTACATTGGTATAAGTAGTATAGTAGAAAAGTTAGTACCCACCTACCGTAGTGGACAGCGCGCTTGAGCGCGAGGGGGGCTCGAATCTGTGGCCCTATTCGGAGATTTGAGACTTTCATCTCACCTTTTTTCGTCCTTGTTGCTCTCTCTGGTTTGAAACATCATAGGTGTGATAGTGACCAAGATAAAATCTAATCTCATCTCACGAGTAAGAATAGTCCTCCTGTAATAATATTAAAAAACATCAGCCGCTAAGTCATATCAGGGGACCTACCATGGTATTGCCATGATTGTTACCGTGAAATATGCCAACTTTGCCAGCTTAAAAAGAATAAATTAAAATATCTGATGTTTTTTCTACCAGCGCCAGCGCCTAGGTATGTTTTTTAAATACCTTCATCTCTTGGATTATGTCAGACTCTTCAATCTTCATACATTTCTATTGGTAATCCGGAATGACCGGGTGACTATAACTATACTAATTTTGGTTGAATAGAAGTACTGTTGAACCTTAACATAAATGTACTAATTTTGATTTAGAAGTATTATAATCTCGTATTTCTATGACACAAATATAGATGTCGCTACTTGAGAAGACATTGTGCTAAAATTGATAGGTACTTGATGTCCACACCATAACAGTATGGTGGTAGTCTCCTTGAAATAGTTGGTTAATAAATATGATGTGTGACGCTAAATGTCAAAACAATTTGAGGGCGCTTGCTCTACTGGCCTCAGTGCTACCACTTTTGCACTTTTTGCGCTAGAATTAGCGATACTTTTAGAAGTTTTGGCACTTATTGTAGCATTTAACTTAATATGTCGTACATAAATAAAATAATCAATAAATTAAAAAGTAACAAATAGAAAACAAGCTATGACGGCACCAAATGGCGGATTTTGCCATTAAGTTAAAAACAAAGACTCAAACGTATTTATGGTATTTATAACATTCTGATTAAATTAACGAGTTTGTGTTAAAAGTGTATGTGATGCCGTGTTGTTTTCTTAAAAATTAAGAACGTTAAAGTGTGATGTAAAGAAATTACGAATTCATTCACAATCAACAAAGTTAACATTTTTTTTTTCTAGGAGTTTTGTTACGTCACGTGACTATCGGCCTCTGTCCTAACGGATGAGATGTTATTTTCACTCTCACTCATTACGACTTTTCAAACAAGAAAGACTAGGACCAGAAAGCGTCTCACGCGCAAGAATAAGGCCCAGATGGCCATACTATCAATCGCATACGACAGTTCTCATGGTCATAGAGCCCCTTTCATTTATTGTCTAGTCAATCTAGCCATTTCTTATTTCATTGACTTGGCAACACTCGCTGATGTTGACTTGACCGGGGAGTTTTGGCGGGAACCGAAAAGATGGTGTCGTGTTTTTGTATTATTTTCTAAAACTTGTGATTCTTCGAGTGTTAAATTGTAATAATGGTGGATTATTAACGTTTACCGGTTCGTCAACGTGCACGAGTGTGGGCAAATGATACAAACATCGCGAAACGCGATTTTTCGTGTTCTCTACAAAACTTCACTTAAAATTTCAGTAAAGTATCCATAACTTTACTGGAATGGGAAAAGGGGAGGGATTCATCGTCTTCATCATCATCACCTCATCATCATCATCCCATCATCTGTTACTGAAGGAAAAATTATTACTAAGAATCCGACTGAAGGACGAGTATCCATGGTCATGAAAAATTAATAAAAAAAATAAATAAAATTGACTTGACCGTTCCGACCGACCAATACTTTTGGATGATTTTTAAGTTTTCTGTTTGTTTCTACAGTAATTTGCCGAATTTTTTAGTTTATCTTACTAGTCCGTTGAGTTGAGTGTGTCTCCTCCGGTTAGTGTGGTGTTGAATGTGTATTCTGTGTGGTGAGATAGAAACTCCTGGAACTGAGATAGAGACTCGAAGTTTTGTGTCTTATAAATAAGATCCTAGGACTCCTACAAAATAAATGATGTCGTTGTCTTGAAGAAAGTGTTGCATAGATTCTGAAAGTGAGCTATATTAATATTAGGTCAATATAATAAAGTAAAACCCGTATTTTCTATGGTAAACCCGGCACATAACCTCTAACCTAACCAACCAAACCTAAAAAATCTCACCAAACTAAAACCTAAGCAAAATTATGTTGAATGTAGGCTATTATGACTAGTTTTGTTTTATAAGTATTAAGTATTAAAAGTTTTATAATTTTGTATGTACTTACCTAAGGTTTTTGAATAAAGAGTTACATGTATATCATATTTTTATCATCATTAATTATTATTGATTGCTGATACTTGTTGATTTTTTTTTGTTTATAATTATGTAAAGGTGCTCCTTATTCGAGCCATGTTTTTATTGCAATATGGGCCCGGCAATATTGCCGGTAGCCCGGCCATCATCAGCCATGCTAGAAATGTATGACGATATAGCCCGGCCACCCTTAAAATATTGCCGGGCCAGTAATGCATTAAAAATATGGCCCGTCTTGTGATTACCAGCCATCAATAATTCATTGTTTCCCCTATACCAAAATAATAATATAAAAGTTTCATTAATCTGTAATATATCTACCTACAGCTATAGCTATTCGAATCATTGATATAGTTGTAGTTATGTATGTAGTAAGTCCATGACACGAATACAGATGGCGCTGGCAGGTGTTGCTTGTTTTAGCTGCGGAGAGAGGTCTCTATTTCCTGATATAACAAAGTACTCTGTGGATTATGTGTATGGTTTGGTATAGTAAGTTTTTTTATAAATCAACGTTTATGCTAAAATTTCATTGATTTTGATGGCGGTCAAAGTTATCTAGACTTTTAGCCAACATTGCCCATGTCTTTTTTTGACGAAAATGTAGCCTTTATGACAACGAGAAAGGAACTAGTAAATGAATCAAGGGCGCTGAAGGCGTTTACTTTAAAAATTTTACCGATTTCGATGCAACTTCCCTTTTGGATTGAGTTGGCAATGTTACCCTGGTATTTTTTCTCTTTTCCATACTAGACGAAAGTTGCGATTTCAATTTGATAGGGCTGCCACATTAGAGTTAATAATTTTTGGTAACTACAGAAAATATAAATCCTAATCTTAACTAATATTATAAATGCAAGAGTAAGTATGTTTGTTTCGCTTTCACTCCCTAACTGCTCAAATCCATATGAAATTTTGCATAGATACACATTTTTAGGGGTACAGAGACATAGGCTACTTTTGACCGCGAGGCGCAGCTAGTATTAAATAAAACAGCATTTTAAGTTTATTTTTTTCTCAAAAATAAAAAATTAATAAAAAGGCACTAATTTACCCGCGTAAGTTATACCAATATCAAAATTTAGATCAGTCAAGTGACGTTTGAAGTGAGATAAATTAATCAAAATTTAAAAATAGTGAAGTAAAGCGATGAACAAGTTTTAATTTTTTTTTAAAGATCAGCGAAGAACTAGTGGTAGGTATATACTTGTACCATCTTAAACGAGACTATTTGGAAGTTTCATTCATTTAGCTTTTATCTCATTCATTTACTGATGTAAGTAATAATGGAATTGACGCCAATCGTATCCTCTAAGATATTTTGTAGAGGTCATAAACAATAATGCACCAAATTGTTTACATTTGTGCATAAACACTAGAATTGTCAGTTTAAAGGTTTAATCACAAATGTAAGCAATCTGGTGCGTTACTGTTTTATATCTTTACAAAATATCGTAAGGAATGCTTTACGATTGCCGGCAATTTTATTATTACTTAGTTTAGTTACCCGGTCTAACTCCAAAAACGAGAAAACATAAAGTTTTCTCGTTTTCTTCGTCTCTAAACTATAAACGAATGCGCGCGCGTTTTCGCCCTGATGAAGACCGCCGAATGCGGTTAAAACTATAGTCGGAATAATCGACTGAATCGTACGTGAGTAATTCCCGTGATTTAAATCATAATTTGTGAAAACCACGTCAGTTTCCATAATAAAACGAGAAAACTGATTGAAATTTAATTTCGCGCCATGAGCGATGAAGTTACCCTTCTGTTAGTATTGTGTAACGTCAATAGGTACTTTCAGCACAAAGTAAGAACAAACAAACATACACACTATCGCATTAATTATAGTGGAAACTAGTAAGGATTTGTAACTAAAATATATCAACCAACAACCACAACAAAAAAGTGACAACCCTAACGCTTTTTCAAACTCTGGCAAAGTTGTCATTCTGGAGTTGAAACATCACTATGTAATTTTGCCCATTATCGTAACTTTTGTTTGTAGGAGCTTTCATCACCGAAACTATGGTTAAAATAATCTGTAATTCGATTCCTATAACATATAATAATACAAACTAATCTTTGTTTTTGCCATGAGTCACAATTGACCTTAAAATTTCTTCAAAAATTTGCCCGCCAAAATACGCACCACACTCGACAAGTTACAACACGATACTGAACAAAGTTGGCTTCAAACGCGATACTCCGTGATGTCACACGTAAAACTTTCTTTGTACCAAAATTATCAATGTTGCCATAACACTAGAATATTTTTCCACATCAACGGATTTCCTTGTAAATCATATTTTGGGCAAAGAAACCCTTAGATGCAAAGTTGGCATATTTCACGGTACGTGTTTTTGTTAAGCGCTGGCAGCCTAGTTGGGAGAAGGCCCGCCTCTCAAGCCAGCGGGAGCGGGTTCGAACCCAGCCGACGGCACGCACCAATTTGTTCATTGTGTGAGCATATGTGCGTATTGTATGCTACATGATGCGTATCATCTGCTACATGATTGGAGCTCAGTGTATGGCGACAGGCTCGCCCCTGTCACATCTGGGACTGAATATCGTCCGGCGAAGTGTGGGTGTTGTATTACACCTCTGCTAGCTCCTTCGGGAGAAAGGCGTGATGATATGTTATGTTATGGTTACGTTTTGTTGTCGACGCTACGCAACCGCTAATCATATCATATCGCCGCGCAATAAGGTCCACGTTCGCCAGCGTCGAAAACAAAACGTAACCATCATGGCAATAACATGTCATGTCATGGTAGGTCTCCAGAGGTCTCCAAGTGGCCAAAAAACTTACAAAAGAGCTTACCACTCAGCCCATACGAATGTTACAAACTTATTATTATCATAGTATCAATAATACTAAACATATTTACGCCAATCAAAAATTAAAATAAACCACCTTAAAATCACTCGTCGTCCCCAGCTGGATAAATATGCTGGGAGACCTGGACGAGCTGGCGTTCGCTCTCACCCTGCCCAAGGACAACCCTGAGGGACTGCTGTTCGGAGAACACTGCACCGGCCTCGTGAAGCTGCTGCCTAATTTGAAGGAGCTCTACACTTCGCATGTTACTTGGAATAGGTCAGCTGGATATCAGTAATAGGAGTAACTTGACGGCAATAACATTTACTTGTCAGCAATAGCATTTTAACTCGTCGTCGTCAGTAACAGATTATTACTCGTCAGCAAAAAAATTAGTGGGCAACAGCTAACTAGCTAAGCAGTTTAGCTAAGAATCTAACTTGGCAGCAACAAATGTGACTTATCACCGAAATGAATGATCAGCCATAGCACTAATTTGTCTGCCAATGCCACACCGCGTCTCCAACGGAACTTAGTACTTAACAAAAAAACTTTTAAGCAACAGTTTTTTCGCAGTTTTATCGACAAGTGTTTCTATCGGTTCGTAGCTACCAATCAATGCTGCGTATTGTGAAGATGTACGTGCTGAACATTAGACTGTATCCAGGCAGTAAGGAACTCATTCCCGGGCGCAAGATGGCGATGTCGTCCTACCCAGGTTTTGTTCAGGTACTTTATTTACTATCGATCAAATTCTGTATAGCAAAGTTCACCAATTCATCATCATAATTCATCACGGACAACAAACATCCATACCTTGAGCTTATATTTAAATACGCCATTTAAAAATTACTCGACCACGAACCATTACCTACCAAGAACTTCTCTTCTGGCTGCAGCTGCACTACTTCTGGATCAAAGTGGACGTCACTAAAGTAGATAGCACTTTAGTTTAATAAAAATAAATAAAATAAAATAGCCTTTATTGCTGTTTCATTCTTAGTATTCTTACAATTAATAAGTGCCTACTTACTAAAACTAAATTACTTAATTAAATCTAATTCCACAGATCTAGGATGTAAAAGATCGACAGTGACAATTCGATAGTGATACAAAAAAACATTTGCGCATGCGTGAGTAAATTAGTGTTGTGAAAAGTACTTATTAATTTATCGATTGACCAAAAATGGTCCTCCGGGTGCTTGTCGATAAATATAATTTTTCGCATACCAATTGAGTTGTTTTTTGTTCCAAGTAACACCGCTGCTGAGCTAAAATGAATATTAATTACTAAACGGGTGTTAAGCTAGGCGAAAGAGTTAGATATCAGTGTCACCATGTATCTAAATTAACATAAGAAAAGTAAATAATAAGATCAATATAATACTATCCTGGTAATTCGCTTCGAATTGTGACCCTTGACCAATTTTACTCGTATACGGATTAGGATAAGTAATGATACTTATCTCATTGGTTTTGTACATTTATTTATAATTTACATATTTATTATTTAGTTAAATTAAATAGAATTAAAATATGATTAGACTTGGATGTAAGACACCCAAAATGCGTAAATTGAATTAAAAATGATGACCAGAAATTGAAGGTAAGTACATACTTATATTTAATACAAAAATGTTTTACGCCTCATCATTCAGTACAAACTCGGAAGAATGTCAATTTACTTTTGATGGCATTGATTCAAAAATGTATGCTTTGTTTATGTATTGCACCCATCGCCTACCTAATGAACTTTGATAAAAACTATCGATAATAATGACGTCATCTTTTTATCCATCTCTAGTGAAAATCGAGCGTAAACTAACTAATATTTTAATGCTGAATTTCATCACCAATTCTGCTTTCATCTAGGAAATATAGATGTTACGAAGAAACGACAACAACATACCGCTGGTAAATCGGTTTTTGGAACCAATTTATGTTATGTTTTAGACAAAATTTAGACAAAAACATCACAATGGAATTTTCATATTTACCCATGAAACGACAAATTTTGTGGGTTACATCTTAGATTCACATCAAAATTGCTAAACTAACAAGATGACATAACTGCATTTAGTTAAAATTGCTCTCTTTTGAGTCTATTTATAATTATTTTAGTAAAAATGTAAATCATAAGAATTTTCGCGTGTTCCCAGGTGGCGCGCTGTCACTAATGACAAAAGAATTATTGACTAACATTTTATTTGTAGGCGACCTCTTTCTCTCTTGTGGAGTTTACATTTCGATGGAGACTTCTCTGTCCCACGCTTCGTTGGTCTTTTGCGAAGCAAAAAAAATCTTAGGTCTGTGTCTAATTCTAACTTTTATTTGAATGATCGGCAGCTGGATGTTTGTGTGGAACAGCTTGTCTGTCGACAAAGGCCTCCTCTAAAGATTTCCACGCATTCCTGTCTGTTGCTAAACGGGTCCATACCGGACCAGCTATTTTCTTGGGGTCATCTTCCCATATTTTGATTTGTCTGCCTCTATTTCTTTTGCTATCTCTTGGATACCATTCTGTTACTAACTTAGTCCATTTCTCTTTACTTTCTCTTAACAAATGTCCCGTCCAACGCCATTTACGTAAGCTGTCTGTAGGCTGTGTGTGCATTTTTAAATTTTGTTTTCTTTTTAATTTCCTGTAATTTCACTCTATCCTTTCTTTTAACACCTAAAACACTCCTTTCTATTGCATTTTGGCAGACTTTGTCTAAAGTCTGCCACTTTAGTTTATCGCACATCAAACAAGCAAGATACCGAGAAACTACAGTTACCGTAGTCAACTGTTAACGCAGTACAATAAGTAGGTATTGAAACAGGGCGTATTAGTCCACAGACGACTTCTACATCATATCATCGGGGCTGGTGCTCGGGGAGACCACCATCGGTAACACCAACCGCACGCTGTTCAAGCTCATCAAGCCTGTAGGACAGGTAAAACCCTTCATTAACCGACTCCTTAAAAGGAGGAGGTTCTTAATTCGATTGTATGTTTTTTTTTAAATATGTAACGCGATAATTCCGCCAATATTATGAATCGATTTTGATGATTCGTTTGTTAGATCATATTTCAGAGGTGGACCCGTAATTTTTTTATCGATATTGGTCAAGCGGCTAAAATATCAACAAAAGTCAAAAAAAAAAATTATAAAATCCAATTTTTTATAATTACAGTAGATATTAAAATTGCGTGCGTGACGTAGCGTTAAACGCAGCTCTACGGATATGCTGCACTGAGAGAAATTAATTGTTGGGTCAACAAAACTCTAACAAATATTACATGTCGAAATAGGGATAACTGAGAATTTTGTTATAGCGACAGACTTCAATTTGTTAATGCATCATTTAAAAATTGTTACAGCAACCAATAAATTGATGAAATAAACAGTTTTATCGTTGTAATCACAATTTTTTTTGCGGAGAACAACAAATTCAGATTAGTTCCGATGACCTATTCTTATTTTGTAGAAATGGCTTTGGTTACTGTAACAAAATCGTATTTTGTTATATTAAATGTTTCCTATTTGTTTTATTTTACAATGAATAATCGGTTAAATTACTGGTTAGAAATACTGGGATAGCTGTTTGTTATAACCATTATTGTGTGTTGAAGTAGTAACGCTAAAGTTAAGGTGTACTAATAATATATGTTGGATTTATTACGGATTTCTGTTAAAATCACTCATAAATCGGTTAAATTACTCGTTAGAAATACTAGGAAAGTTGTTTGTAATTACTATTTTTGTATGTTGAAGTAGCAACGCTAAAGGTGATGTGTACTAGTAATATTTATTGGATTTATGACGGGGTTTCTGTTAAAACCACTCATAAATCGGTTAAATTACTGGTTAGATGTACCAGGAAAGCTGTTTGTTATTACTATTATTGTATGTTGAAGTATCAACGCTAAAGGTTAGGTCTACTAATAATATTTGTTGGATTTATTACGGGGTTTCTGTTAAAACCACTCATAAATCGGTTAAATTGCTTGTTAGAAATACTAGGAAAGCTGTTTGTTGTTACTATTATTGTATGTAGAAGTAGCAACGCTAAAGGTAAGGTGTACTAATAATATTTGTTGGATTTATTATGTCGTTTCTGTTGAAATAACTCATAAATCGGTTATATTACTGGTTAGAAATACTAGAAAAGCTATTTATTATAACCACTATTGTATGTTGAAGTAACAACGCTAAAAGTAAGTTGTACTTGTAATATTTGTTGTATTTATGAGGGGGTTTCTGTTAATACCACTCATAAATCAGTTAAATTTCTGGTTAGAAATACTAGGAAAGCTGTTTGTTGTTACTATTATTGTATGTAGAAGTAGCAACGCTAAACGTTAGGTCTACTAATAATATTTGTTGGATTTATGACGGGGTTTCTGTTAAAACCACTCATAAATCGGTTAAATTACTGGTTAGAAGTACCAGGAAAGCTGTTTGTTATTACTATTATTGTATGTAGAAGTAACAACGCTAAAGGTAAGGTGTACTAATAATATTTGTTGGATTTATTATGTCGTTTCTGTTGAAATAACTCATAAATCGGTTATATTACTGGTTAGAAATACTAGGAAAGCTATTTATTATAACCACTATTGTATGTTGAAGTAACAACGCTAAAAGTAAGGTGTACTTGGAATATTTGTTGGATTTATAACGAGATTTCTGTTAAAACCACTTGTGAAACGGTTAAATCACTGGTAAAAAATACTAGGGAAACTGTTTATTATAACAGTTCCCTAGTATTTTTAAGCAGTAATTTAACCGTTTTACAAGTGGTTTTAACAGAAACCCCGTCATAAACCGAACACATATCTCCAGCACAACACGTCTAAAGCGTTGTCACTTCAATAGACAATATTAGTTAGGCAAAATAGTTTCTACAAAAACTAGGTAGGTATTAATACATAACAAAAAAGAACTTATTGTTAAATATTTCCATTTAACTATTTATGTTGATAATACAATGATCTCTGTTTTAAAAGTGACAATAGTAACGTTAATAAATAATAATAGTTAATAAATCCAACAAATATCGTTATAAGACTACCCAGTAAGCTGATTTTACCAATAAACGAACAAATAAAAACCAATTTATTATTATTAATCATGTATAGTTGTGGTATCAGGAGACAAAGTATACTAACTAGGTAGTCTTTTGACTATTTTAAAATTAATGAGTACAAAATGATAGAATGAATTCACAAATAAGTAATTTTATTTTCTAAAAAAAACTAAATAGGTATTAATGAAAATCACATAATTATACAAATCATATTTAGTGAAGCCCATTTATTTATATCTAGCCTAAATCATAATGTATGGAATTCTAAGAAAGACGTCACTTTCGTGCACCTTTTGCAGAACTTCATACATTTCAACTGTATAGAGTGTATTTTTGAACGACGGACGTATTCTAGGATACCATCATTCTTTCGGGTACGCAACATTCAAAACCATAAAACATTTAAAGCAAATGTCAATTACTTTTGTTGATGAAGTACTTCATGTCGACCACCATATGGATTGCTTCAAGCTCTGTAAGTGTACCAATGCTTAAACTCATAGGCTGGCAAGTCAATCCTTTTTTGTTGTACGACTTACTCGTATGTCTATTCTTCAATTATTATTCTTCTTCTATGTCAGCATAATTCTAAAACAAAATAAAACTTTAATAAATAATAATACCAATAAATAAATATTTGAGACATTATAACACACACGGTCGCGGTCGTCCGACCCCAAATTAAGAAAAGCTTGCATTATGGCTGCTAGAGACTAATGAACATACATTACATACATTATTCTTCATATATTTTGGGAAACATACTTAAACAGATACCTAACAACCAGATATAAAACAAACAAAAATGTTTATTACATGAATGTTTGTCCTAGGGGGAATCGGTTCCACACGCCTAAGCGCAAAATACAGGTTTATCACCAACTGAGCTATCGAGACAGTCATACTTCAACATCAATATTACACTTTTAACCAATATTTCAAGAATTTGAGACCAATAAACTACATAATTGAATGCCTATATTACATACAACAAGTACACAAATATTCAAATATTAACTTACTTCGACATGTGTTATAAAAGCTTGTCGAGACGGCAATAGGTACTTTATTGTATTTTTTCTCGTCAGCAGTCAATATTTGTGATGTTCATTTTGCATGCTAAAGTACTGCAAACATCAAAGTCTCGAATATCTGCAACAAATTACAAACAATATTATAAATGATTGGTACAGGACCAGGATGAGTGGCATACGATATAAGAGGTCTATGCTCAGCAGTAGGCGATTACGGGCTGATGATGATGGTGATTATAAAACGATATTGCGCTCTTGGTTATATTTCTCTTGCTGTTGTACCGCCTTCAAATAGACTGCAAGGGCTCACTAAAAATAGTAGGTACAATAGAAATACATCAAAATTCTTTTCTACATATTTAAGTTTAATAAAATAATCAATGTGAAATTAGCAGAGGTATCGGTTGAAGTTAGGTTGTCAACCTTCAATATATAAATTGCCCACTAGTTAACAATAGAATTTTATATTTTCATTTCATGGTTAGTTAAGTAGGTACAGACATTCGGACCATATCACATTACCAATTGGCCTTATGCAAAAAATGTTCTTAGTTCAAATGAGTACTTACTCTCACTATGTTATTTGAACTGCAACTTAAAATTGTCTTCATTTGTATTCCCATCATCCAGTATCTCACTTTTCAAACAACTTCAAATTTATGTCTTCATTTATATTACAAAAGTCAATTTCAATCTGGAAGTAAAAAAAACATTAAAAGAGGCTATTACTTGCATCACAGTTTCGTATTATTTAAAGTTACAACACAATTTTAGTAAACTAAACCTAAAGTATTTGTTACAATAACAAAATATTATAATTTCAAAAAACAATCGTTTTGGTTATCAATCATCATCATTGCGAGTTGGTGGATGACACATGTCTTACGAATTATTCGTCTAGGACATGTCGGTTTTCGCACGATGTTATCCTTGACAGTAAGAGCACGTGTCAAATTTATATGCACATAAACTTTTCCACGAATGAAAAGTTCATTGGTGCACAGTGCAGTTTAACATTATTTCTTCTTTAAAAATACTAAAACACTTTAGTCCATAACTTCATAAAAGAAACAAAAAATATCGTTTAGATGAATACAGTCAAAGTTACGACCATTCACTAAACATCGCGTGGGTGCACGTTCACTTGTCTATTTTGAAAAATTTTATGAGTACCGCTGCCTCACGCACCCATGCAGTATAGCGCTTCTCATAATATTTTTCAAAACAAAGCTTGTCGTGCCCCTTGCGAGGTTTAGCGCATAGCCTAAGAAGTATTTTTGATGAAATCTACAATATAATTAAGTAGTTCATGCGAATACAATTTTAAGTGCGAATATGTGACATGGAAAAATATCGAATTTTAATTTTTATTATTTTTTTATTAACTTCTCAACCGATTTTGATAAAATTTTATTGGGACCACCTCGAAACTTTGAAATAAAAAAAGAATTTTCTAAATCTGTTCAAGCGTCTTCGAGGAATCGGAACATACCTACAAAAAAAGATAACGACGAATTGAGAACTTCCTCCTCTTATGAAGTCTGTTAAAAAAGGTTATTACAAATTAGGTACTTACTGAATGCATCGTCTTTATTTTTTCGATGTTATTTTTTATGTCCTAATTTTATTTTTATTCGGCTCCTCAGATTTTAAGTACTACATCACTCAGGCCGTCCATCCACGATGTTCTTGTAGTGTTTTCTGAAAAATTTGAAGATTAATTAATTTAAAATCATACAAGAAACCAACTGACGCTCAGCCAAAACGGACAACGAAGTCTCACTTTAGGTCACAATCTCAGCTTACCACTATCAACTTTAGAAAAACTTTCTACTATTGATAAATGATAGGTGCAATTATGTAAGTTTTGAATTATTTTAAAGTAATCTATTAATAAACTGCTACTAAAAAAAACTCAATTCAAAACTACTTACCGCAGAATATTTTTAATGCGTGTAAACGCCCAGGTTTGTAGATCTTCAATTTTTTGACTTTATTAACGGCTGTTATAGTACTTCACTTAAAACATATTAAATCATATGAAATCGAAGTGTGGACGCGATCGTTGCCTCTAATAGCACTTTTTTACTTCACTTCACGTACAAAATAGTTCAATTGAAAACAAACTTTAATATTCGAAATATAAGTGCGGACACGTTGTTGCCTCAGTGCGGTTTTTCACGAAATGAGGAAGCGGGCGGATGTGGATGGCAATCGGTAAACCAAACGACCGCAGCGCACGCGACGATAGTTGCTGAACTAGTGTTACCAGCAGTAGTCAAAGAAGATAAAGTCCGAAACTAAATCAGAAATTACAAGAAATTACCTGAGCAAATAAATCATTTTTAAGTTGATTAATAGTAAATTATAAATTAATATAAAAAACAAAACTGGACTGGAAAGTTGCAGCTTGAACTATTTTTATTTACCTTTTAGATAAAAAAAAAACCGCTAAAACGCTTAACTGCTAGTTTTGATTAGTAAATTAGATCTTGTAACAAATATAGCTGATATTGCAATAATTTTACTAGTTAACCTTGTATTTTCATATTTTTTTAGCCAATATGCAATATTCTGATGTTAGTATTCTAATTAATTTTAATACATTAGTTATGTATTAAACCAGTTAGATCTCACACCCAACAACAGCGATCATTGAACGAGCGAAGCAACGGTCCACGAGCCCACTGGGGGACAAATCGGCGTTGTGTGTGTGTTTGTATGTTTGTTCGAATACCGTTGACCAGATCGGCATGAATTAGTTCACGCCAGTCGGTCAATTAAGTTATCAACCTACTTACTTATTTAACTAATCAAAAGCTCAACGGGTTCAACCTGAAATTTAAATTTAAAAAAGGAAAGACGATGTCGAGGTCGTTTAAAAACTTTGCCTTTCCGCGCAACGTGCACAATTTAGCACACACATAATTATCACGATACCATGGCTCGACATTTTCTTTCTTTTCCACTTGCGCCACTACTTTTCATCGACAGATCGATATCGTACGTTATAAATTTATTTAAATTGGTAACGTTATATTTGTTATTTTGGTTTAATTTCAATTATTATGGCTGCACTGGCCCACGCACCCATGCTTAACGGCCTCACTCCAGAGAGAGCAGAGCTCTGTGTTTACTCTTTATTTGATCTGAGGGTGCAACATACAAAATCACTGTTTAATCGTTATTTATCAACAATTTTACAATCGAGAAATTAAGTTTTCAAGCCTTAATAAATTTACCCGACGTTTTAAGCAACACTATGAAATTGGCAACACCGGCACATAAGCGAGCAACTGACTAAACAAAACTCTCGGCGCGTGACGGCCGCGGCATAAACAGGTTTCAACCTGTCCACAGCGTACAAAATTATTTTGTTATTTTAACAAAATTTCCTTAGTAGTTAACCAACATAATTGTATTATGCGTACCTATTTATTTAGGATCTGAATGTAATTTGTAATGTTATTAATATTTTGTAGTAACACAGCATAGCATAGCAATATCATAATAATATACCTACATATGATTATGGTATTTCTTAGTAGGGTAATACACTATGATCAGACCTGCACCAGTACTAAGCCTTCAAACATTTTATTTCCTTCTAAATACTTAGTGATAAAATGCACTAACGTCAACGGATACTTTTAATAAATTGTGTAAACTTAGGTATAGGTATACCTATTTAATTTTTTTTACGAGCGGTCGCCTGACCCTGAACTAAGCAAAGCTTGTACTATGGCTTCTAGAGACTGATATACATACATTTAAATATTTAAATAAATATTAACACCCAGACATGGAACAAACACAAATGTTTGTCACATTAATGTTTGCCCTAGGTGGGAATCGAACCCATGCCCCTAAGCTCAGAAGGCAAGTGGAGCCAACTGAGCCACCGAGGTAGTCGAAAGCCGAAATATAATAAAAATTACAAGTTAACGCGTATTTTAACTTCTATATTTTTGAAATACTTCTAACCTACTTACCTGAGTAATGAACATAATTTTAATGATATTTTTTTACTTGTAGGCAATTCAATATGGCTTTAATTTTTTTAACCTCATTTAAAAGATTTTTGTGTGTAGGGAAGTAGTTATTATTTCTTATTATGTTTGAATTAAAAGTAATTCGTGAAAAGTACATTATTATTTTTATTTAAATATTTCAAATTTTGATATACGTTTACCTATACGTATATAACTATAGTGATCGACTGAAAAACTTTGTATCCACTAGCTGCGTTCCGTGGTGCTACCTGCGGTCAAAAAAGTAGCCAATGTGCTATTCCAGACTAAAATCTACCTTCGTGACAAATTTCATTCAGATCCGTTCAGCCGCTTTGGCTTGAGTAATAAACATCTATGCATCTTAACTTTTGCACCTATAATATTAGGTTCGACTGAGACAGAACGGAAAACTCCTCGCGCAATTCTGACGCCATCGATAAATGAACCATACTACCACCACCACCATAAGAGTTAGATGTGATAATTATGTAACCAATGAACTTAGCTATCCATCACGTTAAAAGTTGGCCTGTTTATTACCCGAATATGGCAAAGTAATATATGTGGTTATATTTTTGATCGATATATATGTTTTCTTAGACCCCTAACCAAAAGTCTAAGTATGTAAAGTACGTTCATCTATTACCTCGTAACTTTTAAACTACTCATCATAATTTGACAAATGAGACATCGTTGCGAGCGTCTTAATTGTCCACTGGTTATATTTTAACTAAGTATGTAACGTTACATTAACTTATATGACTACTTTGACTATACTCTATATTTGATCTTAACGACGTGTTTGGTTTCTTTTAATTTCTTTTAGTTTGTATGTTTAATTGAACTAAAGTGTCTTTATTATATTAAAACTAGAAATAACTGTTGAATTTAGTCTGTACCTGGCAAATTTTACAAGGATATTAGAAACCAAGATTAGTGTTGTTTCAAACTGTAACGTTTTGTAACTTCTAACATATATGTTTGCTTCAATTTATTAAAGTTGCATTGTTGATTTTATCCAGTTGATTTCTTAACTTCGACTATATTCTATAGTTGATCAAAACGATATGTTTGGTTTCTTTTACTAAGTTTGTATGTTAATGTGAACTAAAATGTCTTTGTTATTTTAAAGAAGAAATAACTGTTGAATTTAGTCTGCATCCGGCAAATTTAACCAAGATATTGGCAACCAAAATAAGTGTTGCTTTAAACTGTAACGTTTCGATCATTCTAACAAATATGTTAGGTTCAGTTTAATAAAGTTGTATTGTTGTTTTCATCAAAGTGATTTCTTAACGTTGACTATACTCTATTGTTGATCTAAACGATTTGTTTGGTTTTTCTTACCATGTTTGAATGATTATTTGAACTAAAGTGTCTTTGTGATTTTAAAGAAGTTAAAAGAAGTTTTATACTGTTGAATTTAGTCTGAATCCGGCAAATTTAACCGAGATATTGACAACCAAAATAAGTGTTGTTTCAAACTGTAACGTTTCGTTCCGTATAACAAATATGTTAGGTTCAGTTTAATAAAGTTGCATTGTAGGTTTCATCAAAAAGATTTCTTGATTTGATTATATTCTATGGTTGATCTAAACGATGTTTTTGGTTTTTTATAACTTAGTTTACCTGTATAATTGACTAAAATGTTATTTTATAGAAGATGAAAAATTGAATTTAGCCGGCATCTGGTAAATTCAATCTAGATCTAGACCCAAAAATATTATTCTTTCAAACTGTAACGTTTTGTTCCTTCTAGTAAATATGTTAGGTTCAGTTTAATAAAGTTGTACAGTTGAATTCATCAAAACGATTTCTGAATTTCGATTATATTCTAAGGTTGAATTAAACGATGTTCTTTGTTCCTTTTCCTAAATTTATGTGTTTCATTGAACTAATAAGTCTTTGTTATTTTAAAGAAGAAAAAAATGTTGAATGTAACCTGTATTCGGTAAATTTAAGCTAGATATTAGTAACCAGAAATATTGTTGTTTTAAACTGTAACGTTTTGTTCCTTCTAACAAATGTGTTCGCTTCGGTTTATTACATGTGTAATGTTGATTTCAGAAAAGTGATTTCTTAACTTCGACTATACTCTATAGTTGATCTAAACAATTTGTTTAGTTTCTTAGACTTACTTTGTATGTTTAATTGAACCAAAGTTTCTTTGTTATTTTAATAAGAAATAACTGTTGAATTTAGTCTCTACTTGGCAAATTTAACAAGGATATTGGCAAACAAAATTAGTGTTGTTTCAAACTGTGACGTTTTGTTCCTGCTAAAAAATATGTTAGGTTCAGTTTAATAAAGTTGTATAGTTGATTTCTCCACAAATATTTCTTAATTTTGAGTATATTCTATGGTTGATCTAAACGGTGTTTTTGGTTTCTTTTACTAAGGTTACATGTTTAATGGAACTAAAAAGTTTTTGTTACTTTAATGAAGGAAAAAATGTTGAATTCAGCTTATATCCGGTAAATTTAACCTAGATATTAGTAACCAAAAACATTGTTGTTTCAAACTGTAACGTTTTGTTACTACTAACAAATATGTTCGCTTCGGTTTATGAAAGTTGTATAGTTGATTTTATCAAAATTATTTCTTTATTTTGACTATACTCTATAGTTACTCTAACTATGTTTTTAGTTATTTTAACTAAATCTATTTGTTTGGTTAAACTAAAAAGAATTTTGATAATCTTTACTAAGAAAAATAGTTTTATTAACAAAAGAAAAATTAAACAATTTAGTTTTGTTACTTCAACATGTAATTTTTTTCATTGTAACCACTAGGGAATAGTAAGAATAACAAAATGAGATTTGTTAGTTTGAACACGTATGTTTTAGTAAGCTTTTGTTAAATAAACAATTTCCTTGTAAATTTAAACAAAAAAAATTCAACCGAAATAATTTTGGTAAAATTAACCGATCTGTTTTTTCAGTGTGTGCCTGAGTGGGTGCTCCCCGATGGTTATAATCTGGGGCCCTATTCGGAGATCTGAGATTTTCATCTCACCCTTTTTGTCCTTGTTGCTCTCGTTTGAATAGTCTTAGGTGTGAGAGTGAACAAGACCAAATCTCATCTCATCTCACGAGTAGGAATAGCCCCCCTGGGTGTCTTCAAGTCTCGAGTGAATCGGTTTCTTCTAAGAGAGGCAAGCGCGCTCCATCGCAGCGATGCCGGCCAAGCGCAAAGCTATTACTGAATTTAAAAAAAGATATTTAGGTTTGTGGATATTATGTCAAATTTAGGTACAACTTGAATAGTCTTTGTTTTACTAGTCATTAGGCAGACGAACAAACACAATAATTATTATAGTTCAAAATGTCGATGTCCCAAGTTACGATTAGGAGTTGGAGCCATCGTTATGTTTTTACAACACTCAATTTAAAAAAAAGAATTACCACGTTCTACAGATCAATTTTCGGCATATAATTTTGCAGTGTCAATAGCCAGCAAATTATTGTAAACACAATTTTTTCTATGATGTTTAGATATTAGAGTACGCGCGCGCGATGATCGCGAACCGGCTGGCGCGCGACGGAGAGGAGTGGGCCAGCATATTCAAACGGCACAACAGCGGGACATACAACAACCAGTGGTATGACTGCTTGATTTGTTAGCTAAGCGTACACTATGAACAAAGCTCAACCATAACACTCGAAAACAGAAGTCTACGGTTTTCTGTCCGGAGTATAGACTATTCATGGTCTGCGTTTCATGTTATATTCTATGGAACATGGCTCGTATTTCTAAGGCGGATAATGTCGATTTAAGACACGCTGCCGCATGGTGCTTCTCCGCACAGAGACGCGGTGCGTCAGTGTGCTTTACTCTGCGGTTTTGTAAACAAATCAAATCGAAATTTTACAGTCAAAGTTAAAATGTGCGTTACTGCACATTGGAGCGGTGTCCGGTGCAGTGTGTTTTGCGCTGTGGCCACGCAGCCAGGACCGCGACGGTATCTAGAGTCTAGTAGGTAGTGGGGTAGATACACAGCAGAGATTCAGTAGTAGAGTTACCATGACTTTTAATAGTTATAGTAAACTTTTTCAATTCAATAAAGCGCCCCTGGAACTAAGTTAACTATAATATTTTTTACTATAATATTGTTTAGTTAACTATAATATTTTAAGCAGTATAAGTCATGGTATAATAATATAATCCGCCATCGGAAGAGCGTTCCGAGATAAAAAAGGGCACGTGGGTCACACACACTTACGTCAATCGATGCATAAGCAAGACCGGAATTAGTAATTTCAACAAGTTCTCGAGAGAAAATGGCGATAACGAGTGACGTAGTCGGGTGACAACTCCCGAACTGACCTTTTTTGTATTACGAGGTAGGTAACGTGTGGAGTGTTGTGGCAGGTACATAGTGGACTACAACAAGTTCCGCGCCGCGTAGGTAACGTGTGGAGTGTTGTGGCAGGTACATAGTGGACTACAACAAGTTCCGCGCCGCGTCCCGCGCGGCGGCGGGCGCCGCGCGGCCCGGCCTGCTGTGGCTCGTCGAGCAGCTGCCGGGACTCGTGCGGGCCGCCGACTTGTACGTCGCTCTAGCTACACATACACACACAACTCACACAGGCAGTTTTAGTGCTTGTCAAGCCCGCCCTTCCCAAACCAAAGTCTTACCTATGGATCCGCACCCGTCCACCACTGCACGCAAGACTTGAGACATCTTGCCGACTGGAAAACGACAAACGGTTGAAAAGGTAGACGTGCTACCTCTATAAACTCTTTTTACGTAGAAGTTATACAAAACGCTGGCCCACTGCGGCGCACTTTTGGCACGCAACGCAAGCCAAGCGTGTAGCAATGACGTCATTAATCTCGTATCTTTGCGTAGCATGTTCGTACACGCGTGGCTTACGAGCCGTACGTGCGCCGCAGTGAGCCAGCGCCTTGATAACAATTAAAAAGTAGTGAGCAACTGCTCTAATTGCTTCTCTTAATTCTGTTTTCCCAGGACCCAACAGTTGGTCCGAGACACTTACTTCCCTTCCTATAACATTGCCTACTTCCCGGAAATATTCAATTTATCCGGTGGGAACGTGCGTATACGCACGTTTGGAGACTGGTTCGCGTACGACACGAACCCACGGGCCAAGATATTGAAGAAAAAACAGGTTTTAATGTCTTGTTTTTTTTTTTAAGACATCAAATAACAGTGGACATAATACAGGGTGACTGGTTGAACACTTTAGATATTCTAGGTTATCATAGTACTCATTATTATGAATAACTTTTATTAAGGGACCAACGGGAATGCGCAAAAAAAAAAATCAGCTGTTCCATAGAAAAATGTCAAAGACACTCGACAAATGAATGGAACAGACTGATTTTTTTCGCGAATTCTGGGTTAGTCCCAAAATAAAAGTTGTTCATAATGATGAGTACTATGATAACCTAGAATATCTAAAGTGTTCAACCAGTCACCCTGTATAATTCAGGAGCAGTAAGTGACACTGTATTATTATTCTTTCTCATGAACAACGAGTATTTTGAGCAACAGTAATAACTTTTCAGCAACGGTACAGCAACAGAGCTATTACTGCTGACAGCATTACGACTACTTTTAATTGGTCGGTACTCAGTAGGGTCCACATTTAGGGCGCGGGCCTTCGCGTGCCATAGGGCCCGCATGCGAGAGCCGTTTATATCAGTCGATGGGGCGTGCATGCGGCATGAGATAAATTTTCTACTTACGCATTTGCTCGATACGTTATGATTATGCATTTGTAAATCAATGGAACGATGCCATTTTACTCCCGCGCAGCTTCTAATGAACCGACCGAAGGATTTCATTGGTTGTACGAACGGTTGTGGGAATACCCACATGCTGGTTAAACTATCAGTACCTAGTAGGGAGTATTCTGTTTCTATCAGATACATTTTTAAAGAACAATATAACTGTTTTTCCTGAACTAGGTAGTTCTGTTTGTCAGGCGAAAATGGCAACTTTAGATCACAACTTTAACTATAGCAGCTTTAAGTAGCAACGTTGACTAGCAGCTTTAGGTAGCAACTCTTTGACTAGCAGCTTTAGCTACCTGGCAACTATATCTAGCAGGTTTAGCTACGAGTAGCAACTTTAGCTTAAAATGAGTATTCTACTCTTGAGCTACCAATGTATAATTGTATTTGCCAGGCGGAGATCCACAACCTGCGCGACATGTACCGCGTGATGCGACACAACGACTTCAAGTTCGACCCGCTGTCGCGCTGCGCCGCCTGCTCGCCGCCCTACTCCGCCTGCAACGCCATCGCGGCGCGGAACGACCTCAACCCGGCCAACGGTCTGAGCGCTGCCTCTATCTCTACTTCGACTTGCTTCCGATTTTAGTTTCCCACAGTGTGCCCTAACATGACCGATGCTGCCACATATAGATAAATAAAGTCGCGGTAGCTACGTTTGGGGCTATTAACTCCAGGGGCCATATACAAGTTGCAATCGCTTTCAAGTGACTCTTTTTACAATCGCTAACGTTCGAATGCCAGCTGCTGATTAGAAGATCACGTAGCATTAGCTCGTATTTTGTCCAAGCAGCAGCTGACGTTCGAGTATTAGTGATTGAAGAAATATAATCGTATAAAAGCCTGTACCAGAGGCCCTGTTATATCATAACTTATGCTTCGAAAATTAGGCGGCACGTATTCAGTACGCCCGCACAGCTTAGGGGCGTTTTACTATTTTCCACACATTTTTTTAACGAACTAAGACTAAAATGCTAGGGTTACTGCTGTAAAATTTGCGTTATTCAACTTATTCATCGGCCTCATCGCATAATAGTATGTTACATTGTGGAAAGCTTAGTATTTGACCGACTTCACAAAAGGGGTCTGTATGTTGGTCTCCCCGCGGCGCAGGGACGTACCCGTTCCGGCGGCTGGGGCACAGCAGCCACGGCGCGACGGACGCCAAGGTGACGAGCTCGCGGCTGCGGCGCGCCTACCTGTTCCTGGCCGCCGCCGGCCCGCCGCACAACATCTCGCGCGGCGTGCCGCCCTTCGTGTTAGTACCACTTGCGATATCACTCTGGACTTATTCTTATACCGCGGCCACAGCGGCATGGTCAGCGCCGATCAGAAATCAGAATTTATTGATAACTTCTTTAGTTACGTCATATCTAGATGTAATCCAGTGGGGCTATTCCTACACGTGAGATTTTATCTTGGTCACTTTCACATCTACGACGTTTCAAACGAGAGCAACAAGGACGAAAAATGGTGAGATGAAAATCTCTAATCTCCGAATAAGGCCCCTTATGTGATCCCTATGCTAGATTATCATCATCATTATGCTAAGCACCAATGTGTGTATCAGTCTTTGGTCTTTGGATATTTAAATTACTTGCTGGTTTTATTTAGGTTAGGTACTTGCTTTTTTGAGTAAAGCACTATACAAGCCTTGGCCTACTATGACTGCTTCGCTGGTCACGCTATGATGGCCTCGAGCTAGCCTAGCTACGCTCTAGACCTTCCAGCTTGGCCATCATTGCAGCCCTTGCTGTCCTCGCTGTAAAGGCCTCGACCTACGGCCTCGGCCTTTATCTCAGCTCGTCCATCAAGTGCTGCACGCTGAGCGCGCTGTGTCGGTCTGGAGCTGCGCTGTCGGCCATCATCAGCGCGACCAGCAAAGTACTCATTATAGGCCGCGGCAGTAATGTACTATTAAATAATGAGGACGCCACTTTGTTTAATTTTTTATGTTTATTATTGTTTTGTTCGAGACGTTAGTTTGTTCCCGTTTTCGCCACGACAGCTCTATTACACAACATTATCTTTATTATCAGACTATTATCTGTTCGTTTAATACAGGTACTGTTGTTGCAGGTGGAGTCAGTTCGACCTGGGGACGTCAATATCGCACGTGGGGCACCCCGACGTGTGGATGTTCTTGCCCTTAGTCCACTGCTGGGAGTGGGCATGACGCACTAGCTGAATGAACTAACATTACATAAACCCGAAGACAAATTAGAATCCATTCAAACAAGCCAAGCGGGACAGAGAAGCGATTCGCGCAAAACAGAAGAATGGATTATGGTGCAGACTGTACACTCCCGCAGAGAAAAGCTGAGCGAGAAATAACCGACATTCGAGTCGAGATTCGCTTAGCGTGGTTTCGGTCGCGAATCTCGTTCAAGGAGACGCGGCCGGGGCGTTACGCGCCGCGAAAAACAAAATAAAACAGAAAGACGGAGACTGACTGATCCAGGCCGATTCAAACTTATGGCGGCTGAAGTGAGGCACGAAACACTGCGCAGTAGCGAAAACGAAAATTTGCGCGGCCGGCAGAGAGGCAAAACGCTTGCGGCGCACGCGCACAGCCGCCATCAGGTTTGAATCAGTCTATAAAAAACTGTAATAATCTATAATAACTGATAACATTTCATAGTAACGAATTGTGTTCGCGTTCTTTTGACGAGCAGAGCTGCTCACCGCGAGCCCGACATGGCAAAATGATACGCGTTTTGGATACGTTACAATGCTCAGCTTGACTCAGCCGCGCCACGCGACGCTGCGTAACTTTCCTCGTGTGCATGTCCGAGCCCTCATGTCTCTTTACTAGGGCTCTGTGAGCTGTAGAGCTCGCGGCCAACGCCTATCCTTATCTACTGGTCGGTTCCTCAACCGATTCTCGTGACATTTTGTGAGCAGCTTCGATAATTGTTAGATTTTTTTTGTCGTGGCAGTATTTGGAATCTTTTCAATAGTGGTCATTTTTTTAAATTAGGTATGTCCGCGACTTTAAAAATGTTGAAGAGAATCGGTTAAGAAATGCGACCTGTAGACGAAGGCAGAGACCCGGACATATTATATACAAAAGCATTTTTGTCTCGCTCGATTAGAAATGATTGTTATAATTTTCTAAGAATATAATCTTTGTTGTAGATATGTTTAAATAAATACTTTTCATTCGGATAATCGTAGTGTTTTATTCGTTATATGGATAGTAGAAAAAATAAAGGATTAGATTTAGTCGGCGCAGCGACCAGAGCCAATCGGCGCCGAGTTTTTCCTTTCACCTTTCCCGCGGCTATTTTACATCTATAAGTAAGTGCATATTTGACTTATTCAAAACGCTTAATTTCAAATCCATGGTATAATTTACTTCGGCAGGTATAGCACGTGTCCGTAACTTCAGCTTCCTCATAGGTGATAGAATAATTTTACCTATGCCAATATTTAAAGCATAATAGCTGCAATCAAATATCCCAGTCTTAGTTTAGCTGCCACAAGAACTTCGTTAATATGAGCCATTTACTATGTGTCAGCTGGAGTGACACAACCTCAGCTCGCACATCCAGTACAGGCAAACCAGTGAGGTTAGGGTTTTGGACAATAGCCAGAAAATTAAAGCATAATAGCTGCACAAGGTAGGAAAAATCTGAACGATGCTACTCAAAACATGTAGAAGCTATGATCAAAAAACTGTGTGTAAGCTGGTGTTGTGTCACTTCAGCTACTCATCTCATATCTTCCAAACGAAAGAAGGTATGACTATGCATTTTAGCTCAAATTTTAAAGCATAATTGCTGCCATTGGCAGCAAAATTTTCAAGTCTCTGGGTTATATACTTTCCGAGTTATAAGCTAATACCTATGTGTAAGCTGAAGTTGCGTCACTTCAGCTGACACATGTTGAATCGACGAAACTATCAAACGTAGAGTTTTCATTTAAAGGGCAAAAATTAAAGCATAATTGCTGCCATAGGCAGCAAAATTTTCAGATTCCTAGACCTCGTAGTTTCCACGTAATAATCAAAAAACAGTTTTCGCGCCCAAAAATTCAAATTTTTGCTTAAAAGCGGCGTTGCCGTTCCGTGCGGTACATTATTGCAATTCAATTTGATCTTAGCGCGCATAGTGTTAGAAGTCATTTTAACTTGTGTTCAAAATTCTTTTAGTTTTGTTTAGACTGAGAGCCCCTGAACCATATGGAACTAAGAATGCATCTGTAAAATTTGAAGGCAGATTCTTATGAACTAACAACGACGAAGGTTATTGGTTTTGGCGTGGCTTGTTGTCTGTAATTTGGCTAACAAAAGACGTCGCGCGACAGATAATGGCTGCTTGACGTCACAGGCGCGAGGTAGACAGTGGCATGGCGAACCAGTTTTTTTGCTCCACCACCCCGCTACACCCTTCGCGTGCCATCTAGTACATTTACTAATTTAAAAATTAAAATAAAGAAGAAAGACAAACCACTGTATAGTAAAGAAGATAAATTTGTTACTTGGACAATATCTAGTGTAAGTAAGTAGTGTAGGTGTTTAACAAGTTTGAAGATGAACTTCCGCAAAGTAACGCCTGATTCAATCAAGAAGATAAATGTTTAATGTGTGGGTAAGAGAGAGTAAAATGTATTTTAATAGTCTGTAAGTACTTTGATTTTATGATACGGGAATTACTCGTATTCCGACTATTGTTTCAACCGCATAAGTAAGTGATTCCCGTTACATAAAATCATAATGTGTGAAAACCACGTCAGTTTCCATAGCCTGTAAGTAGGTAAGTATCTGTATTCGATAACTACTTCAGTGTTATTTCAGTTGTTCCATGAAGAATCAGAAGACCAGGGAGCTCCTAGTCTAGTTATCTCGTCTTCTAAGTTCATAAGAATCTATCTTTAAAATAACATACATACCTAGTTTCATATAGTTCAGCGGCTCTCAGTCGTTTTTTGTTAGCCAAATTACAGAGAACAAGCCACGCCAAAACCAATAACCTTCGTCGTTGTTTAAGTTCATAAGAATCTGCCTTCAAATTTTACAGGTGCATTCTTAGTTCCATATGGTTCAGGGGCTCTCAGTCTAAACAAAACTAAAAGAATTTTGAACACAAGTTAAAATGACTTCTAACACTATGCGCGCTAAGATCAAATTGAATTGCAATAATGTACCGCACGGAACGGCAACGCCGCTTTTAAGCAAAAATTTGAATTTTTGGGCGCGAAAACTGTTTTTTGATTATTACGTGGAAACTACGAGGTCTAGGAATCTGAAAATTTTGCTGCCTATGGCAGCAATTATGCTTTAATTTTTGCCCTTTAAATGAAAACTCTACGTTTGATAGTTTCGTCGATTCAACATGTGTCAGCTGAAGTGACGCAACTTCAGCTTACACATAGGTATTAGCTTATAACTCGGAAAGTATATAACCCAGAGACTTGAAAATTTTGCTGCCAATGGCAGCAATTATGCTTTAAAATTTGAGCTAAAATGCATAGTCATACCTTCTTTCGTTTGGAAGATATGAGATGAGTAGCTGAAGTGACACAACACCAGCTTACACACAGTTTTTTGATCATAGCTTCTACATGTTTTGAGTAGCATCGTTCAGATTTTTCCTACCTTGTGCAGCTATTATGCTTTAATTTTCTAGCTATTGTCCAAAACCCTAACCTCACTGGTTTGCCTGTACTGGATGTGCGAGCTGAGGTTGTGTCACTCCAGCTGACACATAGTAAATGGCTCATATTAACGAAGTTCTTGTGGCAGCTAAACTAAGACTGGGATATTTGATTGCAGCTATTATGCTTTAAATATTGGCATAGGTAAAATTATTCTATCACCTATGAGGAAGCTGAAGTTACGCACACGTATAGCACTCAGCAACACGTAGTGACGTCAATCGATGCTTAAACAAGACCGAAATAAGTCATTTACAACAAGTTCGAAAGAGACGAATGACGATTACGTCATTCCGTGTTTGCTAAATGCTAGACCTTGTTTTTTGGATCATGGTTAAATCTAAACTGGCTATAAAAATACTGTCTTCGTTATTGCTGCGTATTAGACAAGGACAGCAATACTTTTAGCTAGTTTAGTTCTAGCAATTTAGCGTTCTGAATAAGTATATTGTCCATCTGTGAATTAGTTAAATTATATTTAGGTAAATCGACAAATATGTAACAATCACAGTTTATTACTGTACCTTCTTTTATATTTTCATAAATAAATCATAATTTACAAGTTATCAATGTTGTTTTTTTTATTCAAACACTCTAAGATTAATATAACACCAACATAACATTTACATATAAGTATCTAATTATATACAAGAGAGGATCATATTAATGCATTTGACATGGTAATGATTTTTAAAAAACCCAAATTAAAATTCAATCATGTGAAAATTCACTTTACTGCTAAGATCTCTGTGTGACGTCACGGAGAGAGGGAAGATCAGCTTGCAGCAACACATGATAAGAACCAGGGTATATTTGGATAAAGCCTTTTTAACAATATCTTACATCCATTACTTTAGTAATATAATATATGAAGTGGATCTACAAGTTAATGGAATGACCAGATGAGTATTCTTATCAACCAACATATTTTATCATAAATAGCATAGTAATATACGCCCACTGACGCATCTCTCATAAATACAGTGTGCTAACAGCTAAATATACTTGCACAATCAACCATAGAAATAATTTACTGCTTTCATGGATATAAAGGTAGATCTACACTGTTGCAGGCAATTAAACAATATAAACTGATACAAAACAGTTCTACTTATTGTAGGTGTCGTGGAGTACCTGTTCATATTTTTATAGTAACTTATGAATGAAATATGAACAAAGTAGATCACTAAAGCATTGCAATAAGGTTGCACTTTGAAAAACCTGGAAGGCTATTCTTACAGGTCAAGATATGTTTTTGTCATTGCCTCTTGTTTCAAAGTCATAGGAGTGAGAGTGACCAATAAACATCTCATGCCTCAAGAATGAGGGGCATGCATGATAAAATACACATTTTTTTTTTGTGTATATTAGGATGTTATAAATGTAAATCTAGCTTTAGTCTTTACTCAAGCCAGCAAATAATTTCTACAGATTCACACTTCAATTGCTAATCTAAAACAGGACTAAGGACTCATTCATGGAGAAGCATAGCTTTCACGGCTTGTGCAGCATCACGTCGCGCGAGCACATCAAACATTTGCTAAAGTTTGATAGCATTCAGACTGAACACTGTGTCCTGACTGACTGACTGTGTACACAACACATGCATTCTATTTGTTTTGTCTTTTGAGCCACGCGACGTTACACGCGCCAGGTAATTCGTCTGCGTCCTGCGTCTCCCTGAACAATTCCCAACACAGGACTAATATAACATCTATTCTAAGGAGTTGAGCATAAGAAGCTGTTTTAGCACTTTAGTCTGTGATGTCTCTCGAATCTCTCCAGCCAGGAACATCTCGTCCACGACAGTGTACACCTGCAGAAGGGAATAAGTCAGATTTTTGTGAATAGTTCACACATTTAATTTAATTTACGATTTCAGTTTAAAAATTCAATTACTTATACTGATGCAAATAAATTAGAATTAACTTATTTATAATCTTAGGAATGAATCATTTTGTAAAATGCTTGAGAAACAGTGTAAGTAGTCTTTACATTAAGACTTTTTTTTTAATTCAAAAATTACACTCCACTGACTACGGGGACACTGATCTTTGTTAACAAAAATCTAAATTATTATTTAAGGGGACACATTAAGACTTCGATTAGATACTCATTTATATACTAAAATGCAGTGCATACCTTATAAAAATTGAACACAAGATCCAGTTCACATACATTGTGGAAGTACTCATTCAGGACCTCAACAAAGTTGTGAATGGCTTCCAAATAGCACAGGTTATTGTCGTTCACATCCACGCATATGCAGAAGTATAGCCCAGCGTATCGTCTGTATACTATCTTGAAGTTTCGGAACTGAAAGTAAGGAAAATTCTAAAATACCTACACTTCATTAGAAACTGTCTAGGACGAAATCGAATTGTTTTGGAGTACTGACCTCAACGAAATTAGTATGTTTAGCGTCGCGGACGGTGACGACTGCGTGTACCTCTTCTATGAGCTTCTGTTTCTCGTCATCATCGAAATTCATGTACCATTTCGCCAAACGGGTCTTTCCAGCTCGGTTTTGAATCAAAATGAAGCGGATCTGCGGAAAATTAATGAGTAGGTGTGTTAAAAACGGATACAGGCGTTTTTAAATTATGCAACAATTTTAATGTTTAGGACTTACCATTTTGTTTTAATGAGTTTTTGAAAGAATTCGCAAAATTTCAGCAATTTTTGTTGGTTGACGCCTCCTTTCGTTCGTTTGTTCGGACACTCAACGGCTTGACATGACATTGACAATGACATTGCAATTACAATAGATGACAGCCAGCTAGAACAATTGACAGCCAAGTAATGTCAATGTCACAATAAATCGATTTGGAAAAAATTGAGAGGCAAAAATTGTCTATTTCAGAAAAAAAAAAGTTTTATATCTATGATGACTGCATTCAGTATTGCCATAATTTTAACTTTTTACACTTTAGTATACTTTTAAATAAACTTAAAATATTATTTTTCTACTTCATTTATGATATTTACTTCTTTGATATTTCAAATGAGTCCATAAAATACTGTTTCTATTATAGATTATTATTTTAAACGATTTTCTGCAGAATATTTAATTGTTTTCGAAAATTTCACGATTTCATGGTTGCTTATTATATTCTTTTATATGGCAACTCATTTATCGAGTTGTTTTTCAATTTTGCAAATTCCAGTGGATTTTTGACGTTGCTTCTACTTACTCGTTCTTATCATTATTTTTCATCAATGTAGTGCTTAGATCTTCAAAATGCCCGTAATTTAAGTAGTTTAGTATTTAAATAAGCACTATTCATTCTTAAATGACGCCCACGAAAACCACTACAACTGAAGTAGAAATGGTGATAAGGAACAGAAAAACTGTAATGAAAGACGGAATCATGACAATGTCGGGCATCGGCGAGCCGTCAGTATTCCATGCTCTGGTGGTGATATTCCTGGAGTTCTTCGCGTGGGGCCTGCTCACTATGCCCATAATCTCTGTGCTCAACGCGACGTTCCCGGACCACACGTTCCTCATGAACGGACTCATCATGGGCATCAAGGGCATCCTGTCGTTCCTCTCTGCACCTCTGATCGGCGCGCTGTCGGACGTATGGGGCCGCAAGTTCTTCCTGCTGGTGACAGTGTTCTTCACGTGCGCGCCTATCCCGCTGATGACCATCAACACGTGGTGGTTCTTCGCCATGATCAGCATCAGCGGAGTGTTCGCGGTCACCTTCTCCATAGTGTTCGCGTACGTGGCGGACGTGACCACGGAGGCTGAGCGGTCGCGCGCGTACGGCCTCGTCTCGGCCACCTTCGCGGCCAGCATGGTGATCTCGCCCGCGCTCGGGGCCTACCTCATGGACCTGTACGGCGAGGCGCTGGTGGTGGCGGCCGCCACGGCCGTGGCCGTGCTCGACGTGTTCTTCATCATGGTGGCGGTGCCCGAGAGCCTGCCGGAGAAGGTGCGCCCGGCCGGCTGGGGCCCGGCCATCTCCTGGGAGCAGGCCGACCCGTTCGCGGCGCTGCGCAAGGTGGGCGCCGAGCGCACCGTGCTCATGCTCTGCGTCGCCGTCTTCCTCTCGTACCTGCCCGAGGCCGGACAGTACTCGTGCATATTCGTCTACCTGAAGCTAGTGATGGGATTCGGTGTAGTGCAAGTGGCCATATTCATAGCCATAGTGGGAGTGCTCAGTATTGGCGTACAAGTGGTGCTCGGATTCTTGATGAGAGTGCTTGGTGCGAAGCACACGATCATGGTGGGACTGTTGTTCGAGATGCTGCAGCTGATGTGGTACGGGTTCGGGAGCCGCACGTGGATGATGTGGGCGGCGGGCGTGCTGGCCGCGCTCGGCTCGATCACGTACCCGGCGATCAGCGCCTACGTGTCGGTGAACAGCCGCGCCGACCGGCAGGGCGTGGTACAGGGCATGGTGACGGGCGTGCGCGGGCTGTGCAACGGGCTCGGGCCCGCCATGTTCGGGGTCATCTTCTACCTGTTCCACGTGGACCTGAACGAGGAGCACGCGGCGCCCGGGCGGCCGCAGGAGGAGCGCTACGAGCGCATGGTGCCGGGGCCGCCCTTCGTGCTGGGCGCGCTGCTCGTGATCTGCGCGCTGCTGGTGGCCGCGTTCCTGCCCGAGGACGGCACGGTGGGCGCGCGCCGGCCCTCGCCCGAGCTGCGGTTCGAGGTGGAGCGCGGGCGGCGCGTGGCGGGCCCGCTGTCGCCGCTCATGGCGCCCGACTCGGCCGCGCTCTAGCTGGCGCCGCGGCCGCCGCGCGCCGCCTCCGTCTGACTCTGTCCTGGTGCACATCACACACCGGTTGCATTTACGAGGTACCAAAGTGACTGACACTACAGTGAGTTAAACTTGAGTTGCTGATGCGACCCTGCTTCTGATCATCGTGTTTTCTAAGCTTTATATCTATTTTTATATTATTTTGCCCGCCGGGGGTGTGTACATACTTTTCTTGTATTGTTTTTGTTGACTGACGCCCGTGTGGAGTGTCCGGCGCGGGTCGTGAGCCGTCTGAACTGATTACACACGTTTCATGACTCATGCGTATTTATCTCTGAAGTGAAGGAGCCGCGTTGTGATAATGTTGCTTAGGAAGTATAAAATTTCCATTTGATACACTCGATTAAAATTAAATAATCATACGAAAGGGATGCCAAGCGAGCGACTATATATTTATAAATAAAACAAAAGTATTAGTATAACATAAGATCAATTTTAGGATGTTTCCTGTCCATTTGTAAATGCTAAAATTCGTAGTATTTTATGCTAAGAGAGTAAGAGAGATATATTATGTTGTTATGAATGTAAAATACAAAAAAAATAGTTGCTGGAAGCACGTTAGGGTAATGTTTGTAATATGAAATGTTTCAAATTATCTAAAGTAAGTAGGAGGCATATGCCGCGTTTACTTCATTGTTGACTTGTAGAGTGGCACCATCACGATAAGGTTGTAAAGTTATCCCAAATTAGCTGACACATCGGAGAGCGACTGTGAGAGCATGAAATCATCTGTTGCTTGATAATTATACATTCGCTGGGCTCATCAATGTTAATGAAGCCCATAAAGATCTCGATAGTTCAAATAAATAGGTTTGTAAATAAGAAATAATAAAAAGTATTTGTCTGTAATTTTGAGTTTGTACTTTATAGCATGGCCCATACCTATATTAAGAAAAGGCGATTCAGGAACTAAATCACTCCGATATTTATTATTTTCAAACTATAAAATAGATCATTTATCTAAGTATGCATGTGTATTCTAAACAAACATAATTATTTTTGGTGTTGAAAATGGTTTTTACCTGCCAGAAAACAAGGTCATGAAAGAAATTTAAATATGCACACTTATTTTAGTAAGGCATTATAGATAATCTACGTAGGTATTTCCCACAATTTACTAGCTTTTTTTGTGACAAGAATCTAAAATAGAATGTGTAAAAACATTGATGAATAAAACTGAAGAGTGCCAACATAAAATGGCAGAAATAAAATAGGGATGAGACAAAATAATTCAGTGAAAGTAATTCCATTTCTATAAAACTTCCTTTTTATGTCATTGACCTGCCCTCTTTAGACGCAAAAAGGACTTTTCCGAGGAAAGGATCCATTTACTTTTTATCTACCCTAAATTAAGTCTGTTCCCAATTTGCAAAACATTTTATCTCTACTTTTACTACCCACGACTTTGAGTAAGTTATTAAAACAAAGATGAAAAAATATGTTGCAAGGTATTTAGGTTACCTACCTACCTATAGATAGTTTACAAACCATAGAACATGAACTAGTAGGTAAGCTATAGGTGTTCGAGTTAAATAAAATTACAGTGCAGACATGTTTCGTTCATCTCTAGGCTTGTTGATATTTAGATTATAGATAGGGATCTACATTTCTAAAATATTCAGCTTGGCTTGCCTTAAGCCCACCTGTGCCTGTGTATGTGTTAATTAAGTAGGTATTTCTTTACCAAATAATATCACATGTTTAATGTATGCAGGATTATCAGAAATGGGTGTACTAAGACTAGTAAGTCGAAAGGGGGTCATTGTACTCATCATTATGAACAACTTTTACTAAGGGTTCAACCCTGAAATCGAGAAAAAAAACAGCTGTTCCATACATTTTGTCGACGACCAATAAACTTTTTGTACAGAAGAGCTGATTTTTTTTGCGAGATTTTGGGTTGGCTCCACAGTAAAAGTTGTTCATAATAATGAGTAGAATGACCTCCTTTCGACTTAGTACACCCTATACCGATAACCCTGTATATGTAGATGGAATACCCATCTATTGGCGATAAATTTTATGTAGATAGGAAACATATGACAAGGGAAAATATATTTAAAGTTTACTTCCTATTATAGTTAAGTGATTACAAATATCAAAGTGAACGCTTATTGAACGTGTATAATAATTTATTGACACCATCGTTATTGCGTTTCTCTTTTTAAAAAAATAATAGCAGTACCTAGGTAATAAATTGATTTATGTATTAAGAGTGCCGCTACACTCTGAAATTTCCATACAAACGCGTTACTCAAATTTCTTGAAAACCATTTGTCAGATTATGTTGAAATTTAGCATGTACAATTAATTTAACAATATCTCCGCCCCTATTTTCTTGGTTTTTTTAAAAACGTTCTCAAGCTAAAATAGAGCTATGAAAAATATCCGCATTTTTAAGGGGTCACTTTTGACTGATTTATTCAATAGGTAGACAAAGCAAATCAAAAATTCCATTACATAGGAAGGTTGTCTACAACATTAGCTGTAAAATAAATCCATAATACAAGGGAAATTCTTAGTTATAAATTTAAGAATGATTACAGAAGTGTAAAAGTCATAAAAAAATTGAAATTGCACTTTGTCACTCTGTAGGTAACTTTAGAGGTTCGTCAGTATCATTACTCGCTCTATTCGCTCGTCTTCTTCTTCTAGGCGAAATGGCTATAGAATACCTTAAGCCAATGCGAAGTTAGTCTAAAGTGGTCGCCGGACTCTTAATCAAAATTACTTAATACTAGGCGGATTATACGATGAACGACGTTGCACGTCGTGGGAAGTGCACCAACTGAGAAATGCTCATTTTGACCCTTAAGATTATTAGGCAAAAGGCTCATTTTGGACCAACTGAGAAATGCTCATTTTGACCCTTAAGATTATTTGGCAAAAGGCTCATTTTGGACCTAACCCTCACATTTACCTGTTACTTGGGGCTCTGTGAGCTGGAGACCTCGCGGCCGGCGTCTCTCTTCTTCTACAAGTCTCATTCCTCAACCGATTCTCGTAAAATTTAAATCGTTTCACAGACGCAAAATCTATCCTCAAACCGAAGTCGAATTGAGTCGTCAACCAAGATATCTTTAGAAGTGGCCAATTGGAGAAACTGAACATTTTCTACTGAAACGTTTCAGTTTTGATAAAAAAATGCGATGGTAGCTCCATCATTTAATTGTAGAGATAAGTAGTGGTGTAGTTTGAGGCGGAGTTTAATATTAATCGAGGTCGCAAGGTCCCGTGCGGTAACATAAGTAGGGCGACTGGATAAAGGATGATTCACATTTCACATACGAATATCCTAGGCGAGGATAATCACATGTGAAATGTGCCAATCAGAGCCAGGAATTTTGAATGAACTGCCAATGGCTTAATGATATTAGGTACCTATGACGTGGGCGCTCCATTTCGATGCAATATGTGGGAATTTACCTGATGTATCAAAACGCTCTTTTGAGACGTCAGTTTCTTTATTAGGATTTGAAAACGATTTTTAGTAATCTAAGAGAACCCAGAATTTCCATAACATATTTATTTATAGATCTAATATTTCATGATTTCTTTAAAACAATTACAACAAAGTTATTCATACTAATTCATTTATCAAAATAATTTTTCTGTTAAGTATTTAATTTTAAAATCCCACTCCGCGACTTACAGTACTTTAAATCTTCAATACGGAACTCTATAAATGTAAAAAACACTAAAACGATCTATTCTAGGAGACATCACTATTTCTTACGCTAAATAACTAAAACTATTATTTATTCTGTGCTATAACACTACCTACCATTATCTTTACATAGTATCTAACATGCCACTTTCCGCGTCTGTCTTTCTCTCTGTCTGTACCTACCTACGCACATCCGCCAACACCTAAACTACGCAACCGATGTTGATGTGGTTTTCACCATCCGTTAGATAATTTTTCGCGGAAGGTCTATAGGTATTGTGCAAAGCCGGGGCGATCGCTAGTATAGTATAGACTGACTCGTCGCAGCGATCCAAACCGTCTCCTACCATCGTAAACTGAAAGCGCCACTCTTTAGTCCAAACTCTACGCTCCGATTTGATGAAAATAATTGTACAAATTATTCGAGTCGTTATTTATTCCGATTGGTTGTATCACGTCCGCGCGGCCTGCATCGGTCAAGGCCGCTGTATCTTCTAAGCGTTGTTTTAATGAAATATTATGTTTAAGGTTAGATAAGATCTCGTTTCTGTCTCTACATAGTATAAAACAAACTCGCATTCCGCGCCTGTCGCTCTTCTGCCTGTATCTCTTTTCCGGAGAGCTATTCTTACGGAGTGAGATTAAATCTCACCCTTTTTCGTCCTTGTTGCTCTCGTTTGAATGGTCATAGGTGTGAGAGTGACCAAGATAAAATCTCATCTCATGCGTAGGTATAGGCCCCCTGTATCTTTCTGCTAACTCCTCCTAAACCACGCAACAGATTTTGATGCTGTTTTCACCATCAGGTAGATAGGTTTTCGCGGAAGATTTATAGGTGCCGTTAGAACCCGGGGCGAGTGTACTAGCGGTACATTTAACATTACGATGTGTGAATTTTAGATTTATTGCGTTCTGGCCGCACTTGTGACGCAATTTCGATCCAGGGACCCTATTCGGAGATTTTAGATTTTCATCTCACCAATTCTCGTCCTTGTTGCTCTCGTTTGAAACGTCATAGGTGTGAGAGTGACCAAGATAAAATCTCATCTCATCTCACGCACAGGAATAGCCCCCCTGGGGCCTTATTCGGAGATTTGAGATTTTCATCTCACCCTTTTTCGCCCTTGTTGCTCTAGTTTGAAAAGTCAAAGGTGTGAGAGTGACCATGATAAAATCTCATCTCATCTCACGCGTAGGAATAGTCCTCCAGGCTTAGTCTGCACCTAGCCAACTTCCAGTAGTTTTTGAAGGTAGTAAGGAACGTTTTGAACCTACAAACGCTTATTTAAACATGCGATTACTTTTGTAGTCCTCAAGATCAAAACACCAAATACAATAATGTTAATTTTTTTAAAGAGACCTCTTATAATAATTATAGGGGAGCGTATTTTATTTTTGACCTAAAGCAGCTCTCACTTGGAGCTATATACTACACTATTATATAAATAACTAGAAGAATCTAATAGAGTATAAGTTAGATACATAGGTAGGTTTATATAAGTAAGTAAATAGATTCTTCAAGGTCTCAAGCAGTCGTCATGAATGACTTATCGGTTTCTATTGAGCGACAAAAAATTGAGTTTAGTCGTGCAATAGTTGTTTGTGAACCATTAAAAGTATTTAGAAGCTAGCGCGAACACCTTATCTAGAAGTGGAAACAGACGAGCCATATTTTTACTGCAATACCTATATTTAGAGTGTGGCCCGGCCATATGGTCATACATTTCTAGTATGGCTGATAATGGCCGGGCTACAGTCAGCAATATTGCCAGCGTTGTCCTAAAAATAGGGCCCATCTAGAAGCACCTAAGGTCCTATTCTAAAACCGAGAGTCAATAGCTGTTAGTTTTTTTGCTGCTGAGAAAAATGCCAAAACACAAAATATCTGAACAATACAAAAGGCTACAACCATAGTAGGTACGTAACTGTAGAGGGAGTGAGATTCAATCTCACCATTTTTCGTCCTTGTTGCTGTCATTTGAATGGTCATAGGTGTGAGAGTAACCAAGATAAAATCTCATCTCATCTCACGCAAAGGAATAGCCCCCCTGTTTTGTTTTTAGTATGCATCTAGTTTGCAAGGCTGCAAGCCAAATTAGATTTTATTGTGACTAGATACAGTTTAATTTACACGAACGGTATTTCTAAAATGTATCTCAATTGGCATACTTCGAATACATTACATATTTTAATTTCATAATTTTTTGAGGATTAACGATAGTGGCGTCTCCTTGTAACTCTACAGTTTTTTTGTCGTATAGCGTTATTAGCAATGGCACCTATAATGAAAAATAAACAAGGTATAGCGTGCCAGGTGTTAGCTACACCTGATGACGTCACTTGTCATAGTCATCGTCTCAGTCCAACTTGTTGTTGACTTATTTTGGTTTTGCTTATGCATCGATTGACGTCACTGCGTGTTGCCCACATGTATTTTTGACTCGGAACGACCTGCCAGAGTATATTATTATACGATGACGGCACCTATCTCCGCACGGCTCATGGGTGTAAAATATTCTAAGGATGTGGCCCTGCCAACCTGTCAGCAACATCAGTTCGGTAACAACTCCGTATTCGACGGGGTCACTGCCAGGTCAAGGTCAATACAACTTATCAGTTGTTTATGTTTGCTTTTGCAATAGAACATCCACTAGACTTGTGGTTTACTGAAGTTAACATTCCGCTATTATTCGATGCTTAATGCAGTGATTCCTCAAGTGGTCTATTTCGACCTCCAAGGGTCGACGAGGACCTACAAGGGGTCTATGCGAGCGAAAAAACGAATCAAGGGCCTGTGGAATATAAATGGGGGTCCACGATAGTCCATCTCATTTAATTTACGTGATTTTATTTTCATTTGAACTATTAAGGCTCGGTCATTCTACGATTATCTACCCACACATACGTTTACGTAACCCGCTTTATTTAGAGTTGAAAATCGAAAATCATATTTGATGGTAAAATGAGGTCGGAGCCTATAGAAATAATTGTTTTTTCAGTTTCGTAATAAGAACACAAATAAGAATAAGTTGCTCGGTTAAACTTTAGAGAACAAATCTAGCTATTTTATAATCAAAAAAAAATAGTTGGTGTATTCGCTGAAAATTTAGAGAACTACGTTCCGCTAGTTTTTTTAAGAAAATACTTATTATGTTTTTCTTTTTCCAAAATGAGAATGATTTTCAAAATTGTACTTCGGTAAAACTTGTGTAGGTTGTTTCGTCTACCAATTGTATTTTTTTGCACCTGATCATCAAAATTTTTCATATAAAAGTAGGCGCAAAAAAACACTTGTTTTTGGTGATTTCGTGTAATACGGGGCCTTTTCACTACGTTATCAGGCACTGAATGCGGTCATATAGATATTTTTCAATGAACCACTTGCGGGCCAATACGATGCAAGTTAAGTTATCAACCAATGTGTAAAAAAGGGAGTCGACCCAAAATTGAAAAACAAGGCAGACAATCAAGGCATGACATCGTAGACCACTGTCTACGAAGCAAAATAGTTTGGGAGCCTCTGCTATAGTGTTTTGCTACAGTGCGCTGTGCAGTGTGCATGCTCTATCCAACCCCAGCCAAAATATATAGATCTGACAGATAGAACATAATGAGTCCTCTCATTGCGTCTAAAAAGATAAATATGTGTATACTCCTCAGACTAATGACTTATGACTGCCAAAGAGCCTACTACTCTTCTGAGTAGTGGCTCTTTTTCCGAACAAGGCAGTATAGTCATTTTTATATCTTCTGACGTTCATAAGTGTATCTTCGATACCCAATAACGTAAGAAACATTTGATTTGATTTGTCTGTTTTTATTGTGTCTTTGTTTGTTTGTCAGTATCAAAAGGTTGTTGGTAAGAACTAGTATTAAGCTTTATAAAACACAACCGGTCCAAACAGTTGAACGTGTCTTTTATTACCTAACTAGCTGCGCCTCGCGGTGTTACCCGCGGTTTTAAGTAGCCATGTGAAAATTCGGGGTGCCCTCGTTTATTCTGAGTCCGGGAGTAATCTAAGTCCACAAACTTTTGCTTTTGGAATAAACTAGTTTTTCGCCCGCGGTTTCGCTCGCTTTCATAGCCTATGACACTCACAACATAGTAGTGAAATAATTTCTAAGAATCGGTTCACTAGTGTCGGAGATTACCCCCGACAAACAAACTTACAAGGTCACAAATGTTACCTCTTCATAATATTAGTAAAGATAGAAGTAGGATTGCCGATTAGGCTATCTTTGGTCGTCTGACGAGTTCTGTCAGTTGAAGACTGCTATGTTCTTCGCCCATGCACATTTGTAAGCGGATTCTTGTGATTTATTTTTGTATTGTTTTGTAACCAAAAGGTAAACCCTATTACTAAGACTCCGCTGTCCGTCCGTCTGTTTGACTCTCTGCCCGTCTGTCATCAGGCTGTATCTCATGAACCGTGATAGTTATATAGTTCAAAGTTTCACAGATGATGTATTTCTGTTGCCGCTATAAAAACAACTACTAAAAAAACAAATATTTAAGGGGACTCCCGTACAACAAACGTTATTTTTTGCCGTTTTTATTAATAATGGTACTGAAAACGTCGTACGCGAGTCCGCCTCGCACTTGGCCGGTTTTTTCTACTGTTGTCCTCTTTAGATTCTCTGCAATTTTTAGTCACACAATCCCACTGCGGTCAGCAACAATTGCTACAATGTTCTGATCCTCGTCGCAATGCGCAAAGCGTTACTTTAGCTAGTCTTCTTTGTAAGTTGACGTCGATACGATACCCTTTGTCACGGAGTCCGCGCCGCCGCGGATCCTCAAGCGTAACAAAGTTACGAAAAGATAACGGTAGAAGCCTCTCTAGCTTTCAGACTATGTAAGCTGTTATAGCTAATATAGTCCGCTAGAGAACCTTCTAACAAACGAAGTAGCGACTTCGTTCGCGTTTATTCAGAAAATAGTATCCAAAAACCTTCCTCGTGAATTACTGTAGCTAATTATCAAATTTGATCAAGATTCGTTCAGCCGTTTAACCGTGAAAAGCCTACAAACAGACAGACGGAGTAGCTTTCGATTTTATAATATTAGTATGGAAGTATGGATAGTTTGAAAACTAGAGAACTATTAGCTTATAAATAAACTAGCGACCGCCCCGGCTTCGCACGGGTGTTTGCAATGTAAGCGGAAAAAAAATGATAATTAACGACATCACATTAGAAACCTCAAAAATAACAGTATTTCTCCACTATTTAATGGATCTTATTATACATATAAACCTTCCTCTTGAATCACTCTATCTATTAAAAAAAACCGCATCAAAATGCGTTGCGTAATTTTAAAGATTTATACTATGTAGTGATAATATAAATAATAAATAAATTCGGGGCACTTTCACACACAGTCACCTGACCTCAAACTAAGCAAAGCTTGTACTATGGCTGCCAGAGACTGACATACACACTTAGATATATATATAAATACATACTTAAAAAGATATTAACACCCAGATATAGAACAAACACTAATGTTCATTACATGAATGTTTTGCCCTAGGTGATAATCGAACCCACGCCCCCACGCTCTGAAGACAGGTTCACTACCAACTGAACCACCAAGGCAGTCTAACTATAATACTAGTACTTCGCTTCCAACTATTACCTCGCATATCTCTACAACCGCTCATTCGATTTAGCTCATATTTAAACTTTTAAGATTGTATTTCCATGCACTACTTGCCTGCAAAATTTCATGAAAATCAGATCAACGATAATTCTGTTATCGTCGGACAAACAAATGCCGATTATGTAGACTGAGAGCTCGCTTTCGCTGGGTCAACTAAGTAGTCCATTTCCATTCAGTTTTCCAGATGGCCGTAATGTATTTCTCTTGTGCCTTATCTGTAAGTTATACGCGTTACCCTTACCATTATTTTCGTCTGGCCATGGAAATAAATACAGCCATGTAACTATTGCAGAAAGGGAACTTTTTCAGAGACTTTTCCTGGCAGTTATGTCTTTCCAAATCTTTTACCAAACTTGTGTTTGACTTTTAGGCATTATTTGCCCTTCAAGAAAACACGCGAGACATGTCCGACAGTCTGTCTATCGGTCAAGTGCTGTCGTAGCACTTGCTACGGAGTTCATTCTTGCATGCTGCTGTCGGACAGACTGTCAGAAATTTCTCGCGATAGTTTTCCTGCAGCTGGAAACGAGGTATTTCGACGATTCGTTCTGCATAAAATACATATGTTTTTTGTTTTTGCCACACAGTAGGTACATACTCGTAGTTCCAATTCTTTTTTTTAATCAAAATCTTTCCTCAAATCTTATATAACCAAACTCTTTACTCGATGCTGGGCACGTCCCTACTCTCGTTCAAGCCATTTTTCATGTTATATCACAAAGGCCCGGGACAATAGTAAATGGAAACCTCTGACATCCTTTAGCTGAAAATTAGACTATTTAACAACCTAAGACCACTTGCAGAAGATACGGATGAATTCTTAAACGCAGGGTTAATTAAGTCAGAGTTAAAATGTTATAAAATATCACTATGTTAACTCAAGCTTAGCTTTTTAATCTTGGTGGCGCAAGGCGATATCAGTTTAACCTCTGATGAGTAGTTAACTTAGAGTTAGCTAAAAAGATAACTTGAGCTAATGCAATAGGTTAAGGCTTAATTGATATTGACGGCGACTAGAGGAGAATTTAACGAAAATGTATCATTTGTACAAAGTGAAATGAGCCGTATGTCAATTGTGTTAGTTGCGAAATAGGGGTTAAGGTCGAAGGTCGCGCGAGTTGGACTCGCCGGCAATATAAATCAAGCCTTAGAATCAGCAAACTTTAAAGTCTATGCCACGCTCTGAAAGCATTTACATAAAGTTTCAGTCTGAAAATCTTAGTTAGGTATTTAACCTGACCTTCTGATAAAGGTATTTTAAAGAGAAACAATTTGAAATCTACGCCTTTGAGGCGGTTTTAGCGAATCTTTATTTACCTACTACTTACTTAGAATACCTAGACGATCTTTTTATGGTTTAAACAAGTAGAAATTAAATATTTAACATCTTTCAACAATTTTCATTAAACATAGCTAAGAATCAAAGTAGGTTCATCCGTTCGTGAGCTACGATGCCACCTCAGATCAATCTAGAGGAAAAGATGGAACACTGCGTTATATCTCGCTGAAGCCACTTCTTTTTCAATGTGTGCATGGTAATGTTGCCATGAAAAACATTTACAATCGCACGAAAACTATTATCAATTCCCAAACTCTACGTTTGCCATTTCCGTTCCAATATACAACCTTAGGAGATTTAATATTTTAAAACTGCACATATTTGTAAGAGTTTAATATTACGGCAAAAATTGTTTAAATGAATGGAGCAATGAGCTATGTACCTATATATTTTTAAATATACGAAATTATACCATAAACCAGTGTAGGTACATGAGGTAAGAATGACCAAGCGAGTAGCGTAGTTTTTTTGCGTCAATGTGTGAGTGTGGTGTACCTATACGACAGTAGCGTAGTTTTTGGATGGTTTTTGGCTTCACTTAGATCCTACGCCGTGCGCCATCTTATTCTCTAGGTTGATCTGAGGATGCCACAGATAGACACAGACACGTCAAACTTATCACACGGCACATCCCGTCGTTTTTACGTCGGGCTTAAAAAAACCCAGGCAGACGAGGTCGTCGTTAGTCACCTGACGCAGTCAGTACTGACTTGGTCCCCCAGCCATGATTGTTACAATCAAGACGTCTCATGACAATTTCCTTGTTTTTAGAACATGCTGTTGATTATAATGTAATCAACCGTTAAATCCGTGAAGTGGACGCTGCGTAGGTACTTAAATTTACTTCCTTACTATATTCCTTAGTTATTAGACGATAAAGAACTTGCGCTCTGACATTTCATATTTTTACGACAAAATGTTACTATTCGTTTGGAGAATTATGATTTTCTTCTTTCCTCACTTGAGATGGAATTGTTATTTTAGTCTTTTATATCATAACTAGCTGCGCCCCGCGGTTTCACCCGCGGTCCCACAGGAACCGTTTATTTCTTCGGTATAAAAAGTACCCTATATCTTCTTCTATACCCCAGACAACATGTACTTATGCAAAATTTCAAGACGATTGGTTGAGTAGTTGAAACGTGAAAGCGTTACAAACAAACGAACAAACTCACTTTCGCATTTATAATACTACTAGTTGCGCCCCGCGGTTTCACCCGCGGTTAAAAAGATGTGCTATTATAGACATGTGCTATTATATCCATCTCTGTGCCAAATTTCATTCAGATCTGTTCAGCCGTTCTGGCGTGAAAGAGAAACAAATATCCATCGATCCATTCTTACAAACTTTCGCGTTTATTGTATTAGTAGGATTAGTAGGATAGGTACATACCTATGTAGCTTCGGAATAGTTATACCTATAACGTATTGTATTTAACATTTTTTTAAATGTTTAACTCGATCGAGAAAGACCAAACACTGTAAAACTATTCCGAAGTTATACAACGTTTGTTAGGAAGGGAGCTAGTCACACCCCCCCTTTCCGAGTTAGACGTTTCCTGTCTACTGCTGTCCAGTTATTATAAAACGAAAGACAAGTATCAACGAATACAGCAAAGATAAATTGTAAATAAAAAAAAACAATGCGTAGAGTCCCTCCGCGCGGAAGAAATGAAACTTCTGTGTATCTTTATTTCTCTCTCCCTCTTGCGTTAGAATATTGGACGCTACTCGTTGCTAACGCTCGCGCTGGTATGGAACTGATGAAACAGGTATACTTCGCGCATGCATTCGAGTGCCTCACATTAACTTTCTGTCTCTTTCTATTCCCCCTCACCAGGAGCGTTAAACGTTTAACGCAACCTTGTTGGAAGTCGCATTAGAAGTTTCACTTCAAAAAAACCATGACAGCTAGTTGTGACAACTAAGAACCATCTCGATCACATCAGCATTCAAAAAGAGAAAACTGCATCAAAATCGGTTCATTGGTTTGGGAGTTACGATGCCACATAAAGACACACAGATGCACACGGCAGACTTATAACACTCCTCTTTTTGCGAAGGGGATTAAAAAATAATCCACTGTGCTATATTACCTACGACATTATTTTTCTACGTTCATGCCTACGACTATAATTATTGTAGTAGGTACTTATACCTACATGAATACCTAAACGACCCTCTTTTTGCGCAGTCATGTAAAAAGATCATTAGAATATTAAACGCTTGTTCTGTCGCCCCCCGTACATAATTACTTTGGCCTTCAGCGGCTTCAGCGCAAATCTCTTATGAACTCGGATTTTTGCATAATTTCTTTAGTATGCTGCAAATGATGTTGTATTCGCACAGCTGCTGGCTGTTGTCTTTCAAGCGGATCCGACATACAATTGTGAGGTTAGTATTCAGCTGAAGTAAGTATGGCTTAGCAGCTTAGCTATTCACTAATGGGAATTAGCTAACTTCATTGTCATGTGTCTAGTTAGATAGATGATAAAATCACTCGTGCGAAGGTTATTTATTAGCTACGCTCAGTAGTTACGCCCGCATGAAGAAAAAAAACTATTTCTACCTAATCTTGTAAATAATCGGTTCGTTTGCACAAACAAACAGTACCTATTTTACATAATCTATAGTAGACACTCTCTATCAAAAGTGTTCTAATGTAGGTTTTTTATCGCTACATCTGATATATCGAACATAACTAAACATGGGCAATTCTTCAATTTTGACGTGTCACACCGCAGTGTGCGTGCATTAAAGGTTAGCTGGTACAGACCACGACGGAGTGCAATGGCATAGAAACTTATAGATCAATAACTATTCAATGCGACTACAAAAGGTGGCGCAGTCAAAGCTAGGCGGCAGGTCGTGCTTACCATGGCGATACGATTATTAAACTGTAGGTATATCCCTCAGAACTTTTTTACCCGAATGCCAGAAGGGATATGTTTATCGCGCGTATCTTGTATTATACAAGCTGTATGTTTGTTTGTAAATTTATTTATTTCCTCGTATCTTCCAAGCTCGTTACAACTCAAACCCAAACACCAAAACCCAAGTGTCCTTACCTTAAAACTCAAGTGTTCTGGTGCAGTCGGTTTTTTTTATCAGACCAACTTGTTCAAAAGTTATTTTACCGTATTCTTTGGCTTCGCTATAATGTTAGAAAAACTATGTCTGCTCTTTTTTAACTCCATATTTATTTACATACATAATTATACTTAGTCTTCACATCACTTTTCTCCACTTGCTACGATCCTGACACACATCTTTCGCTTCTTCTACTTTCATCAGTATTTTCAAACATTCTCGTCGGTTGAGGGTACTCTTTCAGCTCCAAGATCTAATTACCCTACCGCATGTTAAACTACTAACACAATTTCCTAAGTTTATGACTGCTTTTTTAAAATAAACATGTTTTCTTATTAAAAATATTTTTAAACAGTGCAACGACTAAAAACACACACTCCTGCACACACCTACATACTCACACATTCCAGGACCCTTACCATGAGTTTTGATTGTTACCAATAACTTTTTTCGTTTTCGTTTGGCTCCATACATTTAAATAAAGCGCACCTGGCGGTAATGTTAAGGAACTAGGTTTAATGTATGGACAAGGAGCCAAACGGAAACGAAATAAGTTTTCGTTACCTATCAAAAGTCGCGGTAAACCCCCTGTGCTACTATCTCTATCTATTTAGTCTATGTATATTACACATGTTGGAGGGTTCAGCATCTCTTATTTTCTTCTCTTCTTGCCCCTATCGTCGATATTTTCTCGTAATAACACGCGCCAGGCTTCGACGAAAATAAAATGAAATTCACTTTACTTTGGTCGAAGGCGGCAGGGTAACCCAGCATGTTACCCTCTTATCACAGTCTCTACTAGATAAGAAACCACCTCTCTATTTGCAAGTATAATCCGAGAAAATCAACAAGCTGCTTGGACTACGGGAGGTCACTTAGAAAAACTAACATAAACAAAAAGTATTGTAATTTTTTATTTATGTTTTTGGTGACAAAAAAGCGATGATAACCTAGTTGGAGAAGGCCCGCCTCTTATGCCAGAGGGAGCGTGTTTAAACTCAGCTGACGGCACGCACCAATTTGTTCATTGCGTGAGCATATTTCTGTGTATTGTATGTCATCTGCTACATGACTGGAGCCCGGGGTACGGCGACAGGCTCGCCCCCTGTCACATTTGGGACCGTCCGAGGAAGTGTAGGTGTTGTATTACATCTCTGCCATCCCCCTCGGGAGAAAGGCGTTACGATATGTTATGTTTGTGTTGAAAATTACTCCTTCCTTGGCAGTCGTGTAAAACCAGCTGTCTGTGATAATATAACCCGAGCTTATATAAGGGATCCTACCTACACCGCCCACATCTAAATCGATTCAGCCGTTCAAAAGAAAGTTATGTTTACCTGACAGCCCTCGCATACCTACACCTTTCATAAAGTCTGCTTACTTTTCACATTGTATACAGGGTTATCAGGAAAGGGTGTACTAAGCTGGAAGGGGTCCATTGTACACTATGAAAACACTATGAACAACTTTTACCTGCTATGAACCCTGAAAATGAATACTTACAAAAAGATACTCAAAACATCGAACTCCTTTTTAGAAATAAACAACAGACAATAACAACAATAGATCGTACAAACAATAGATAACTGCTTTTCCTAAAGAAATTTTTATCTAAAGCCTACCTAACGTGCATAAAATACTATTTTCATTGTGCAGAATGGTGCAGATATACAAATCATTACTAACCCATTAAAGTTGCCGCGATTTCCAAATCATGATTATCATTAAAACAGCTGCACTGAGGCCCGCATGCTAAAACGACGCTCAGTCATGAATCTCGATTTAAAACAGTTTTTATGTATGGTAAAACCAGTTTTAAATCGACATTTATGGCTGAGCGTCATTTCAGAAAATGGCTCTGAAACTTCGACAGTAACCCTCAATATCACTATACTACGGAATCATCAATGACTCGTAAATTAGGCCGTAAACGAAATAAATACGGCTGTCACCCGCACCACGTCAGTAAATAAAGTATACCTAGTTAGTTTACCTACCTAGAATACTTATTTCGATTCTATAAAGTACATCGCATTTTCTTTCTCTACTTTTACTTTCTAAAAGCTGAAAGTCGAGTCCTCTATTCAGGCGTATCGCTTGGCAACTGATTTGGCGCAACCCTGCCGAACGAACGCGGCCGTTGCCAAAAATGTGAAAACATTTCATAATAGGTACCAACATAATATGACAAGACTGCTGTATGTTAAAATAAACAAGGTTCGCTCGCCATGACGCGTGACTCAAGTTCAAATATATCGTAAGCGCAAGTCCCCGCAGACTGCAGACTTTTTATCGTCCGATAGTAGCGTCGGGTTGGGCTACTAGTGCTAGTTTGAAGGCAATTGCGGCCGATACTGCTATGCACCTTAACCTGAGGATGTTTGGTGGTCCAGCCTTCAATTATAAGCTCCCAAAAGCGGCAATCAGCATAATCTCCAACGCCGGTATTCATTCTTTGAATATTTAAAATACCAGGGGTTTGAGCATTTAAACCATTTCTTCATTTATTTAGTACAGCGCTGCTGTGTTTATTGTTTAGGTACATTATTTTTACGTGATAAGACAATTCTATCAAAGTAACATAATTTTCTTTCTATTTTTCATAACCTCTCTGCTTCGCGCTACTTACCAATAATGCCAGCTGGGCTTTGACTATGACATTTATATTGGACGAGCTGCGCCCCGCGGTTTCACCCGCGGTTAAAAAGTATCATATGTGCTATTCTAGACTATAATCTATCTGTGTGCCAAATTTCATTCAGATCTGTTCAGTCGTTCTGGCGTGAAAGAGTAACAAACATCCATCCATTCATACATACAAACTTTCGCGTTTATAATATTAGTAGTAAGGATGGAACATTCATACGATGTCAGGCTATGGTCCTATGGAGCATTTGTAGAATACAGTAAATATTGTCGCACCGATAGAAAGTCTGCAGACCCTATCACTCGAAACTAGAGTTTTCAACGCGTACGTTAATAAGACGTATTTTTTCTCTCGTAGACTCACGGTAGATGTAAATATTGATTTATGTTCATCGTCATCATTAGTCCGCATCAACACACCGGGGGTAGAGCTAGAGACCTCTCTTTTATGTCATTATTCCCTGCCTCGGACCATTGACATAATTTCATTCTAGGACAAAGTTTCATCTTACTAGGTATAACATTGTAGCAACGAAGTTAACTTGCTTAACTTTACAATATCTAATTTCCTAACTTTCGAAAGCTTTCAGTCATTACGTGGGCGTAAAGTGTAATAAGTATGTAGATGGTAACGTGAGGCCGAAGTGTAACCGAAAAATAATCAGGAGATTAACAGGTCTAAGAGAGAGGATAGCCACCTGTTTTTGTAAATTCAGTTAAAAAATTAAATGTCACTTGTTACCACTTTAAACCCTGTCCCCACCTGCCATACCTTTTCTAACATTAAATTTTCTTTACCTATGGATGAATAAGTTTTATGACTTGTTTTTTTGCTGCATTTTTACAGTGCTGTCGGGGTTTTTTAAGTGAATGTTACCTAAATGACGAAAATGTCAAAAAACAATCAAATAATTCAGCTCAATATAATTATAAGCGTTGTAGTCGCCTTATCTACATTTAGTAAACGAGGGCGTAGAGAAATCTTCGTTAGAAATGAAATGTGACGAAATCGTCAATGAGCAGGCAGACGCCGCTGCTGACGTGACGAGAACTCAACCCGTGCGATATCTTATCTAATAATTGATTTTTATTAATTAAAACTATAGTAGCTCCACCTTCGGTTTTATCCATCATTATCACTTTTATAGACCTTTTGCCAAAACTTTAACGTGCTTCTGTGGCCTAGCTATAAAAATGATTGGACCACTACCCCTAATGAAGGTCCGTAGTCCAACTCGTTGGACAGCGCAGTTAGACCTCTGCCCCGTATCCAACTAGACAAGTAGAGTGGTGCTCTGTGTCCATAGAGCTCTATTCTAGCGATTTCTAAGCGAGCCGATCACGCCGCGCATTCGTCTTGCTTCAAAATCGCTTTGAGAGCTCATACGACCTAGAAGTGCCTATTTCTAAGCTAAACTCACGTTGTTCCTCAAGCTGCTCTGCAGTTGTGAATGAGGGACAAAGAGCGAAACTACAAACATACTTTCGCATTCATTGTACTTATGTACTGTTATTGTTGATGTACTTACACTTACGTAGAATTTGTTGTACTGCGTGACTGTATGTGAGTCACCGATTAAGGCGGAGTTTATCCACAATGGTTATAACCTGACGTCATGTAGCATGGCACTACTCTAGACTTGAGCGTTATCAATACTATTAAGTTTCAGCTGTGTTGAAAATGACTAAACGACGATATTTGAGTATACTATAGCCACGACTTTATTTGTAGATCTTATGCAATAACTACTGCTGTTACACATTAACGTCTAAAATGACGTCACGTTGTGATAAGAAAGTAGTGAATGATTAGAGTTGAATCTAACAGCTGGGAAGATCTTCTTAGGAGTTCGGAAGGTGTATCTTGGAGCTGAGGGTAAACGCCGACCCCTCAACAGGCCCAACAGGCCACATGCACGCCGCGACAAAATCTTCTCATAATTTAGTTGTCGTATGAGCACATGACAAGGCTACGTGTAAATATACAGCTGTCTCGATAATAAGAGTCGACAACATTTTGTCGCGGCGTGTATGCTAGGTTTGCAGATGCAGTTGGACTGACGCTGGCAAATACGAACTGCGTGAACTCCAAGCTGACTGCAACAGGCAGCGTAACGAGGAAAGGAAGGAAGGTGGAAGTCCGTGGAATTAAGAGGAAGTCCTGTAGGGCTATTCTGAAGGAGTGAGATTCAATCTCACCTTTTTTCGTCTTTGTTGCTCTCGTTTGAAACGTCATAGATGTGAGAGTGACCATAATAAAATCTCATCTCATCTCACGCGTAGGAATAGCCTTCCTGGATCAATAGCCTTCTCTGCTGTCGGGGATCTAACCCACTTTCGGTCGCTTCGGCTTCGCTGCTATAGAGCAGGGCCACGATTTAACGAAGCAATTGTTTAAAATTGTTTATTTGAATTGATGAAATGTCTATTTTTGACAGTTCTGGCGTACAAAAAGTGTCATTTTTATGCAATTCATTAACAATTTAAAAACAATTGGACAATAGAAAGGGAATTGTAAGCAGGTAAGTAAGATATTAATTATAGCCATAATTCAAAACACTTGATTTTTTTTACTTTTATTGATAGCACTATTGTTTATCCTTTGATTTAGTGTTTAATATCAAAGAATAAACAATAGTGCTTAGTGCCATATTTTATACTCCCGTTGAACAACAACGAAAGTCTTAAAAAAATAGTTTTGTATAGATTACCGATAAATTAAATGTCTCAGTGTCGGTATTGCTTCCTTTACGAGCAGAAAACATTGTGATATCAACCTATAGTATAAAGTAAAATTGTGTTTTCTTGTTCGTGTTTTTCAGTAATTAAAGTCGTTGGATTGACTCAATAAATGATTACTTATCACTAATAAATACAAGTGGAATGGACAGGCCGATTAAATACAGATAAAGTGATATACTACCGGCAAATACGTGAAAAAGGGTTCGTTAGCTCACGTGTATTCAACAGGTATCTGATGATAAGCATTTGATGTCTATGATGATATGCGGCCCCGAACATCGTTAATAATTTTACTTTTTCACACAGAAATCTACAGAAAAGCAACTTTTTTTCCTTTTCAACAAACTTTGCAACTTATCTTTTGCCCGCGGCTTCGCTCGCGTTGCATCGCCTGTGTCACTCAGGGATAATGTAGCTTTCTTATGGTGTAAGAATTTTTGAAATTGGACCACTAGTTTTTGAGTTTATTCGTTACATACATACAAAAATACAAATCTTTCCTTTTTATAATATTAGTGTAGAAGTGTAGATGTAGACTAGGCATGCGTTTGACCACTGACTTGTCTGATGGGAAGCGACGACGTGATGAAAGGTATAACACGTTCGCCTAGGACATACCTATTCACTTTTCCCTTGAACATCCCCAGTGATTGTATTTGGGTGTAAACATAGACGCAGACAACGAGTTCCATACCTCTGCAGTCTTATAAGTAAGAAAGGAATTTCTACTATGAGGGGGTGACAACTTTTAAGTACCAATCTTTATCATAATCATTTCAAATCTATAAACGGTCTAACTGCAAGCTTACCATTATTTCTAGACCTGCCATGTTATGTTGTAGATATCACTGTAATTTTAGTTCGCTAGTCTTATTACTTTTCTATTTAGAATCTAGATCTGATTTAGATTCTGCAACCACTTTCTTATCGAACTTAGCATTTCTGCGTTCAAATCTTTCAAAGTTTACATACAAGAGTTATTTCAAGCTAACTCTCATTATTATTCGATTCCAGTTCGTCACAGTTCACAGTTGTATATTCCAGCTGAACTGTAAGCAATTATTTACCTCATTCGACCGACGGTGGACTATTCACCATTCTGTGGCGCGTGTCGTCACTTACAATGCCTTTTGGGCACCATTACTAATCGATGAGTAGGAAATGTACAGAGTTGCAGGTCTTATGAGCGCAATATTGGGCTACTCTACACGCGGCGCCGGCAGCAGGGTGCAAGAGGATGTGCTTGCACTCCCCTGTCAGAAAGGAAACACAATAAGAAAATGTAATTCTTATAAAGTAACTGTTTGATTTGAATGTCCTTAAATGCGTCTAGGTTGCTGTCCAAATTAATTATTTACGTGAGTAGGTACTTGTACTAATTATTATTTATAAATAGCTGCGCCCCGCAGTCTCACCCGCGGTCAAAAAGTATCCTATGTGCTATTCTAGACTATAATCTATCTCTGTGCCAAATGTCATCCAGATCTGTTTAGCCGTTCTAGCGTGAAAGAGTAACAAACATCCATCCATCCATTCTTACAAACTTTCACGTTTATAATATTAGTAGGATAGGATATAGTAGGAATAGGAATAGTAGAATTATTCTCGTGAAATCTGCTCACACAAATTTCACGTGAATCGGTTGAGAGACGCGAGCTGAAGAGGACAACAGACGCCGGCTGCGAGGTCTTCAGCTCACAGAGCTACTAGTGTAATTAAATTAAGTTTTAAATTAAGTCTTAATGAAATTAAGTTTTGAAAATTCCCTGAAAGCAATCCTGCCGGCGTCCATGCGAAACTTGTGTTCTCTAGTCTTATTACTTTTCTATTTAGAATCTAGATCTGATTTAGATTCTGCAACCACTTTCATATCGAACATAGCATTTCTGCGTTCAAATCTTTCAAAGTTTACATACAAGAGTTATTCCAAGCTAACTCTCATTATTATTCGATTCCAGTTCGTCACAGTTCACAGTTTCCTAAACACAAGTTTCCTAAATTCGAGGGCAAAAAAACTAATATCCACGCAATATAAAATAATAAGCAAAGCTTAATAAAACGACTTCCAGTCAGGCCGTCATCCATGTTAACAATTTTTAGATTTAAAACACTGTCGATATTTTAAAAACCACTCGATCAATTTCGATAAAATTAAATGCCTCTCAAGTATGTATATCAAATAGTTTAAGTAGGTGTATATATCAACACTCTTATTTTTGTTAATTTTGTCCCATACTCTTTCACAAGTATCCTCTCCATCCTAAGGTTGCCTGGAAGAGATCGCTCTTAGTGATAAGGCCGCCAGTTGTTACACTACAGTTTAAGATTTTTCTGTTCTTTTGTTTTTGTTATTTCTGGTGTGAACAATAAAGTGTTTATCTATCTGTATGTTCTACCAAAAAAAAAACCATTAAAATCATTGATTCACAATTGGCGGAGTAATCACAAGAGACACAATTGAGAACTTCATCTTTTTTGGAAGTCGGTTAAAATACGAATAGTCTTAATTTTGTACGGAGACCTTTTTTCCCCGAATTTAGCAACAATTGAAAAGTTGTCACTTTAACAACATTGAAAAAAAGTAGAAACAAACTGAATAGAAAGAAAGAAAGACTGTACATTGTAGACCTAGAATGGCCTAATCTAATGAGAGTATTCTAAGGCGCAGAGGTGTGCGGCTTCGCATCGTCCTTCCTTTTTCCTTACTTTTTCTTACGTTAGTGCCTACATGCTGAATTTCCGGCTTTCAGAGTCATTACTACTTCTTGGGTTTAGAGTTTAAAGAAGTTTTAAAACCAAAGTCACAATTTCTAAAAATACGAACTTCTATTATATTTACGTAGCTACCCAGGCAATTAAATCAAAATGTTTGTTTGTTTGAATAATGTTTAGTGTTAATCAAATTCTATAGAAGCTAATAATTACTTAGAGGCTAATAGTTCATAAATTAAGACCAATCCTATCTACTTTACCCATTCCCCACATTTCTGAAAATAAAAGAATCTTTAAGTAGGTAATTAACTTAACTTAGGTAGGCAAGTACTTTAATTTCTCGCAGCTTAAATAAGGCAAAAATATTAAAATCATGATTTTATTTGTGGAAAATCCCAGTACAGTACCTATCTGTGATCTCTACAGACATACAAATGTTTGAACAGAGTTTAAATGTAACAATCGGATGTTTTCTGAGAATTAATTCTGTCCTCGGCTGCCTAAATATAATAAGAAACGTTTTACACGAAATATTCATAAACTTGTTTGAACGCTGTTTGTTTTTTGACAAAACTATGATGTACTAACTGTTACCCGCGACTTCGTTTACGTTTATTTAGAAAATAGTATCCAAAGACCTTCCTAGTGAACTGTCTGTGAACTGTAGTACTGTTAGGTACTGAGTTATCAAATGTCAGTAAGATCCATTCAGCCAGCCAGCCGTGAAAAGCCCACAAACATACAGACGGACAGACAGAGATACTTTTGATTTAAAAAAAAGTAAGGACAAGTCAAGATAAGGAAGGATACTAGCAATTACCTATTTATTTGTTCATTTATTTACAGAAAGGAATAACAACATTATGGGCAACATTATTTATGGGCAGTCGCAAATAAAAAAAACAAAAAAATATATTTAATAAGTTAAATATCGACACGCCTTTCTCCCAAAAGGGCTGGCAGAGGTGTACAACACCCACACTTCGCCGGACCATATTCAATGTAACATGGGGCGAGCCTAACGCTATACACCGGGCTCCTAAATCTTATCTTGTCTTATATCTTTAAATGAGCAATTCTTGTAAGTATATATATATATTATATAATTGGAATTTCGGAATCGGCTCCAACGATTTTCATACAATTTAGTATATAGGGGGTTTCGGGGGCGATAAATCGATCTAGGTAGGAATCATTTTTAGAAAATGTCATTTTATTCGTGTTTTATCGATAATCAACTTAAACATAAACTTGGAAGAAAAATAACAAAAAGGAGGCGTTTGAGTAGTCTCGACTGAAAAATATGACTCTTCCTGACATCTATTGGCGAATAATAATACTATTTATTGTGAGCAACTAACAGATGGCGTTGTTAAGTAACACGAAGTCAATGAGTGTTTGCTTTGAGGTTAGACTAAAATCAATTGTTTATTTTCCAAAAAAACACAATAAAAAAAAAAAATATATATAGGTACCGAGCAAAGCTCGGTCATCCAGGTACTTATAGGTAAATTAAGAAGAATTTTATTGACTAAAGACAAAAATGCTTTCGTATGTCCGATTCCTGTCCGGATCTGTTTTCCTCTACAGGCTGTTTCTGTTTTTATATTAAGTATTATTATCTGGCTGGAGGCTCTGAGTCGGGAGGAGGCCATGATGTTATATTAATTGTTATAAAATTTTTAATAATTTCGCGTTTTAAATAAATTGTGGGTCCATCTCGAGCATTCATGCTCACTATCGAAGTCACCTTCTTGCGGCGGCGTCGTGTGTCGGCTCGTTCTCTTCCCTCAAATATGGTTGAGGAGAGCGATGGCTGGCACATGCGTCATACTCGTGATCGGGTGCTGCTTGCGGGTCGCTGGTCTACTTGAGAAAAAAAAAAAAAAAAAAAGTTTTAAGTATTATCGAACTTGTTCACAAAATTTCACGAGCATCAGTTGAGGAATGCGACTTGCAGAGATGACAGACGTCGGTCTACAGCTCAAAGAGCCTCTAATATTTGTACAAGTTAGAAAATCGGACAAGAGCGCAACGTTTGTCGATTCCCTAATCTCACGTTTGTAAAAGTAGACTGCCATTCTAACAATTTGAGTTTGAAATTTGTGGGATCCGATCGGAAACGTTTCCGAATGATTGTGAATACCTTACCTATGCTGGTAACAAATGAACTTTGAAACTGTCCTTTTCCTGCGTCACATTCGTTTCAAGTATTTTTATTGGAATATCGGAAAATAGATATAAAGCGATACCCGCAGCTGCGGGATGATAAGTATTTGCTTAGGGCCAGTACAGGCAGAACAGAAAAATACCCACGCACTTTTAATCTCATTGAAAAATGAACCATATCACTATTGGCTAAAATACAAACTCGCATAATATCCAGGCGATGCTGATTTCTCTGTTGATATTATACGATTTTGTATTTTATGCTATGGTGATAGGGTTCATTTGTCAATGACGTCAAAAATAGCAAGAACATTTTTCCGTTCTGTCTGAACCGAGCCCAATGCGACCGCCCACGGTGGAAACTGTTATGTAAGCTGTAGACTTCGAAGTGACGTCACGCGGTGACTCAAAGCCATCCCGTGGTACAGTCATTTCAGGGTTTTGCGTAGAAATGACGGGTTTTTATTAAAATTGCTACGTCTCTGCTTTGAAACTAAAGTATTTGTTATATTATAATATACCTTATATGTATAGTGTAAAGGTATATTATAATGTCCTTCTTACATAAGTTCAAGAGAGCTTCGTTAGCAAACGAAGCGTCTATATGCCTTAGCTTCGACAAAAATGCTTTTGTATTCTGTCTGGATCTGTCTTCCTCTACGTCGCATTCCTCTTGATATTTTGTAAGTAATAGTAATAAAATAGAATAAAAATATAATTATATGGTAATTAAATAGAATTAAAAAAAAAAACATATCCGCCATTTTGAAATTTTTACATTAACAGTCTACAAAAAAAATTGTATATCTATCAAACCTGCCCACAAAATTTCACGAGAATTGTGTGAGAAATGCGACCTGAAGAGGAGGACAGACTTCGACCGCGAGGTCCAGCTCACAGAGCCAACTTAAAAAATATATATATATATGCCTGACGTTTAGCAGTGATACGGTCAAAGATCGATGACGGATACCTTGAAGGTACATACCTACGTATTATACGAGTACTAGCGACCCGCCCCGGCTTCGCACGGGTGCAATGCTGATACTAAATACACTACAGAAAAACTAATTTGTCGGAAAAAGTAAATGACAAAAAAAAATATTGTGGGATATCCATAACATATATACATATACCATCGCGGAGTTTTCTGTAGACCTTTTCAATGTGTACAAATAATTAGTACATACATTATTTAGATAAATCTCATTTAGTCTGCGTTTGTAATGTCAGCGCAAAAAAAATGATAATTAACGACATCACATTAGAAACCTCAAAAATAATAGTATTTCTCCACTATTTAATGGATGTTATTATCCATATAAACATTCCTCTTGAATCACTCTATCTATTAAAAAAAACCGCATCAAAATCTGTTGCGTAGTTTTTAAGATTTAAGCATACAAACGGACAGATAAAGCGACTTTGTTTTATACCTACTATGTAGTGATAAGTAATATACTCGTATTATTAGTTATCATTGTTATTTTCTATCTGTGCCGCGTGGTTCAACAGGAAGCGTTAATTTTTTGGGACTGAAAAGTATTTGTCCTTTATATAAATATATTTTTTTATTATTATTTTTTTATTATTAATATTTATATTATTATTTATTTTTATTTTTTTTATTTGTCCTTTTTGTCCTTTATTACTGTAGGTATGCCTGACAACGTGTACCTATGCAAAATTTTACGATGATCGGTTGAGTTGAGTAGTGAGGAGTTGAGGCGTGAAATCGTTACAAACAAACGAACAAACTCACATTTGCATACATATTAGTTATTGATAAGTTTTTTTTGGTTATTTTAATTCCTACATAAGAAATCCTAGCAAATATTTCAACCTCCGAGCATAGTGGTTAAATAGTCCTTAGGGACTATCCTAACTAATATTATAAATGCGAAAGTGAGTTTGTTTGTTTGTAACGCTTTCACGCATTAACTACGCAACCGATCGTCTTGAAATTTTGCATACGCGTTGTCTGGAGTACAGAAAAGGACGTAGATAAATAAATAAATTCGGGACACTTCCACACACGGTCGCCTGACCCCAAACTAAGCAAAGCTTGTACTATGGCTGCCAGAGACTGATATACATACTTAGATATTTTTAAACACATACTTAAAAAGATATTAACACCCAGACATAGAACAAACACAAATGTTCATCACATAAATGTTTGCCCTATGTGGGAATCGAACCACGCCTCCAAGCTCAGAAGGCAGGTTCACTACCAACTGAGCCACCGAGGCAGTGCTAGGGTACTTTTTGTCCTGAAAAAAATAACGGTTCTTGTGGGACCGCGGGGCGCAGCTAGTAGCTATAAGGCTATATGAGGAGCCTTATAAGGCTCCTAACCTAAATAAACAATGTTTCCTAAAGCCTACTTATCTAAGTTTTGTCTAGCGGCCTCTCTGTTCCATATTTGTCTAGGGATTATTGTTCAGTTAGGCCCAGAATACTGAGCAGCCATTTGAAATGCTCTAGCCACTAGTATTATAATTTCGAAAGCAGTTTACCTCTTTCTAAGCATTCTGTTTCTAAATCTGTTTCTAAGCATTTTTTTTCCAAAGTGTTGAATTTTTTTGGTTCTTTCCTTTTTCCTTTTTTTGCTTGTAGGTAAGTTGCGGTCGTGGTTTCATTTGCGTGAGAAAGTCCTCAGTAACCGTTCATTTTCCGCGGGAAATATTATTCTCGCAGAAATCAGAAATATTTACTTAATTAACATTGAATGTCGCTGGCAAATGGCAAATCATTGTTACAATTTTTTTTATTTATTTCATGAAAAACGGACAGCTTCAGCGCTCAAAAATAACAAATAGGGCCAATATGATGCAAATTATAATAATTACATACTTACCTAGGTACATTTATAAAATAGTTAGACAAAAAAAACAGGTTAGCCAGGCAAAAATAACTTAACATATCGTCACGCCTCTCCCGCGAGGGGGCTGGCAGAGGTGTAATACAACACCCACACTTCGCCGGACGATATTCAGTCTTAAATGTGGCAGGGGGCGAGCCTGTCGCCAAACACCAGGCTCCAGTCATGTAGCAGATGACATACAATACGCACATATGCTCACACAATGAACAAATTGGTGCGTGCCGTCGGCTGGGTTTGAACCCGCTCCCTCTGGCTTGAGAGGCGGGCCTTCTTCCAACTAGGCATGTAATCCCTGACGCAAAAACGACGGTGTGTTTGTTGACGTGTCTGTCTGTCTGTGGCATCGTATATAGCTCCCGAACGGGTGAAACAATTTTTATTTGGTTTTTTGTTTGTAAGTTGGGCTTAGCTTAGCTATGTTTTATGAAAATCGGTGTCGGGGGTTTTCCAAATTGTTAATTTATCATAGAAAACTTCAAAATAAAAAAAATCTTCGTTTTGATTATACACCGTTCCCAGTAAAGTGTACGATTACTAGGGATAGGTATAGGGTTATACCTGACCGTCCGGATTGCCTCCAATTTATAATAATATGTAATTTATCGCGATGCCCTCGTTTCTTCTAATTTAGTCGTGTGATGTAGGGCTTTACCCGGCAGGTAGGCGCTATGTGTGGTTTTGACACAGAATGTTCTCTATTACAAGACCTTTTAGCTCATTTTAGGTCTTTGGGTTTGGATTAGCTGGACCCTGATTATAAATTAACTAAACGTCCAGAATCCCTCTAATACAGATAATTTATTACGATATGGAATCTAGATCGGAATAGTTATATCGTGTCTCGATCGAAATACGAATGTACAATATGGATAAGTTTTCTTTAATTTTCAGTTTTTATTTTAAGTTGTGTACAAATAAATACATTCAAACATACAAAATACAAATACAAAATATTTATTTGTTTCAATACATTTACACAATGTTAAATGCATTAAAATAAAAAAAAAGCTTTGCTGCAGCAGCCAGTGCCATCCCAAAACTAAAAACGAAACATTGTATAACTATCCTGAGGCTAAACAACGTATTGAGGAAAAGTAAGGGTAATTAAAGTAATAAGGTTTACTTATTTAACGTATTAAATTATTATTTATCATTTGTAACAACTCAATTAAAAACACACTGCGCCGGACACCGCTCCGGTGTGCGGTGATGCGGGTTTTAACTTTGACTGTAAAGTCTGTAGGTATACAAAAACCGCAGAGTATAACACACAGACAACGCGTCCGTACGGAGAAGCACATGTGAAGTCGCTCCGCACACCGCAGCGGGGAGCGGCGGCAGTGTGACATCCGCCTAAGCGTAGATGAAGGGATCAAGTTCAAGTGCAACTCCATTTACTTATTATGTAAGTAGAGACAACGTGTGCATATTGTGAAACGAGTTTATAAACGTTTGAATTATTTTAATACTAGCTGCGCCCCGCGGTTTCACCCTCGGTTAAATGTATCCTATGTGCTATTCTAGACTATGACCTATCTCTGTGTCAAATTTCATCCAGATCTGTTCAGTCGTTCTGGCGTGAAAGAATAACAAATATCCATCCATCCATTCCTACAAACTTTCGCGTTAAAAATATTAGTAGGATTTTACAATGCAACATAATATTACTAAGTAAAACTTAAAGATTCGGTTTTCGGCTTCCACACGTCCTTGTAGTCGATTTATGTGATAATAATTTTATGTACATACTTACCTTTAGTTATTTTTTGTTATTTTAGTAAAATAGCATCTAAACGTCACTATCACATCTAATGTCACTGCATGAAGAGAAAAATCACTACGATCTGCGCACATATTTTTGGAGGGGTGTGCTTTTCTAAGATGTCTACTACTTATGTGCTTCTAGGATTAAAGCGGCTACTACTTGCAGTATCGTAACTTAGCGTTTTAATTAATTTAAGCTTAATTTCAGCGCGCTATAGCTCATTTTGCGTACTGCAAAATTGTCATGATTGCTTAATTTTTTTTTTTTTTTTAACATTAAATCCCAACTAACTTAATTTTTCTAGTTAAAAAGAATATCTACGAGTAAATACTACAAGTTACACAAATTTCCTTTAGTCTAACCGAAGTTTGAATTGTGGCTAGTACCTACCAATGTAGTATACCTACAGGTATACTGGTATACACATCGACAGAATGTGAACACAACGCAACGAAACCTTGAAATCAGTCAAAGTAACACAATGCTGATAAGACCGCGGAGAACTGGAACAAGTAAAAAAGGAAATTGAATCGGCAAAGGACGCTGTTTGGAAGCCTCGCGCGACATGACCCTGCGCGACACAATGCTACTACCGTCTACATGAAACAGTAACATTGTTCATTTTAAGATAAAAACAGCTGGTAATAAACGTGGTAAAGCCTTGGAATGATTCTTACCCGACAGCGCAAGGAGGGTTATGTCTTTCGAGTGTATGTAAATAAGAGGTTTGAAAAATGTATGCATTGGAAAAGCAATTGTTTTTGTAACTTCATTGTTAATCCCAAAGTAAAAGTTGTCTAGTTCACAGTGCTTAGAAAAAAAAATACTTTGGAAACCAATTTCTAGGAGATGAGCCGGAGGGAGCACTATATAAAATAACCTAAGTATTTTTTTCTGCAAGAATAGGTTACGTCTCTGTTTAATTATCACGCACTTTAAACCCTTTATTGACTGGATTATAAAATAAGTAGGTACAATAAAGTCATTTCTACAATTAGGTTATTTCTTACTTTCACTCTTTACGTATATTGTCATCCACATAATTATTATCGATCGGTGGAAATCGCACACTGTGCGTTTCAAGCGATATTTTATACTGCACACCTGCAATCTGTGGAATGAGCTTCTTCAGTATTTCCGAGTAGGTAACTAGAACATGGGGTTCTTCAAAAGGACAGTCCACAGATACGTTATCTGTGATGTCCTTAGTATTACAAGTATCCACAGGTGACGGTGGTCGCTTACCATCAGGCGGCCCGTTTTTTGCCGTCTATGACATAAAAAAACCCTGTAAATGTAAGACAAGTAAACGATAACTGACTCTACTGTACTAGCTATACTGCCTGTAACGATATCAAAACATTGTCATACAAGGCACGGCCGCCGCGTCATGAGGAAAACTCCGATGACACCGCTCTAAGGTGTATACTCGTAGTATAATAAACTCCACATGGTACACGGTATTCCCTAGCTCTTGCAGTTTACTGTAACTACGTAGTGCTATTATTTGTTCTGTGCTATTTTTGCTTACTCATGTGATGATTGTATGTTTTGATATTTGTTACTCATTAACGGCTCTACGATGAGCTGTATAAAATTTCGTATGTAGGTAACTTCATAAGTTAGGTACGGTACTTATCCCAAAAAAAATACGGATCCTTTAGAGCAGCGGGTGAAGCCGCGGGGTGCAGCTAGTATCAAACTAATATCATAAATGCGAAAGTTTGGATGGATTTTTGTCACTCAATCACGGCAGAACAGCTGAACGGATCTGTATGAAATGTGGCATAGAGATATTCTAGTCTGGAATAGCACATAGACTACTTTTAATCGCGGGCAACACCGCGGGGCGCAGCTAGTAAAATAAAATATAGTCCACACGGCATAGATATGGTTTTCCTGGCTTTTTCAGTTGATGGTAGCGGCGCACGTCAGCCTCCGCCTGCTGGCATCTTGATGGCGACGTGAGGAGCCGTGGACCGAGGCAAGGACGCCTGTATGGATGGAATCTGTCAAGAAACTGTGGCTCTATCCTCTGTTAGAAACATAATTTGTGCTTTTACCTTTTCACGAGTAGTTTGGCTGGACCAACTGTGGTTGTGATTTTGTAAGGACATATGTGCACCATGAGAATGTAAAATTTCAATAAAACATGTAGGGAAATATTTTAATTTTAATTTTCAGAAATAAGTGCATATCGTTAGACAACATACGAGTACATAGATACTTACTTACTTCGCAGAAAATGAAGTAATAGTGCGGAAAACTGCAAAGAAATGAAATCGATTTATTCAATCAAAACCATGGTACGTAGGCACCTAGGTATCATCTAGCAATCAAGGTACCTACAATATATGTACGTTACCTTTAAGGATGTATTCTATAAGGTATCACCATTAAGCTAATTACATATCACCCACCTACCATCATAATCAGAAACGTACCTACTACCACAGTGTACTGTGCTACTGTATACGTACGTACAGACCATGTTTTCGTGATTTTGTCCCAAATAACAGACCCACATTGTAGTTATGTCGAACACATAGCGCTATCGAAGCGAGCGCGCCAGTCTGCGCCAAATAGAGTAAGAATTAAACCTAAGCTCTCCGAATCTCGGCCGACCTTGGCCCATATCTGAGGAAAAACCAAAAACCAGTTGTCAAACTCAGTTTCACGGTCAATACGTCTGAAGTTCATGACAATGAATTTACTCATAACTGTTGGGCCTAATTCTAAAGGTTTCATTGACTTATCTGAGCTTGCTAAAGTTATTCATGTCCTCATAAAATAGGCAGAACAAAGACAAAGAAAATGCAGTCTACTCTTTTCTCTTAGGATGAGTGTTTAGAGTTCTTTCCAGATTTTCAACGCGTAAACAGCACCGCTACTGTCGCGGTGTCCGTTTACCATTAGGCGGGTCAGTCTGCTTGTTTGTCACTCTTCATCAACACATCAAAAAAGACAGCTAAGTTGTTAAGTATATTTTATTAAGTTCTAGGGACCCATATTTCGTAAAATATTATCTAACTGACTGAAACTTGAACTGAGTGAAAACGCATTCGTTGCATGGTTTAGCCTAGGAGGAGTTAAAATATAAAAACAACTTATTAACTCCTCAAGCAGTTAACGCTTTATTTTACACAAAATCATACTTCACAGCTATAAAAGTATATAACAATTTGCCCTCTGACATAAAGACTCTAAAGGGACTCTAGACTCTACTGTTTTCCAGGAAATTAGTGAAATGGCTTTTAACAAAATGGTTTTACAAAGATTTTTTTAATGAAAAAAATTGCGATTATTTACTCTTATTTTGTTAGTGTTGTTTATTTCATATTGTTTATCTACATTTATAAGTACCTATGTGTGTACATCAAATTGCACACCCGACTTGGGTCTACTGTAAAGACTATATTTAAATTAAGACCTTTGTACACAGTTAGAATGACAAACGTGGAAAGCGTCTTTGTTTTATACTCGTACTATGTAGAGACAAGAGAAAGAAGTTTAAAGAGATAGAAATGAGAAGAAATATGTAGAACTGACAACAAAACCTCTCAGAATTGGGCCTGCTCAACTATTATAATCAGTTATACGAATATAAAACAGAGGCTACTTCCTACTTCCTAGACTAGTTTTTATGCCTCTGTTAGGTTACAAAAAGTGTTTGTTTATTTAGTTGTTTGCCCATTAAAGCCAAATACTAAATGTTACCAATACCTTAGCCTTTTACCTAAGCTTCTTAGGTCGAGGTTGATAACTTGGTAAATTATGGTCAAGAAGTGAACTAGTGGGGCTGGTGTAGAGGGTCTATTATCATATCACCATCAGCCCGGCGCCGGCGCATCCATCCATATCACCACTAATGCAACTATATAACTACTTATTACTACTTCTGGCCCTTTATTCTTACGCGTGAGACATTGTCTCTCTTGTTTGACAAAACATCGGAATTAAAAGTGACCAAGATAAATCCCACGCGAAAGAATAAGGGGTTAGGGCCCCTGGTATGAATAATAAAGAATGTATGTGTGTGCCAAAAATCTGTTATGCAATTCACAAACTTTATTGTTGTTCCCAAGCTAAATTAATTACAGAGAAGAAACTCATTACAAAGTTAAATAAGTAATTAAGTTGAAAAACAACGCCAATGATCGCACAAGGTCAAGTCGACGAGTTTGCGATTATCTTTTTCCTCGATTTTTACAAACTTAATCTTCTATATTCAGTGATAATTAAAGGTGCCTATAAACAAAAAAAACTCAACATATAAGACGAACTTCCTAGCCTAGCCGGAATAAGATTGCTTATAAGCAGGAGATCCCAAGTTCGATTTCCGGCCGTGCGGGTGTTGGAGTTTAGAATTTAAATGTTAGTTCTATTTACTTGCCTATATACGAATAATAATTCTGCAATTCCTTCGAAGTACTAGAATGAGACCAGTATAGTATATATTCGAAGTATGAACGCGACCAGAGCAAGAGAAGAAGCGAATGTCGCACTTATGCATCAAAGATTCCATCAGAATATAGGTTCCTAGCTGTTACCAGCTACTTCGTTCGCGTAACGCGTTTATTCTGAAAATAGTATCCAAAAACCTTCCTCGTGAAATACTGTAACTACCTAATTGTAAAATTTAATTAAGGTCCGTTCAGTCGTTTAGCCATAAAAAGCCTACAAACAGAGAGACAGACATGGTTACATACTTTCGATTTTATAACATTATGTATGGAAGTATGTATTACTATACTACTATTTAGTAAACTCTACCTCTACTCAGTGGCTAGTTAATTGTCCGTGTATTTGTGTCATACATGTTGCGGAATACCGGACGCATGTATACCCAGTAAGCCAAGTACGCAAGGATACTTAAACCTAGGGGAGTTGAGCTGACAGAAATTTACATTGAATGATGGAAACCGACGTGGTTTTCACACATTATGATTTGTGATTATGCCGCGCGCAACCACTCGCCTTGAAACAGATCGCCGAATGCAGTTGAAACTATTAGTTTAAGTTAACTATAGTTAGTCAGAATAATCGTACATGCGTTTCATAAAATCAGATTTGTTAATTCGCATCGAACTATTTTCTTTAATTTAAGTTTTAAATTCTAAGTATGAAATCGATGGATCATTGAAACTACTTACGTAACATCATTATCACACATCACTTAAAATCTTAGTCACTTACTCGCTTAGTTAAGTTCTCAATTCGAGCATTTGTTTTTATTGAATGTTTGTTACGCGATTTCTCTGCCAACTTTAAAGTGTAGGTATACCTGTGTAAAATAACTGTTCACCTCACAAGCTAGGACAGATTCAGTTTGTCATTCGAAATCCAAGTACAAAAGTACATTTTATCCGCTAGCGTAGAAAGAGTTTTGAAAAAATAATCGCACTGGCCAGCACGACTGCATGAAAGTGTGTAAGTGAGTGAAAAGTTGTGTGTTTTGCTCGATAGCAAAGTTGACTGCCTCGGTGGCTCAGGCGGTAGTGAACCTGCCTTCTGAGGTAGGGGGCGTGGGTTCGATTCCCATCTAGGGCAAACATTCATGTGATGAAAATTTGGGTTTGTTCTATGTCTGGGTGTTAATTATCTATTTAAGTATTTATTTAAAAATATACCTTTATGTATGTTTAGCAGTCTCTTTCCCGAAAAGTGTCCCGAATATTATTTATTTATTCAGCGTCTCGTAACTTTTTTCTTCGCTCGTGGTTCAATCCTAAATGCCCTCGTTTGCTCAGGTTTTAATACAATTACTTGCTCCGAAAAACAACTTTGTAGCCTTGCATAACTATTGTTTTGACGCCGGCAATAAATACCCTAACTTCAAACGTATCCACTTAACATCCACGATAAATTACGATATCTAATAAAAACTAGGTGACGTATAGGTACACATCTATATAATAAAAGTGAAAAACCAGAACGAGATAAAAACGCAAGATGGAGTGAGATGGCGCTCTACAAAACTTCCTTTACATGTTTCTCCCAAACAACTACCTGTTTTTCGGGAATTTGCATGTAATTCGATTCCTTGACCTCGGGAGTAGCGACAAACTTAATATTTATGGTTTTGGATGTGTAATTTTTGTATAATAAGCAAGATAAAATCGCAAGTTCAAATTGAAGAGAATACTACCTCATTGGATAGTTTCGTAGAAACTATCTTATTGAGGAAGTTCTTTTTTAAACAGTGTCAATCCAGCAGTGTCAGTGTGAAAATTCTATTAATGGCTAATGTCTGTAATTCTGTATAATATTAAATAAAGCCTGTTAAAAATAACGTGTCGTGCTAATAAAGCAGATATTATTGGAAACCTCGCTCCAACATAAGGTTATGGGCCATTTTAAAGGATAAAGGTGAGAAAATAATATATCAAAAGTAAAATGTACACAAACGTCAATATTTTGCCAATACTAAAAGGCGAAAATTATTCTAACTGGAAGTTTAGAGTAAAATCCTTACTAGAAGAAAAACAGGTTTTACAGATATTAGAATACGAAAATAAAGATATCCAGCATGAATAAAAACTAAAATTAGATGACTCAAAAGCAAAGGCTATAATAATTCAATGTATAACCGACAAACATGTATCGATCATACAAGATTGCCAAAACGCAAAACAAATGTTTGAACAGCTAGATTCTGTTTTTCAACGGAAAAGTGTCTTTACAAAACTAACATTAAAAAGGAAAATAAAACAACAAACAAGAATACTTATGTTTTTGCTCAACATTTTATTATTTACATCACTGTACTATTAATTTAGTAGGTAACTGTTACTTAACCACTAAAACTACTGAATGGATTTACATAATAGGTAATTAATTGCTATGCAATAGATTCCACGCGGGCAGAGCCGCGGGCAAACTCTAGTACATACATAATATCCAAGTATGTACCTAGACAAATCGTGGGACCTACTACACGATAAACAATGGGCACAGGTACCTACTTTGTTAAACCATAGAATTAATGAATTATAAAGTTGCAGTAAGTATAATAATATTTATCTAGATGCCACGAGCACTAAATGATTGGAAGTAAATACTTAGTAGATATAGAGTCAGTAGTTTTAGTTTAAAAAAAGTATTGATTTATGTCAACACACTACAAAGTTAGAACTTAAAAAAACTTAATAGGCTATACTTATTTTTCCAGTGTAAGTTTTTCCATACAAGAGAATTTAGACCTAACCCTCAACTGCCACACCTGTAAAAGACACTCCTAATACTCCTAAGTACCAAAATCCTATATTTCAGTTTTTTACCGACCTATATTTATAGCCTGTAGACAATGTTTCGTGATGACGTCAGCCGATAATTAGCTCGATCGGCTGGGAGAGCGAGCCTGGCGGCCGGGAGACGCGCGTCACGTTGAAGGCGACTCTTGTGTATTCTGTGCCGCTGCGGACTTGTTCTCATACAGAGGTCCTGTTTATTATATTATGTCCGCTGCGTCATGTATATCTTTAGTGTTAGGTTTTGATTTATGACCACCTGACCCGGCAAACTGTTCAAATTCTTAAGTTTTCTATGAAACATACCTTTTCCCGATAACAACGAACGCAAGAAAAAAAAAATAATCTAATTTAGTGCATCGATCGCAAGTAATGCGCGTACATAAATTTCGGCGGATAAGTTTTATTTATTTATATAGATTTGTGTATCTTTCATTTAATATTTTAATGAAAGAGCACCGCTTGTTGCTTGGTATGTCAATGTGGGCGAGCGAAAATGTATATTTCAGTAGGTACTGTAGTATCCAAATATAGTCGTAATGGAACTACCGTGACTCTAGATGGAAATGGAAAAACTATACAATACTCGTAAATAAGGAACCCTAAAATGAAACTTTAAGAACCGGGAGTATCTGGCGTAGAACACTTCAGAGCAGCGACGTAGCGGGATCGGCGTAGCACCGGCGTAGAGTCACAAGTTCAAAATGTGGCGTAGAAAGAAAAGTCCGTAGCACCGGGAACGTCTGTAACGTTCGTCCGACAGGAGTCTCGTAACAGCGTTGTCGAGAACCGCGTAGCATTGTCGTAGCAAACATTATTTATTGTGGTATACAGCTGATTTTTTTTTAATGATTTTAGAATGTTCAGAGTTCAATATTGTTCAAAACTATACTAAATTTTGGTCGTTATCTCAGAAGACGGGCGATATTATTACTGCTGTCATTTAAGTCATTTTAAGGTAACTAGTAATATGAACAATTAAAACTAAAAAAATATATATATTTTTAAATATAGATCCTCGTTAGCCAGATTCAAAGCGTATTGTTTCGAGAAATGGTCAAACAATAGAATATGGCCCACCGACTGGACGGTTTCACTGCAGTCACACTGCTGTGCTGGTTCCCACCCGACCTGAACATGTTTTTTACCTATTGTTATGCTAGGTACAGTGTAGTGCACTATCAAGTGTACCTGAAGCAACGCCAGAAAGCTTGAAGGTCAGCCTTGGGTGCTCAATAACTCATGATACAAGGCCGGTAGATCACGGCGTGCTTCCAACTTTTTACATTAAAGTTTCAGTTAGGGAACGTTTAGGTAATGTATTCAAGGATGTACAGATTAGGGCTATTGTAAATAGGGTATTTTAGGACTGTAGTAAATAGGGTAGTAGACTGGTAACTGGGTATCGGGCAACTACCTAACTTCAAAAATATTTTTGCTCGTCCCGCGAAATACTAATAACACTAAGAATTTCCTGATAGCGCGCCAAATTTGTACTTACTAGTTGAGGACAAATAAAAACAAGACAAAGACAATTTTTATCAATAGACATTTTTCTTTTTTACCTAATTGAAATTGATTTGATGACTCAAACATAATATCCTTCAGGCTGACGAGCCACACCGACGACCTATGCGTCGAGCTGCCCCTTTAGGCATCCTTATTACGCCCCCTATCTATCAACAATAAGCGAGCGCAGGTCAGGAAATAGTTCGCTAAATCCAATACAGCATTATTGGTGTGTAACAGTTTTATAACGAGTGGAGGCACGCGACACGAAATGACCCACGAAGTTCAATTTTGAACTGCCATGACATATTTCTGGGCGAAATGTAACCCTTGGGGAAAGGAAAAAGAAAATCTGTGCCAAACGTCAAGACCGCTCTGAAATATGGAAATACTTGAGGATACAAAAACGGGAGTCTAGAGAAAATTGTCTTCCATTATTACAGGGCGGCAGCTAGGGCGTAGGGGTCTTGGGGAGCAATGCCCTGCCTCAAAATTCCAATGCCCTACCTAAAAAAATACCAGCAAAGTACTCGTACCTATCTACTGTACTTAAGACGAAAAAAAACCTACCGTATCGCGTATAGTGTCATTTAGCTACATTGCGTTGGGTTAGTCCCAACGCAATGTGGCTAGATGACATTGGGAGTATGTGTGCGAGATCTGTCTGTTTTGCAGTGTTTGCAATATATGGAACGGAGAATCAGAAACAGTCTATGGTATAAAGAGGATGAGGTTTTTTTCTATCTTTTTAGGACGATCCGTCTATTTTCTGAGATCTCAGGCGTCAGGAATCAGGGTTGGTCCACACTTCTATGACAAGGAACCCACAGAGTGATTGTCACCGCCGCGACTAAAGGCCTCCTGTTTTATTTTTGTTTTTTACCTGGCAGTTAGAATTTGGAAAATATATGAAAAGAGATCTGTAACATTTACTAGGTCGCAGAAATTGGCCGGAAACATGAGAAAACCTTTAATTTGGAATCTAATTTTAAGGTGACATCAAATAACATAGTTTTCAAACCCATGGCATCAAATTGTCCCTTAAAGTAAGGAACTTCAAGTCTGCCAATCTGACATATAGTCCGTGACTTCGACTGCAGATTTCCAACGTCACATAACATCTTATTGAATAGTCTGGCAGCATGTGCACTGTATATGAAGTGCTCAGATTTGTGAAAACTACTGGTACAAACTGAATCATGAGAAAATCTTAAATTCCGGTAATTTAAAGGTAGTAATTTAAATTAAAGGTAATTTAATAAAGGTAAGGTAATTTTTTTTAATTTAAAGGTAATTTAATATAAAAAGGAAAGCTTAAAAAATCGACTTCTAGTCATCCATGTTACATACAATTTTTACACTTTTGTTCATATTTTAAAAACTGCTTGACCGATTCGATAAAATCTAAAGTTCTGAAGTTTAAGTTTAAAGTTTGATTTATACCAACCAAAAAAAAAAATCATTAAATTCGTTTCACAGTTGGCGGAGTAATCGCGTAACATACATACAAAACTATACCTATAAAAATTAAAATGAGTACCTTTAAGCATTAAGTAGTACTTTAATACCCTTGAATAGTATTTTTTACTTATTATTATTTTGCTAAATAGAGCAAGATGATATTGTAAAAGGTAATGTAGAACCTACCATATATTGCACCCCCGACATGGGTTCACTGTTGGGACTTAACATTATATTTTGAGATCTTTATATATACACATTGTAGCAAATTTAAGATTCTGATTCTGAGTTTTTAAAAAACACAGTTGAATTGAGAAGTTTCATGTTTTTGGAAGTCGATTAAAAGCACCCTAAAATTGCTCTTAAATAACTTTTACCACCGCTAACTGCGCGGCTATTCTTTAACCGAGTGGCCTCGTACGTGACGATGGTAGAAGACGCTACAGGGACGCTACAGGCGTGGACACCCACGCGCCGTCACATCTTCCCGGAACGCAAAATAAGGCTGGCGCAGCCGCTGCGGAAGGCCTCAAAAGGCGCAAATATGGACAGTGGGTACATTTTTGAGCTCTTTGGGGTCGAAACTTTAGGACCGTGGGGAACAGGGAACAAAACAATTTACAAACATCTGTCATTGCGTTTGGCCGAAGCAACTCGTGACCAAAATGCTGGCCAGTACTTTGCCCAAAGGATCAGTATCGCAATCCAACGGGGCAATGCGGCCAGCATTTTGGGTACGCTGCCTACAGTTGACAGCAGTTTAGATTAAGATTTTTACATTTATTAAAGTTATTGTTTGTATATTTTGTTTTAGATTTTATGATTTAGCCTAAGTTTAATTTGATTGTAATTATTTTATGTTTAATCAAAGAAATAAACGCTTAAAACATCTGTTCTAACGTAACAACTTTTTACTTCTGCCCTACCCTGGCTACGGCCCTGCGATATTACGTCTAAGGGGCACAGACAGAAAAGACGTGACGTTAGACGCGGAATAGACACGTACGGGCTAAGAGCGCGGCGTCATTTCAAAGTAATTTCATACAAAATGTGTAGAAGAGACGCGACACATACAGAGAAAACGAGGCGCAGACAGAACGCGGAGCGCTTCTCGTTTAGTCTGTGAGAAGGTGCTGTCTCCGCTCCGTCCGTGTCTCTTCCGCGTTCTACGTTTTTTCTGTCTGGCCAGTGCCTCAGAAAAATAGTGAGAAGACCAAAATTGCCAGCTAACGATCTCGGAGAAAACGTACCTCATATGTGACGCAGCATGAGTTGAAAGCACCCATAAAGCTTGTCGCAAATTCCACCTACTTAATTAATAAAAGAACGTGACCTCATAAAGGGAAAGTAGGATCAGCTGAATGGGCGAAAATTTGGAACTGTACCTACTCTACTGTATTATATTCTGGGACCTACCGAATGAACGAGAGAGAAAGAAGGTAGTACAGGGAATATTTCAATAAGCACATTCATGGAATGCCTCTATTCAATTCATCTCGTTCAGATGCGTTTGATTTGAACTTATGTGAAAGACATATAACTTGCCAACAACTTATATATCTTTCGATATATAAGTTCAAATCAAGCCTTCTTATGTTGTCGTTTACACCTACCATACCTACTTATAATATCTTATAATTTGGGATGTAACGCTGCGTATAGACCAAAGCAAACGAAGGCCAACGATATGCTGCATCTCGTTTTATTTTATTGAAACGAAACGCAGCGTATTCTTTGGCATTCGTTGGCTTGGTGTGTACACAGCATAAGGCTAAGCGAAGATGCGGCGCGGACAAAGTTCAGATGCTGTGCCACTTTAAAAAATAATATAAAACATATGAAAGCGATGTGTTTTGTATTGTATACAAGCGACGCGGCGCAGACACGCCGCTTCACAGCTTTAACGCCTGAGCTGTGTACGCACCGCATCTTCGCCTTACTACCGGGCTGTATAATTTACGCCTTAATATTCTAATTGTAATTTAATATTACGGCGCAAATTATTTTGAATGTAATTCTATTGATTCTATTATATTTTTAACCGACTTATCAATTCGTCGGAATCTTTTTTATCAGAAAATTGCGAACGAACAACATGGCTACAACCCGGAGTGGAGCTAGTAAGTAAATAAAACAAACCAGCTGTTAGGAAATCTTATTTATTTCGTACTTAGAAAAATTAAAATCTAGTAACGTACAAAATACAATGGCACTACGGACACAAACTCGTGCCTCTAAGCTAGCCTATAGAACTTATTTCAATTGTTTTGATCGAGAATGGTAGCACTCAGTGTGACCTGCACACTTACTGTGCGACCAACATAAGCAGAGTTACATGGTACAATAACTTCTCCGCCAGATACAGCATTCCGGTTCCGTGGGCAACACGTAGTGACGTCAATCGATGCAAAAGCAAGACCGAAATAAGTCATTTACAAATAGTCCGAAAGAGACGGATGACGAAGACGAGTGACGTCATTACGTGTTTACTCCCGGAATACTAGACCTTGTTTTTTGAATCATGAGCAGTTATACTATTCCAAAAGTGTAAACAAACATGGCGGACCATGGGCGTACCCGGGGGGGGGGGGGGGGGCAGGGGAGGGCAGCTGCCCCCCCTTGAAAATCTCGCAGGACATGTATGAACTCCCCTAATTACTAATTAAAGTGTAAACGAGTCATGCTCTAACTTTTAAATAAACTGCGCAGTAGACACTGACAAAATGCACGATGCAATAGGGAACTTGCATCAAAATTTTAATGACAAATTAGGTTAATGATTCACTTAAGAATATAGTAAAATGTACTACTGTGACAGGATTGTAACATTTTATTTATTTAACTACCTATAAAACAGGATCATTTGCGGGTGTTTGCCCTACACACTACACTACATATATCTAATGACTCATGTAGGTGTGTTGTGTAGTGTGTATGACAAAACAGCCGCGGACGATCCGACCTAAAAAATCGGACTTGCCCCCTCCTACGCCAGAAGCTGGGTACGCCCATGTGGCGGACTGTCAATCCAAAAATGAATAACAGCCAAGTGGCAGCACCACTTGTCACTAGTAGATGGCATACAATTCGTCAGGTGAATGCCACTTTGGCTCAACAAAAAGTCAGATAATGTTAATACTGGTTAATGGAAGCAACTGATGGTATACTATAAGTTTGAAATTAACTGGGCATTAAATTTGGATAAATTTATTGCCCAAACTCATAACTCTAAATAATTATGTCATAGGGACAATTATTGTTAATTTTTAGATCTCTGGCGGAGCGGAGTTGGCGTGGGAGGATTTCTAGTATCGCGGCCACACTGTGGTCATACTTGCCCCAATCTAGGTCTTGGAGCCAAGACACCAATGTGTGTATCAGTCTTGGGACACAAAGTTGATATGTCACGCCAATGTGTCGCGCAGTAATAAGGTTCAATATTGGCGATTTCAAATTGAAGATAAACTTGGAGCCAATTTTAAACCAATGTGAGGCCGCGGCATCAGTATCCATAAGCCAACTTTTCCCCACAACGCGACGTTTTGCTCTGATGTTAATTGTTAAAAGGAAAAATACTACCACGAACCAAACTTGTAACAATAAAACACTATTCCACTACAATTATGAGATTTTGATTTGTGAAAATGAATTCGAACATTTCTATTTCTATCGAGCTTATTTTTTATAATATTGCTACTTTCACCATGCGCGGAACTTTGATAAAAACCGGCCAAGTGCGAGTCGGACTCGCGCACGAAGGGTTTCGTACTATTATCAATAAAAAACGGCAACAAAATCATATCTGTTGTATGGGAGCTCCCTTAAATAGTTTCCCGTTTTACCCTTTGGTTACGGAACCCTAAAAATCAAGGTGGCGGATGGATATGTCACAAGGGTTATTAAGCTCTTTACCTTTTTTATACTGTACATGGGAGTTGTATATTATCATATTTTAACGTAGCGCAGTAAAAAGTACAAGTATATCTAAATAAAATATGTTAATACCTAATTAATAACAATACAATTATGTTAGCATACAAAATACATACCACATCAAAAATATATCAAAAACATTATTCTCTAAAAATCTATGTTTAAGCTACCTATATCAAAATTTGATTGAAAAGATACTATATTAAAGAGTAAAAAAAATTAACAAGTGGAGTTGTGTGCCTTCTAGGTGAAGTGGTTAAGGTTCATTATTTATGTATAGTATGGTATGATGGACGCCAGTTCGACTCCCATTTCAGAATAACTAACTATTACAGTCATAATTCATAATACCTTGTTCAAGTGTAAACAAACATGGCGGGTTGGCGACCTCACCACGAGCTGTCATTCCGCCATAATTGTTTACACAACAGACAAACTAGGTTAATTAGAGATGTCATACAGACTCCAACATGCCTTGCTTGATTTGTTGAAAAGCATAATAAAACATTAATTATTAGTAAAGCTGAAGAGTAACCGTAGTTAATAGTCACTTACAGTCATGTTACACGCTACTCTAGGTTCCTCATCCTCATCTGCAGCTCGAACCTTCTGTTCGTCCTCACTCCTTTGATCACTGTCCTATTCTCAGTCCTTGTTTTATTTCTCTTATCGGTGAAGGACTTTTCTCTCATTATGGTTTGCTTGGCCGCTTCACGAGCAGACATGGTCCCGGTGAGGGATGGCAGCGTGGTCTGTCTCTTCAATCCTCTAATTTCTTTCAACGGTCTAGTGAGGTCCCTCTTGACTGTATTTTTCTTGCTAGAAAATGATTGATTGATATTTTTGTCGTTTTTGTTTGTAACGCTGAACGGGTTGACATCATAGTTTAGTTTGAAACCGAAGCGAGTGTACCCGGGGTTCAGGGACTTCAGGGTGGGTAGAGATTTGATAGGGGTGTCTGGTTTTTTGGAAGGTTTTGGGCGTTTTGAGCTGCTTTGCTCTTTGGAGTCGCTTTGTTGGTTGAGAGATTTCTTTGCTTCGTGGGCTTTTGTTTCGATGGATTCTGTAAAAAAAAAGTGCTGTAAATATTTATATGTATAACGACTTGAGTTGTTGCGAAAGTTTGTATGTTTGTTTGTTATTTCTGTACGCTAAAGCTGATGGACGGATTTTCATGAACTTTCGTATGGATTAACAGACTACTTTTTGGCGCTGAGCGCAGCTGGCGCTAGCTAGTTTCATATAATTTATAGTAAAAAGCAATTTACCCAAAAAAAGCAATTTAACCAAGTCTTATGCATTACTAGCTGCGCCCTGCGGTTTCACCCGCGGTTAAAAAGTGCAGTAAGCGGCAATATCCTATATGCTATTCTAGACTATAATCTATCTCTGTGCCAATTTTCATCCAGTTCTGTTCAGCCGTTCTGGCATGAAAGAGTAACAAACATCCATCCATCCATTCTAACAAACTTTCGCGTTTATAATATTAGTAGGAAGTAGGATTTAGACCATGTTTGGAAATAGAAGATATAAATAGGAGTTTCGTTGCCATTTCCTTAAAATCTACTGAACTTTATTTGAACTCAAGTTGTGTTAATCGAGATATATCGTAAATCAGGAAAGCTAAAATTATCGAAATTCTTCCGTCGTTTTTTGTTTTGCAAAAGGCTTTTGGCGACCTGCAGATAACGGAAAAAACCCAAATTATAATCTAGCTTTTATCATCACCTGATCATCGACGCTTACATAGTTCGAAATTACACATAATGATCATAATATTATTAGGATGTTTGCAGATAAGCCCGATAACAATCACCATCGGTTTCGGTGGTCGGCTCGAAATGGCAGCCGACGTATTGTGCAAACCTAATGTACTGTGATGTATTACACTCTGCCCCACAGTATGGGACTTCGACCCGGCAAATTATCTTTTTTAATTATGCAATTTCAGATAATACTGTAGCAAGCGGTTGCGAAAATTATTTGGGAATGAAACCGTGACGATTTTGTCGATATGCTTAGATATGCGTAAGGAAACAAGTAAAAATAAAAAAATAAACAAAACTCCTTTTCTGACACTGCTTTTCATCAAGCTAAATATACTATACTATATAAGCAATAGCTAAGAATACTCCCGACTATTTCACCTTTCAAACAAAAAAAAACAATATCAAAATCGTTTCATCCGTTCGGGAGCTACGATGCCACAGACATACACACATACATACACACACACACACACACGTGTCAAACTTATAACACCCCGGCGTTTTTGCGACGGGAAATAGTAAGGACCGCTTAAACTGGGCCTCGATTTTACAAAACCAATTGTTTTTAATTTTTTTTTAAGAATTGCCTACTTTTGGAATACTTACAAAAAGTGGCACTTTTAAGGCAATTCATTAACAATTTAAAAACGATTAGGTTAGTAGAATCGAGGGCCTGGGCCCGTACCGTGACATTTTATTACGATGATCATCTGCTACGTGACTAGAGCCCGGTGTATGGCGACAGGCTCGCCCCCTGTCACATTTGGGACTGAATATCGTCCGGCGAAGTGTGGGTGTTGTATAACACCTCTGCCAGCCCTCTCGGGGGAAAGGCGTGACGATATGTTATGATTTTTAGGTGCTGTCTACGACGCTGCGCGACCATGAACCTTATTGATACGATTCATGGTCGCGCAGCGTCAGCGGCTGAACCTAAAAATCATCGCAATAAGATGTCGCGGTACGGGCCCTGGTCCGGGTCAGTCGCTGGGTCCACTAGGAGCACGAGGTCTCACGGGTGAGTCGCTGGAGGAGCTACCTGCGGGACTGGGCCGCTCCAGGGCGGGGCCGGGCCGCTCCAGGGCGGGGCTGGGCCGCTCCAGGGCAGGGCCGGTGGGCGTGAGCAGCTGGCGCGCCCGGCGCGCGCGCCGCTCCTGGCACTCGTCCAGGGACTCCATCTTCGCGAACTCACGCTGGTGCAGCGCCGCGAAGTTCGGCAGCCGCGTGCGGGATACCTTCGCTTCGGACTTGTGCGGGGTCACGGAGGGTTTCTTTGAAGGGGTGCCGGGGTCGGGCAGTTTTGCTGTTGGGAGGAGAAATTGTTGTCGTAACTAGGTCCGATTTCTCGTTTACCAGGATGAGACGTGAATATGGATTATTATTGTACTGGCTATGCCCCGCGGTTTCACCCACGGTCCCACAGGAACCGTTTTTTTTTTCGGGATACAAAGTAGGTACCCTATGTCCTTTTCTGTAACCCAGACAACGTGTGTGCCAAGTGTCATGACGATCGGTTGAGTAGTTAGGGCGTGAAAGCGTTACAAACAAACTCACTTTTGCATTTATAATATTAGTTTATGATTAAATTAAGTTAGTTATCTTTAAGATATAGGTATCTTCTTTTCTATTCTTTCTTTAATATTGTATCAGACGAGTTAGCATGTTTATCCCAACCATCAAACGTTTGTTACTTTTTCACGAATGAAAAACCTGAACCGGCCTTGATAAAGTTTAGCAAGGAAGTAGTTAACATCACAACACAATACCAGACGAAAGGAACTCTTTCGCGCGTTGAATGCAAAAAAGGTGGCAGCAGCTGGTCATAAAACATGCTTCACGGTTTACAGTTCGCGTGACGTCACCGAGATCGTCCGTTGATTGTAAATAAATACGGATTAGCTGGAGATAAGCAAACACGTGCATGACGTGCACTCTCATACAATTATACTACTGAATTTGTTATTTTACCTGCCTAGCTAGAAAGAAGGTAATGGTTTCGAGTGTAAGACTGCGTTACGTTACGTTCCACTAGAAATCTACGACGGTGCGTGGCGAGGGATGGATACTCGTATGTTTCTTTATTTATTTGTAAATGCCTTATGTGTTACTATTACTAGATACATATACCCTGTAAGGGTGTCGCATTTTAAATTATAAATGTTAGGAGCCAATAGCCAATTATTTACCTAGCCTACCTCAGATGAACAAATTCTATCGGCTCTCGACAGACACATCCTTCGCTTCACACATCTCTGGTGGAAACGCAGCCTAAGGGCTGTATTCTAAAACGACGATTCTCGATTTAAAAATAGTTTTACTCAACTAAAAACTAGTTTTAAGTCGACGTTCATGACTGGGCGTAGTTACGAATGCGTCCCTAATAATTGTAGTATGATGAACTCATGACTGATAATGATGATGATGTTAGGTGTAATGCGCGCAAATGTAAGTACATAATTTACCGAGAGCAGCGAGAACTCAGTGTACTGGAACTTATCGGAATTTGTTTGTATGACGCTAACTAGTGCATCGTTGATCTAATCTACATACAATTTCGCAGGCTAAGTAGTTCATGCAAATACATTTTTTAAGTACCAATGGCGAAATCGTAAGAGAAGTTATGAAGATGTGCGAGGTCACCGTTCGAAGGGAACTAACTACCTATTGTTATTAAGAGACGAGACCGTAGTTATTAAGAGGGCCGCGACGCTCTGAAATTTCCATACAAACCCGCTAGGTACTCAAATTTCTTGAAAACCATTTGTCAATGATGAAATTTAGCATGCACAATTAAATTAACAATATCTCCGCCCCTATGTTCTTGGTTTTTTTTAAAAACGTTCTCAAGCAATAATAGAGCTATGAAAAATATCCGCATTTTTAAGGGGTCACTTTTGACTGATTTATTCAATAGGTAGAACAATATCTCCGCCCCTATGTTCTTGGTTTTTTTTAAAAACGTTCTCAAGCAATAATAGAGCTATGAAAAATATCCGCATTTTTAAGGGGTCACTTTTGACTGATTTATTCAATAGGTAGACAAAGCAAATCAAAAATTATATTACATAGAAAGGTTGTCTACATCATTAGCTGTTAAATGAATCCATAATACAAGGAAAATTCTTAGTTCCTTAAAAATGATTACAGAAGTGCAAAAGTCTTAAAAAAAAATTGAAATTACACTTTGTCACTCTGTAGGTAAGTTTAGAGGCTCGTCAGTATCATTACTCGCTCTCTTCGCTCGTCTTCTTCTTCTAGACGAAATATGGCTATAGAATACCTTAAGCCAATGCGAAGTTAGTCTAGGCCGCCTAGGTCGAATTTAGTTAGGTCGCCGGACTCTTAAGCTGCTCTTTCAACATCACCAAACCCAAATACAATAACGGTCCGGATGCCTAGACTCCTAACTTCCAATCTTCCAAAGTAAGTAATAAAATTAACATAATGATAGGGAAACACGAAATAGAAGCAATAAACCTAACAACCGCGATACGCTATCGACAACGATATCAGCTGTTATCAGCGGACGAGGCTATCGATCAATAATCGATTAGCAGACTTGCGGCGGAGCGAACGAAATGCAACGCTCGGCTGAGTCGGCGCGACTTTGAACTAACTATACGCGTAAGGTGCTAGCCAGATAGAAAAGATGAAGGACGAGGACGAGATACGGACGGAGCGGAGACCATGACACCTTCATACATATCGTCACGCCCCGAAGGGGCTGGCAGAGGTGTATTACAACACCTACACTTCGCCGGACGATATTCAGTCCCAAATGTGACAGGGGGCAAGCCTGTCGCCATACACCGGACTCCAATCATGTAGCAGATCACATACAATACGCACACTGGTGCGTGCCGTCCGGCTGGGTTCGAACCCGCTCCCTCTGGCTTGAGAGGCGGGCCTTCTCCCAACTAGGCTGCCATCGCTTAAGGACACCTTCATACAATATAAATTAAAAAAACCCCAAGTTTAAGAACACTCCCCACTAATTCTAATAATTACACTAATAATTGAAAGTATATTGAAGGGACGCCGCGTCTGCGTCCCGTTCGTGTCTCGTCCACGTCTTACGTCCTTTCTGTCTGGCTTGGGGCTAAAGGCACGCGAGAGGGTGACATGTTCATCCCGCCTCGTTGTTGCCGAGTCTTACTTTTACCGCGAAAGAGAAATATTGTATACAGATTCAAAAAAGAGGCATTATCCGGGCATGATCAAATTAGTTGGATGATATTCAGATTCCTAGAGTGATTCTTTAGACTTAGAGTTTAGGTTATTGTGTCTATCCTACAGTCAATTAAAGCCTTGCCCACCGTCTATTTTCGACTACACCTGGGTATCTTCAAGGCAAGGTGGATAAGTACCTTATACTCGAAAGTCTTAGCGCTCCATGTTAGGCTACAATGTCGCTACGCATCAGGGGGCTTACCACAACCTCTTAAAACATCATTAATTAAGCCTTACTTCGTAATTTCGTACCATGACCACCCTAAAAGTATTCCTGTTAAGTTTTGATATCGCTTAGCAGTTTTGATGACGTCACTCGATTTCGTTCATTCAATCCAAGGAACATTTGTTTATAAACCGTACTACGACCTTTAAAGTATTCCTGCCGAGCTGTCAAAATAGCAGGAATGATACAAATGACAACGATTGTTAAAAAGTTGCTCTCCGTGTAACTTTTTCTAATTTTAAGTGAGTTTTTGCTGTGTTTCTGAGGTTCTATTTGTAATATTTAGCAAGATGGCCGATGATTTGGAAACTTTCGAGTTTCTCGAAGCAGATAATAGAAGCTCCGTACTACGAAGGACGCCTTCGGACGGGCTCCAGAATAAATTTCAACCCTTTTTCACATAGATTTTTTTTTGGCTAAGTCCGCTCCTTTTGATGCACTTGTTACTTCTTAGAGTGAGCCTTCGCCTGCAGACTCCTATTAAAGCCCGCAGCGATTTCACTGTGGGTTTTTAAAAAGTCTCACATGATATCGAACTGCTTCGCTGAGACTCTGCGGCCTCTGTGACAAATTATTCTAAGCATTAAATTCTAGATATCACAAAAAAAAAATTCACGAACTTTAATTGTATACAGCAATTGAATTTTAATTTACCTTCATGATCATAGGTAGATTTAATTTACGTTTTTGAGGGGAACCGAAAAGATGGTGTCATGATTTTGTATTATTTTCTAAAACGAAAACTCGCCTTTACTGAAAGAGGGAAAGAAGAGAGAGATTTATCTCATTTATCATCATCTTCATCAGAGATTTAATGAAAAATGTTATGACAAACATACGGAAGACTATGGTGGTATGGCTATGGCTTGCCCTATGAGACAAAACAAAAAAAAATCGTTTTTGACATTGGTTATACAACCAAGTGTCGCCAGATGTTTCTTAGGAGCGATTGTACACGGGTGAGGAAAATAAAAATTCTTAGGGAAGAAAATAATAAGAAATCATAGTGTTTTTACTTGCAACTTGTAAAAACTGTAAGTGTAATTTCCCTGTATCGATAGGATATTGTAGGCACGGTTTCGCTATGCGGTCGTACTATTATACGACCCCGATTGTACGATTTTTACATAGCAAAAATCGTATAATTACGATTGACATCGTACATCTGGCAACACCATACTCCAAAATACGCAAAAGTACCACAGAGTGTATAAAGGCACTTGTATCGTACATTCTTTTGACATCACTGTAGCAGGAGTAAAAACGTTTTAAAACATTATTGTTTTCAATGCTTGTGGTATGATACAAAACAATACTTATTAAGGAATGTAACAAAACGTTCCTGCGCAATGATGTTTTTGTAAAAGTTCATGGTAAGCCCCCAGGCCAGCGTCGGACTGAGCTGAAGGGCCCGGGTGGCTCCCCACAAGCCAGGGGCCCGAGACGGAGTGCAGCCCCTACTTACCTACCCCACCTACTTACCGTCTGGCTTGCGGCAAGCCCCGCAAGCCAAGTCCGACGAGGGGGGCCCGCGCCGGCTGGCAAATGCTACCCTGACTGTATGGCCAGTCCGACCCTGTATCAGGCAAGTTGGTGGTGGTGGTCTAACGTCGACCTATCCTAATTAATCCTACTTCACACTAATATTATAAAGGCGAATGTCTGTGGGTGTGTATGTTTGTTACTTATTAACGCTCAAATGGGTGAACAGATTTTGATAAAATTCAGTAAGGAACTAGCTTATATATAAGGTGAAATTGAGTTTATCACGCTTTCACTCTCTAACTACTCAACCGATCATCATTAAATTTTGGATACACGTTATCCGGGGGAAAAAAGGACATGAGAAAAGGGCATGACATAGGGTACTTTTTATCCCGAAAAAAAAATATACGGTTCCAGTGGGACCGCGGGTGAAACTGTGAAGCGCAGCTAGTTCTAGCGAAAACTTTAAGGCTGATTTGTTTTTATAAACTTGATAACGCGGGTAACAGCTAGTTAATAAATAAATAAAAAGGTAGTGACCTGTAGCGCTGGCGGTGCGCGGGCGGGCGCGCTTGGTGCGCGTCTCCAGCGCGTCGCTCGCAGTGAACGAGCGCTTGCGGGGCGCGGCGCGCACTGCGGGGGCTGGAAGGGGAGACAGTTAATCGTATTTTTTATACTAGGATACATATATCTACTAAAAAAGTATTGGCGAGGAAGTAGCTTGGTATACATCAGACCTAGCATGTGAGCGCGACAAAATTCTTCTCGCCACTGTTTTGTCGTGCGAGAACGTGACAAGGCTACGTGTAAAAAGAGTCGACATACTGTTGTCGCGTAGTGCATGCTAGGCCTGCAAGATTTACAGGTAGAACTGGTACATTTCAGTTTATAATGATTAGTACAATGTCCGGCTTGGTACACCCTGTATAGATATAACATACTGTATACATAGAATTTTTACATCAATTTATGGTGTTAAAGTTTTCTGCAATTTGAGATTTAATTAGCAATAATTTAAACAATCTGAGATCATGAATGATGACCCATAAAATAACTCACCATCTTCAAAAACAAAGCTCTTATTAGACCCCTTCAAGTTAGACTTGATGACCTTCCTCTTCTGTTGCGCCACCACCACCGGGTTGTTCACGGGACTGCAGAACATCACCCGAGTGGCTCGAGGCAGCGGCTCTGCTAGTGAGGACCGGCGACTCTTCTCCAGAGATTGGGTGATGTTCATCATACTTTTACTGGATCCACTCTTGTTAGTGAATGGTGTGCAACCGGCGGATGGTAGAGACATTTTCCTTGTTGGCGTTCTCAGTAGGTCAAGCTCAGTTCCATTGACATCTGAATCGTCTTTAGTAAATGTGCCTTCGCGTATTAGAGGAGTAATAGGGGTTTTTGGGCATATCTCAGAGTTTGTTTCAACGATTTTTGTGGGTGTCTCTAACTGATCGTCAATTTTTGAACTGAGCCTGGACGCGTTTGTTTGAGACTCGTCCATGGAGCTTTCAATCAGTACCGGTGTAGTGTTGATGATGTTATCTTTCGAGTCATCACTGGTGATGCTGATACGGGAGACATCAGACTTGTCCAGTGTTATGTTGGAGGCGTCAGAGCTGATAATGGAAGATTTAGAGTTCTTTTCAAATGTTGTATCGAGTTTTATTTCTTTGTTTAATGTCACAATTTTTTGTTTTTCAAAAGTTGAGTCAGCCATTTCAGTTTTATCGTAGGTGCTGTTCATTTCTGTTGATAGCTTTTGGCTTTCTTGTGATGACTTTCTTTGATTTGTGTTAGAATCTTCAGCTTCAGGTGGTATATAGGATGAAGTATCATTTTTTTCAAATGTGTCATTTAGTACTATGGATTTCCGGGCTATTAAATCCTGTTTTGTGTCATCAGTGGAGTCTTTTTCATAGGTAGTGTTAATGATAGCAGATTTTCTTGATATTGAGTTGATTATTGGATCATCCTTTTCAAAGGTTGTGTTGATTGCAGGTTTTTTGTTTACGCAGTTGGTTACCAGCTCATCTGACGACTTACAATTGGACTTTTCCAACATTGAATTAAGGTTTAGTTGGGGAGTCCATGTTTTAGATGTAAATGTTAGTTTGTTTTCATAGTTAGTATTATTACCTTGTATATCTTCATTTTCATTCAATGTTGTGTTAGTTACAGATTTAGGAGTGTCAGATTTATCATAGGTAGTGTTTATTACAGTCTGGACAACGGATTTCCTTCTTTCTAAGTCTTCTAAGTCATATGTAGAGTCTTTTATTTCTTTGTCAAAAGTGGTATCTGCATTTTTCTTTGATACAGTATCCCTGATGCTAGACTTCCGTTTTTTAGGAATGTTAGTCAATGTGGTATCTAACTCTTCTGGCTGTAAAATTTTATCTGTTTCAAAAGTTGAGTCCAAGTTTTTGAAACTAGATTTTCGTTTTAGTGATGGTTTTACCACTTTTTCTACAGTACTCTGTGGAATGCTAATACTGCTGATTCTTGCTACAGACCGTGTCTGCCTCCGTTCAGGTTTCTCTGGTGTCTCAACTTTGAAATCTTTCTTCGGAGATGTCACATCTGAAGTTGCAATTATGTCAGTATTTTTCAGCGGGCTGCCTGCAGCACTATGGAATGATTCAACAGACATATTACTTCTATTCAAAGTATATTTTTCAGCATTCTCCGGTACAATATCCTCGACAACCATGGTACCTGATGTTTTTGCTTTCTTGCCTTTTTTTTTGGATTTCTTCTTGGAAACACCATCTAAAGTCTCATCGGTGATGGATTTCTTTTTCTTCTTTTCTTTTTTGGTTTTATCACCCACCTCTTGAACATGATTATGGTTCTCTTGTGCATCTTTAGTGTCTTCAGTGAATTTACGCGTCCTACGGGTCGTTCTCACAGGTACATCGTTTGGACCGTCTGCACTTTCTGTTGAAGCAGCTAATACATTTTGCTCTCTAAGTGCGTTTTTAAGTAGTGAACGTGCTGGTTTAACTTCATCCTTAATGTCCACTGAGTTGGTCCCTACTTCGTCCTCAGTAGGGTAACTCACATAGTTTGCGCGTTTCTTAGTCTTCACTACACTGACGCTCAATTCTTCAACGTTCTCTTTAAAACGCCTGCTTCTAGTTTTCCTTTCACTTTGAGCGACATGATCTATCTCTTGGACTAATGTAGTCTCGTGAAAAGAAGAGTGTATTCCTGAAATAGAGGTCGGTAGGTCGTTAGTTTGTAATATTCGTAAAAACGACAGCACAAAGTAATGGACGTTGCAGTTTGTTTATTTACATGCGAGTTCTAACATCACTTACTTTTCCCTGATCTGGTAGACATGTCTAGAGAAAAAATATTTTTTCTGTAGTCATGTAGCACACTAACAAGTGTTTATTTTGTTTTTTCGTAAAAATTACTATCTCGTTTCACCGTTTGTAACGATAAAAAATTTCAAATTTGACTGATTTGATTCGGATTGTAAAAAGTTTTAATTTTGTTTGATTCATAGACAAAACAAGTTTGACAGTTTGTCAAAAAGTTTGTCGTAATTCAAAAACGAAATTCTAAAGCGCCCCTGAAACGTTACATCAAGCCATACACACTCAGAGACGCGAAATAATCAACTGACGAAATGACACCGAAATAATATATGGCTCAGGGAAAGCACATTTCCAATTCCAATAGAACTATTGTAGAAATGTAGACCTTAAAATTGTTTATTTTTCAAATTTTTACGGCCAAAAAATCACGTACGCGTTAGACATGTAGTCAAACGCATTCAAACATACCTTCAACAACACATCAAACACACATTTGAAAAATTACAGCTTGCAAAAAAAAATTACTACACATTATAAACACAATTTGGACTGCCTCGGTGGCTCAGTTGATAGTGAAACTGCCTTCTGAGCTTGAGGGCGTGGGATCGATTTCCACCTAGGGCAAACATTTAGGCTGTGAACATTTGTTTTTTTCTATGTCTGGGTGTAGTTTTGGTATCTATCTAAATATGTTTTTAAAATTATATATGTACGTATTTCAGTCTCTGGCCACCATAGTACAAGCTTTGCTTCGTTTGGGGTCCGTGTGTGCAAGTGCCTAGGGGTCCCTGGGCACTTGCACACAGTTTGAAACGTCATAGGTGTGACGTTTCAAACTAAAGCAACAAGGACGAAAAAAGGTGAGAATCTCAAATGAGAATCTCAAATCTCCGAATAGGGTCCCAGATAGGTATATTTGTTTAGTAAAGATCTTTTTAACAAATTAAATGTAGGTCTACAGGCCCCTTTATTTCAATTGTCTATGACAAAGGAAACGACTTTCATTAAGCTGTCAGTAGTGTCATTTGTCATTTTTTTTTTACCCGTAGGGCAGGCCAAAGCTAATATGGCCATACCACCTTGTCTTCGTATCAGTTTTTCTCACATGAGTTGCTAAATCTAAGATGATGATGATAGAGAGGGTGATGAAAGATGAGATGAATTCCTCCTTGTTTCCTATTTCAGTAAAGCCGTGGATGGACATGGACTTTTCTGAAACTTTATGTCGAGTTTTGTAGAGAACACGAAAAGTAGCATTTCCTAATGTTTGTATCATTTGCCCACACTCGTACACGTCCAATAATCCACAATTAACACTCGAAGAACCACAAGTTTTAGAAAATAACACAAAATAACGACACCATCTTTTTTGTTCCCGCCAAAAACCTGTCATTTGTCAAATAATGACTTTTTTTTTTTTTAATTATTCATGACCATGGATACTCGTCCTTCAGTCGGATTCTTAGTAATAATTTTTCATTCAGTAACAGATGATGGGATGATGATGATGAGGTGATGATGAAAACGATGAATCCCTCCCCTTTCCCCATTCCAGTAAAGTTATGGATACTTTACTGAAACTTTAAGTGAAGTTTTGTAGAGAACACGAGAAATCGCGTTTCGCGATGTTTGTATCATTTGCCCACACTCGTGCACGTTGACGAACCGGTAAACGTTAATAATCCACCATTATTACACTTTAACACTCGAAGAATCACAAGTTTTAGAAAATAATACAAAAACACGACACCATCTTTTCGGTTCCCGCCAAAACTCCAAGTCAAATAATGACTATTTATTTTTAAATTATTCATGACCATGGATACTCGTCCTTCAGTCGGATTCTTAGTAATAATTTTTCCTTCAGTAACAGATGATGGGATGATGATGATGATGAGGTGATGATGAAGACGATGAATCCCTCCCCTTTCCCCATTCCAGTAAAGTTATGGATACTTTACTGAAATTTCAAGTGAAGTTTTGTAGAGAACACGAAAAATCGCGTTTCGCGATGTTTGTATCATTTGCCCACACTCGTGCACGTTGACGAACCGGTAAACGTTAATAATCCACCATTATTACACTTTAACACTCGAAGAATCACAAGTTTTAGAAAATAATACAAAAACACGACACCATCTTTTCGGTTCCCGCCAAAACTCTCAAATAATGACAAAATGTCTGGGGTGCCAGGTCAGTCTGAAAGATTTCCCCGTAATTTGGGCATTTTTAATTTTAAGAGGATCCGCAAACCAAACATTGCCTATCTAGTATAGCGACTAATGCACCAAGCTTTTATTGATTTAAGCATTTAACTGTTCATTGTTGATAAAACTTATAAGAGCCATCAAAAACAGTCGATAAAAATTTTACTCTTTTGTTCAGTAAACTTTGGCTATAATTTTTGGCGGTTGTTATTAGATTAGTTAATTTAGTGTCCTGGTTAATGATATAACCAAATCCAATTTTATCCATACCATTTTATCATTTACCTGAGAAATCCCTTTCACAATTACAAAAAAAAAAACTTTTTTCCATTCGAGAGTCGGTTGTAAGACGTATATTATTTATTAATGTAATATGTGTCCGATCCGATAGATTGAGTATTCAAACAAATACACGGCATAGATTAACGGCTTCAGTTATAAGCTGATTGGATAGTAATATCAGACATTTATTCGTCCTAACGCTTGGGAAAAATCATTCATGGAAGTCAAAAATAAACAAGTGTGCTAAGTTGATCATTAGACTCGAAGTAGTATTATAGCGCAAGCCATATGCGAGTGCAATAAGTAAGCACACGCGTTTCCAGGGCTGGGCAAAATATATGTTTTGCTTTTGTGGTATCAGAGTTATTTAAATTAGAAAGAAAGACACTACATTGTGGTATACAATAATATTTTGGATTTCCGTCAACACACAATGATATTCCTAAATAGACTTATATGCGCGAGACACATGAGGTAGTGCGTACTACTTCACACTGTTATTGGAAGCCGGGTGTTGCGAGAGGGAGAGCCCTGCGCGGCGATATACCTGTCCAGTACACCAAACGGCCATGCGCCGGTGGTGCCGGCGGCTTAGGGCTTCATTAATACGCAACGACAGCCTTCCTATGTTTACATCGTAAGTGTCATTTATTTTTAAACGTATTAAGTATGTATTAAGTAAGTATGAGTATTGAGTATGCCACAGCTTTAATTGAAATACAAAGTAAAAAATACTGCATCACAAGTAATTAAAATATGAAATACAAAATATCTTTAAGTAAAGTATTTGAAATAAAAAAAATAAAATACAGTTGGTATTTTATCTCTTTTCAAATGAAATGCAAATTACAAAATACATACAAAATAAGTAATTTAGACTAGCATGAGCTGAAAAGTAGAGGCAAACAAAACTTTATTTTAATTTATATTGTGTTCTGGCCAATTTTGTCGTACAGTAGGTATACATACCAGGTGGAGTGATGCCAACTCTAATAGCAGCTAAATGAAGGTATGCCTTGATTTAGCCTTTTTATGAAGGTATGAAGGTATTTTAATGTTCAAGTATTTGAAATACTAATTACAAAATACTTCGGCGTCAGGTATTTGAAAAACTAATAACAAATTACATATTAAGGAAAAAATTGAAATAAAAATACCAAAAATGTTTTGTATTATCAATTGAGTATTTTAATTTAAAAAATTTAAAACCCTGCGCGTTTCATACGAAGTTTCATATGTGTGAGGAAAAAAACACTAGACTAGACTTGCATTGGTGAATACTTGATCCTGAAAAATTATGAGCATTTTTGCTGTTTTTCTACTTAACGAAAGTCTCGTAGGAAGCTAAGAATGTTTTCTGAAATTTCAGTGGCAGCAAACTATCATGGCATGATAGTTTGCTTGACCTACAAAGTTTTGTAAAATTAACAACATAGACAGGACGTAGAAAAATATACCTAAGTAATTTTTTTTTTGAAAATTGCAAATTTAATCCTATTTCTTTACAAAACTATTTTTTAATGGAAACGGCATAATAGCGTGGGTTATGAACCCAAAACCTATGGAATAAACTCTCGGTTACAAAAAATATTTTGGGCTTTTTTTGAATATTTTGATTTTATTTTAGGGAGAAAACACTGTAAGGAACTGGCAGTCCTACTGTCTGCTCGCAAAAAAACGACAAAAAAACAAAGAGTAAATTGAAAGAAAACGGTGTTTTCATTAAACGGGGAGATAAAGAAGACTTGTTGTCTACTAAGAACCGTTGAAAATGTTGTCATTATTATTGTAATAAAATTAGGTAATACTTGCTACGATGTGAAGTGTATTAATTCAGAACAAGTGGTTTCCACAAACGGGCGTTGGAGACGGTACGTCAATAAATAACCGTGACTCACGAATACAATGGAGAAGTTAATTTGCATGGTTCTGGGGGCGACGCTGGCACTCACAGGGCGGTGCCTTGGGGACCGCGGTGATTACGTCGGCTGCTACCGGTTGCAGACTGAAAACATACTGAACACTCACACCGGCCAGTCCGTCGACGTCTGCCTTTCGGCTTGCGAGCAAGTTTACTTCAAATACGCTATAATTGGCAACAAATCAACCTGTTTCTGCGGTAACGCTCCCGGCACTCTTCAACTCGAACTCAGTTCCTGCAATATCCCATGTCCAAAGAATGAAACTCAAATGTGCGGCGGCGACTCTTCCGCGAGCGTATACGACACGGAAGTCACTGCCCCGGGCGCTCCAGGCTCTATAGAAATCTACAACGTCACTGAAACTACGCTTCGAGTGCGCTGGACTATACCCGACGCCCGCTCCAATATCTCAGGGTATGTTATAAGGGCAACAGTTGTGGAAACCTACTCAGATTTAGCACTCATACCCTTAGAGTGGAGAGTTTCCAATGAATCAAATCAAACCGAGCTCTTAAACCTGCAACCAGGGTCTTTGTACAACATCAGTGTTGCTGCTGTAAACATTGATGAAGAAGGTCCTAACATAACGATAAGTGCTGAGACTGTCATCGGCACCCCGGACCCCACCCCGCCTGATATAAAGATCACTGAGAGGCACGGAGATAGAATGGTAGTTCATATTCCAGAGGCAAAAAATGTGAACGGACCAGTATCAATGTATAGAATTGTGGTATCCATAGAGCTTTATCAACAAAGTTACATCATAGACACATTGGGCAATTACAGCTATGCAACTGAACAAGGTCTTCCATATTACATTACTGCAGAACTAGATCCAGATGAGATCAAGAATGATTTTACAATAGGAGATAGAAGCACCTACAATGGCTTCTATAATGCTCCGTTACCACTCACTAATGACATTGATGTATCTCTAGGAGTTGTGAGTGAGAAGAATCATATCAAGAAAATCAGATACGCAGAGTCAACTAAGAAGATAATACTCAATATTAATGAACCGGAGGAAGTGTCGCCACTAATGCTGGCACTAGGAGCTGGGATAGCCATTGGAGTTGTCCTACTACTCATTGGTGTTGGACTGATCATTATTTTAAGAAAAAAGATTCACATGGCGAGAATGCAACGGGGCTCACAATCTATGCCATTAAGCCTGAGTGAGCCGTGTATAGAGATAGAAAACTCTGGGTTTATTCAAGACGAAGATGAAAGAGTAGACTATTATAGTAATTTAAAAAGAAAACTGTGGAATATACCAAGGAATCTCATTGATATAGACATTTCATGTGTGGTTGGGCTCGGCAGCTATGGTAAATTCACAAGAGGAAAAGTCCAACAACACGGGGCTCAAACTCCAGGCTTGGTGCAAGTCATATCAGACAGGGAACTCGAAAGACCGGATAAAAAGCTGATGCTGCAAGAACTAGACCTACTCATTAAATCTAATGAGCATGAAAATGTGATCTCTTTAGTGGGAATATGTGAAACAAATACCACTTTATTTGTTGTTCTGGAGGATAGGAAAATGAGCTTAAAAGAAATGTTGCTACAGAGTAGGCACCGAGACTTGCAGAATAATAAATTTTGTTTGCTAACTGAGAACAGGCTGCTACAGATTTGCGTGGACATCGCGCGCGGCATGGAGTACTTGCACAGCAGAAAAATAATACACAAAAGGCTGAGCTGTCGCAACATCGTCATCGGGGAGAACGGCGCCGCTAAGGTCTCTGGCTTTGGTCTTTCTCACATGCGACCGCTTCACGAAACGCCCGATTACACGAGATGGACTTCCCACGAAATGTTGCGCCAGACGCGGTTCAATCCCAAAGCAGACGTGTGGTCGTTCGGATGCTTGATGTGGGAGGTGTTTACGATAGGAGCTACGCCTTACTCGCACAGTAGTAACAAGGATGTGGCAGCCAGGATACTGAGAGGCATGAGACCGTCGCAGCCATCCTATGTAGGAGACGAGCTCTTCCAGCTGTGCTTGCAGTGTTGGCAGGTGGACCCTGATGAGAGACCGACCTTTTCGTCCCTCTTGCATGAACTTCAACCCTTCGCCGAAGCGCCTGGCACGAGAAGTTTGAGCTTCACTCATTATAACGGCTTCGATTTCGAGCCTTTTATACCGCATTATGAAATAGTTTCATAGTAAACTAACCAAAACATAAGATGTTAGGATAGAAAGCATTCATTATTTTCGTAAGTTCAAAAATGCATCCAAAGATCTGATAAACATGAACTCTTTTTGCCAATTTTATGATATGATAGAAATAACAGTGTAGTGCTTACACACTGCCGCAACTTAGCGCAGAGTGTACTTAGAGATTCATGATGTGAGGCACTCGTACATTATAGCTATTGCTAAACATTAACTTTACTGTTAATAACCTAAAGGCTTTACCACACTGAAAGTGTTGATTCTTGTTCAGCTTGTATGAATTACAATACAACTTCGAGCTTGGTTGCCAACCGCGCCGCTTGTCACGTTTACGTGTGGCAAAGGTTTAAATAAAAGTTAACAAATTGTACCAACTAATAAAAAAGCCTATTTTAGATCATGGCCCTAACTAAAAGATCAGTAGGTATTTAAGGTAAATAGGTTTAATTTATCTTGTAAGTAGGTAGTTACAATTTTAATGCCTAGCTTTGAGAAGACAGCTGCATCCCAGAATATTAGTGATGTAATATACCGTCATTGCCATCTTGTATCTTGTTACATTCTAGATATTGCATTCCCACAGATTTTTCAATTAGCAACTACCCACAATGTAGCCAAGTTTGTCTTCTGACTAATAAACGCAAGCATAGGTTTTGCAAGCATAGCAATTAGATATGCATTTGATTAGGAATAGAGCTAACTGTAAGTATTAGGTAGAGTAGGCGATATTTTTGACATGAACTTGCAATTTGTATTAACTTAGCGATTTTTTAGGTAGTTATTTGTACGTTATATTTTATGTACAATTCTTGATTGATATTTGAAGTCATGACATTTATAACTTTTACTTTGATAGCATAAGCAGCGAATATAATTTAAGTTTGTTGTAAAAATTATCGGTAGAAGTTCGACCGAATTGCGGATCTTAGAATCTCTGAAGAAGTGTGTAACATACACACTTGTAACGACTTATTGACAAAGTATTTTATTCTTATGATAGAATTAGCCTTCCGTATTATTTCGTATGTTTGTATATTTTGTTTATTAATTTAGTTTTTTAGGAAAACATTTACTTAAATGATAGTTATGAATTCCGTCCATTTGTATTTTTTTTTGTATGTATGTACTTACACTGTACTTATGTATATCACATGTAAAGTGATTTTTGTAATAAAAGCAATTCCTAACATTTCAGCAAAACGGACTTGTTTTACTATCTGGAAGTTAAGGTCAATTCACACAGATATTACAGCCGGTCAATACGGCAAGAGTACCAGATCTGAACCAAAGACATTATGTTTGTCTTAAATACCTATTTAAATTATTAATTATATTCGCTAAAAAAGAAACTTAAAAAAAAAACTGAGTGTGTTTTCTAAACATTGAGGATTGCTAGCAAGGCGCCACGGTTACTTCAACATCATATTTCCGTGTGAATTTGACCTTTAGATATCCTCAAAACATAATTATACTTAATCTATTTATCTAAATTTCTTTGGGAGAAATCTAGTACTAAACCTGTTGCACGAGCAGTAGTCTGCGCGCGCGCATGAAATCCATTGATGCGAGTTTTCATTTTCCATTTAAAGGCTGCACTAGCGCAAGCACTTTATGTTTGGTGACGGCGCAAGAAATGTTTTATTCCCCATTTACTTATTTCCAAGGTAGGTGGTAGCAACAATTGAAACACCTTGATGCATTTTCTCGCATTTATTCAATGTTAATAATATAGACAATGTTCAAGGTACCTTTTAATTGGTTTTCGAGCTTTATAACACTAAGACATATTAACCATCCGTTTTACCTCTTATCGTTTAACATTGCAAAATAACACTTCATTAAAAATCAATCTGACAATACAACTAACTAAACAGTTATAAACATTGACTAAAATATATCGAATTTAAAATTCAAAACATATTTTTAACATTTCATTTTTCAATTCAACTTAATTTTAAATTATATTCTCGTCACATAAACATCGCAGACCCGTTTATAATAATAAACAAAATAACAAAAAATATTATTAATAAAAATAAAATTTCGACGAATGAAACATCCCGAGCGACGGTTGATGGTCGCCCGCGCGGCGGCGTCGCGGCGGCGCCGGCGACGCACCGAGCCATCGTTCTATAGGTACTTATAATACGCAACAAGTTATAATTCAATAGAATTAGTATAACATATCAATGTCAACATGTGTAAAGGTCGATGAGACGTCGACTGACGCTGGCGGGCCTGCGCCGCGGCGCGCGCCCGCACCGCCCGCCGCCGCGCCGCCTCGCGCCCGCGGCGCGACGCGGCGACGCCTTATAATGACGATACAATTTATATGTTACAATATTAATAATCCCTACTTCTGGGACGCGTTCGTGACGATGTCAATATGCGCGAGTTGATTCCTCAGTCTTTAATAAATTGATGACAATGAGCAAGGAGAGAAACGTAAATGAAACAATGCTATGCAATTATATACAGATAGTGGGCGGTGCGCGGCCCGCGCTCGCGTGTGGTGATGTCTTAATGTTGAGTTCGACTCGAACGCACAGCCATTTTCCTAAACACAGTATCGAACCTTACTTCTAGCCTAGCGCACCCGACGGCTGCCACCTTCTCGTCTATACCCACTAACACCTATCACCTATACTCATTACAATAAACCACTCTATCAACAAATTCAACAACATTTAGCTATTAAAATTAAAGAAGATGAGAGGCGCGGGCGAGCCGGCCCGGGGCGCACGTCGAGGTGCTCGCTCGTGCGAGCGGCGCTACATTACTCTAAGGAAATGACGAACTACGACTACCTATCTACAGTGAATGGGTGAAGTGAAGTTGACGCGGCCGAGACCGCCGGCGGCGGCGCCGCGGGGGCGCGAGCGCCGTGGGACCGCGCTACAATTATTTTGTCTCCATGATAATATACTCTCAAATATTGTAACAACTTCAGTATAACAACATTAACATTTTTCCAGTATTTTAAAATTATCTATACATACCCATAATATTGTTATTATTTAAGACAAATTTTAACTAGCTAGAATTCCATGATAACTATTTTAAATCATCGGCCGGGCTGCGCATCGACACGGGCTAGTTGGCTGGACTCGATCGATCGAGGTATAAGTACACACGCGGTAACCGCGAGAAACATTATTATGCACAGGATGCGGTATGTGATGTTCACAACGTCAAAACGTTCAGAGCCGGCGCGCCGACGCGGAGGCCGGCCGACCAACGATAGAGGCGAGTCGTCTTAGCGAGAGATAAAGAAAACGTAGAGACTAAGATATCGGAAACTATGACACTACCCCCCAGAGCACGCCCTCTACGATGCCGATTGTTCTGGTGACCGACATTATTCCGTTTAATTGACGTTTAGACTTACACGTAGCGACTAATCGAGTTTAGTTCCGATAAAATTGAGCTTGTAAAATCGACGTTCAGGCGTCTGCACACTGCGCTCGTCACTCTCGCGACCGACTGCCGGACGCTAACACGTCGGGAGCGAGCCTGCTCCAACACAACCAGAGGCATCCAAACTACTATTCCCACATCACTAACACTCAATCACAGTATAGTGCGCCATCATCCGCCAACACCTGACATTCCTAACCTACCCAGTTGCCTTCCTCTTACGCCGTCTATATTTTGGAGCCTCAGTTTGTATTCAAGCTAAGCTCCGTCCATCTCTTCCCTTTGTTCAAGCTGTGATTATCTGTACTTAAAATTTGACATACAGTTGTAATATTACAGTTGAATTTCATTTCTGAAATCGGTTGGTGGTGGCAGTAAAAGTCCGTTTATTCAAAGTGAATCCATCGCGACAGTGACCAACGTTTATCAAATTTTAATTGACACGAGACGATATCTGTACCTACCCCCAAATATACTTAGTAGATGAGAGAAAAATTCGAAAAACACCAGAGAAATCGAACAGCGATACCTATACACTTTAAAGATTGAATATACATTAATAACTAGCTACTCGTTTGAATGCACTACATCTGCGAATCGTTACCTACATAACACACGTATATAGACGTAGTAACAATATCATCACTTAACTATCGACATATCGTTGGACTGTTGGAAACATTAGAGGCCGGCGCAGACTACACGAAACGCAACCGTGCGCATGGTCTGCGCAGACCCTTACAACAATAGAATTGTTAACATTACTCCGCGAAACGGATCGAACGATCGAGAAAACGCGACGACGCGAAATCGCGATCGTAAAACTCAATTCCGTTATCTTAAACAACTATCGTACATTAACTCCTTTAAGCCGATTCATACTAAATTTATTATGATTACCGTTTCTTTTGTACTTCATTCCTTTTGATAAGTATTCAACCGCCTTCGTGTTTATATCAGTTGTCATTTCGTCGCCCTGATGAGAGCGGATGGGTAAAGTGGCGCCCAACGTGTGGCAACTTTTGAAATGGCGCCCAACGTGTGACAGAAATTTAACAGTGGCGCCCAACCTGTGGCATAAAGTTAGCGTCGAAGGAGGTGAAGACAGGCTAGCAGGCCGCGCTGCGGCTATCTACGACGATGGCACTTCTGAGGTAAACGAACACAACTTAAACCTATATCCGTGGCAGGAAGCGCGCCTTCCACTGACTACACTAGCGACACCAGGGCCCGACGAGTCACGGGCAGGAGTCGCTGCGGAGACTAACGCAAGAAGGCTGGTTACAAGGCGGCGCTTTCGAAAATAACCTTTCCCTTTACATTCTTATCCCGTAACTGTAAATAAGAATATTTCATCATCATATTGTCATCTCGAATAATATATAGAAATATCTGCTTTAAAACGTTAAAATATGTAATCCTCTACGTTGTGGACATGCATTATTATTTAAATTGTACTTACATCGTAAGATAAATTTAGACCGAGAGAAAGACGAATACGACGACCGCGGAACGTCGCTAAACAATAATAAAAACGAGTTACATTTATAAATGTATAAAAAAATAAAGATTCTTTACCGAGAGAAATCAGGAATGACCGACCGCGAGCCGGGTTCAACACGGAGTCAACGATAAAAACGAAACGTCTACACAAAAGATAAACAAATTAACCTACTGTACTTCACAATATTACATTGATTTCAATTATTATTTTCGTCCAGTTTAAGTAATAAAGCAACTTTGGTGAGGGCATTGCTCGGCCCCGGCCGTTGCTGGGCCGCGCCACGATTACTAACACTAACCTCGTACCAACTAAAAACAATAACTTATCAATGGTAACATTTACAATGAAATCAAACTCGTAAATAAAACATATGCTGTGACGAATAATATACAAAAATAAAATGTGTATGGAATAGGAATTTCCGTGATAGGACATATCACAATCGTAGCTTTTTATGTCTTAAACGACGAAACCCGCCAGGCGGGGAACGAACTCGCCGGACAACTTAACGTGGCGACTATAATTATGCTCAACACTATACAGGCGTCAAAACAATATACATAAAATCTATAATAATTCGCTATTGTAAATAGTAGTCTATGGGTCGATACGCGTCGCGCAGCATTGCACCGTCCCGGCACAACAGAGCGACACCGAACGTATCGCGACGATCAGCTGACGGCCTGCTCGTCTCAAACAACTCGTCTCTTGGACGCGATTCGTTGGAAGCGATACGCTATGCGTATGAGGGCGCGCGACGCGTATCGAGAGCTGCGTATCTGACGTTCTCCGCGAGATAAACAAAAACGTAAACTAGGGTCAGGTAACTCGCGCCACTTCTGCGGTTGACTAGAGGCCGCGGAGACGCGGAACGGGAGGGGACGCGATCACAATACACAACTGCGACGAGGCTCTAAACGAACGTCGACGACAACACTGTCTCTACGTCTGTCTGTTAACACTGAAAATAAGACGGCAACCGTAGACGCTGCATTTCACTTCATTTAAAGCCGTGTCGCACTGTAAACACAACACAACTCTTACGTCACTCGGAGCTGTCAAAAGTTCGCTTCTGCTAACAATTTCATGGCGGCGTAGTTGAATTTTTGACACCTTCGAGTGAGTTGAAAACGAGTTACATCGTTTACAATCGAGCGGGCGGCGATGGCTCACACAACACTATCGACGACAAAGAGAAGACGAGATCGAACGAAGCTTCCGTCGAGCCAGCGACGAGCTGGCGCGGCACGGCACGTGGCGGGTCGCGTCCACACATGCAGAGTCGAAACTTGTTTAAGGCTATATTAAAGTTTGCAAAAAGGCGGGAGCAACATCTCCATCGCATCATTCTTCAACTACTCCGCCTGCATTAAAATGATCTACTCCTATCTTTATTTTAATACGTAAGAAAAAAGACTAACTCGTGGACGCAACGCACCAGTCGGTGCCGCGCGTATTCGATCTCGTCCAGGAGCTCCCCCGAACAGAGTTCCAGGACCGGCATCGACGTCTACGAGAACATCAGTTTCCATACAAATTTAAATTCCGAAGTCGTAAATTGATATGGAAGCCGAGTGCAGGTTCCGCAGACGGGGGCCGTCGGGGGAGCGGCGCGGGCCGGCAGCGGCAGGGCCGGCGCGCGGGTTACTGCATGAGCGTGTTGATGGCGTTGTGGCGCGTGCGCTTGAGCTCCTCCTCCTGGATCTTCTGCTCGATGAGGTAGTGCGCGTTGGAGATGGCGGTGTGCGAGCCCGTGATGGTCACGATGCGGTTGCGCGTGCCCGGCGCGAACGTGCCCTTCTTCGAGATCTGGATGTTGGCGCCCGACATCTGCTGGATCTCCACCAGGCTGCGCCCGCCCGGCCCTGAGGACCGCAGACACCACCGGTTACTTGTACGTACGTTACTAAACATGCCCTACAGTCGCTATACTGAATCTGGGTTGAACTGGACTTTCGAGACAAAATTGTAATAACGACTAGAGTAAGGAAGATAAACATCAGTTAACATTCATACACAATACATAGGCCTCCCTGAGAGTGAATTTAAACCCGCTGAAACAAAACACATCAACAATGCAAGGGAAGCAGTCTCACCGAGGATAGCGCCGACGATGACCTCAGCGATCTCGACGTTCTTGGAGTCCTTGGCGCCCTGGTCGGCCGGCGTGGGGCTCTTGGAGAGCGGCAGCAGGCCGGCCGAGGGGAAGGGCGCCACGCCGCCGCCCACCGCGCCCATGCCGCCCGCCGACAGCGAGATCGGCGCCACCGCCGCTGCGGGCCCAAGCGCCTCGAATGCAACCTCCGCGAAACGCTCTACCCCCGGCATCCCTCTGCTACGCTCTACCCCAGGAGACCCCCTATCCCCGCTACTGTTCAACCCTCCGCCCCCCGGCGCTAGTCGCGGCGCGAGCTACATTAGAACGTTTCGCGCTGTTGCCGAGAGGATCATTGTTAGCGAGCGGCGGCCGACCCACAGCGCTGGCCGAACCCTCTCGACCACTCCCGAGGTCGCGGGGGTGATGCTAGTCTACGACATCTCACCTATTATTGTTACAACACCTTGGGATAACTGTGTAGATTAGTTACTTTCTACAGGACAGTTAGAAATACCCACCCACTACCGACCCTCGCAACACAAATTAATTGTAAGTTACTTTGTAACCTATTGTTGCATAATAGCACCATATCAGTGCAAACAACGACAAAGGGATAAAATTTAAACTCAACTTTCCCCTTTTTAGTTTGTTTAGTTTAGCAAGGTTACTAATATTTTACCCTGTTTCTCATATTGTGTTAGAATTCGATAATATTATCACTTCAGTGTTAGGGTTAGTTTTTTATCACATACGACATTTTTTAATACCTAAAACCTATCCCATACAATCTAGGAAAATTAGGGAAAGTGATCTTGCAAAAACAATGAGTGCCAGGTAAGCAACTACAGAATACATTAATATTATAAATTGTCTACATAAAATAAGAAATACATATTATTTATAAAAAAAACCCTACACAATCATTTAGAGGCAATTCAAAACTACAAAAAATACAAAAACCCAATAGATACATCATACATGCACTATTGGAAGAAGAAACTAGAACGTAGCACTAGCATAACCCACTCGACTCGTGTGTACAGAACTTTATATTGTTTTTCAATGTTGGTAGCGCTGTGTTGCGGACTTGGAAAAAATAAAGATGGAGGGAAAGAACAACTTATTGTACTTAAATTTTGAATTTTTTTTGTTTTTTTTTTTATGTTTTGTGCCAATTGTGTTTAGCAAAAGTCTTTTTGGTACTGTCTATGCATTTGCTCCTCGAGGTAGCGACTAGCGCGCTTGTGTGCTAACATCTTTTCTAGCTCACCTACAAGGGATCCGTGTTGCAGGTATTCTGTGGACCAATAAGTTGTTCCTTCTATATTTTATTTTGTGTTATGCTCTGGACAATATGTGCTGGTGTAATCGCGGTTTTGTTATGAGCTTCGATAAAGCCAAATAATGGGTTAGCAAAAACTCAAATGTGAAATTTAACAAAAGTTATAATTTCCTAGCACAAGATTCGAGGCGAGGTACAGGTTAAGCATAATTGTGCTAAATGTAGGTGTTTTCGTAATAGTGTGGGGGAGTTGCCACAGAAACAAGCTTTAAAATAAAGTACCAAAAGAAAAAAAAATATCAGAATCGAATATTTTTGGTTAATTTTACACGTTTTTTTTTAAGTTTTTCTAACTTTGACCATAACGTTTGGCTTCATAGAAGTTTCCAGTAAACGTATATCGGAATATTTATCCACAGCATAAGTCTGTTTTATGTATTGCCGACAGATGGTATGGTAAAGCGATGTCGATAGAATTTTGACAAGTACTGTTTTAACGCAAAATATAATGCTCAATATTTAAAGCCAATCGTGTTAATCGAGATCAGGCAATACAACACGTCCAAATTCACTATACATGCATATTACTTATTACATCATAAAATAAAGACAATTTTTCAAGTTGTATGTTGACCGAGTCATATTTCAAAAATCAAATCAAGATACAACAGACGTGGCAGGCCAGAAAATTTAAACAAGGCACTGTTCTCAATTCAAAATGCAATCGCGCTCTTGCACCAAAGCGCCACTATCGGTGAGTTTTGGAACTAAGATATTTAAATTTTCTTTAAGAAAAAAAATATGGGACTTACTCAAGTACAATCCTCATATTTTTTTGAAAAACAACACGGTCATTAGAATGTAAATATAGTCATGAAGTAGGTAAGAGTTATCCACGGCAGCCAATTTAGGGACAGAATGACAAGCGTAGCGAAGAAATTTAGAATTTTGACGGTAGGTAGAGTAGAAGCCACAATGAATGGGGAGCTGTGACGACCGCCCGGGTCGCGTACCTACAGTACTCGCTTCTCCGTAGTCCGGACGACAGCGCAGCGCAGGCTGCGAGCTATCCGTAGGTACGATGACCACGGCTACCACGCCCTAACTGGGATAGCAGGCCTTCATAAACCGCAAATTAAACTCAAACTACCCGCAACATTTGCAAACTTTTAAAATTCGAACACTTTTTTCCAAAATTGCCTTGGCCAATAGCGACTCAAAGTTTTAATAAAATGACACTAGCCACTTTTGTGTAGAGTAAGATAGCTATCCCAGTGAGAGCGCGTGTAACACGTAAGAAGTATGTGCGCAAGTGAGAGTGCAGGCCGAGTTAGGTGTCTATACAGCTACGACGACTAAGTTAGACCGTATCTCCAACACTGAAGGCACAAATTAGACGATCATCACCGTTCTACCACAGTATACTTGCAGAAAGTATGGATACTATGAAGTGACTGCAACATGTCACGAACTGCATTTTTTTTTACTTTCTTTATTCGAATTTGGAGATGTCATCAAGGCTCATGTAAATACTATGAGATGACAATGGGAAAGAGTAAGTTAAAGAAAATGCATAATAGGGGCTTATTAACAATTCTCTTCGCTCTGGTAATTTTTCTATGGTTTTTCCTTGAATATTAGCTATTGAATATAATAATCTAAATTTTACCAGGTCGTATGGCAAGTTTAATTTTCATATCTTTTTTGCCATAATTCATCTTTATTTTACAAGATTATAGAGCGATTTATTTATTTTTCTCTAGCATCCATACTGCCAGCACATAAGTTTCTAGTGAAGCGAACCTGGAGTGCTAGCACCGATCTTTGTCGACAGGTAAACTGACTTTTAAAATCGTCAAAATCGTGAATTTTGTCTCTGGTCCGAACAAATTTGTCGATTTAGTCGGCTTCAAACGTCAGTTTACCGATTGGCTAAGAACGGGGCTAGCACTCCAGCGGTACTGTCCACAATCATTCGGAAACGTTTCCGATCGGATCCCACAAATTTCAAACTTCAATTACTCAAATCTCAGTCTACTTTTATAAATTTTTGATTAGGGAATCAAGCATAAACCCGATCGGAAGAATGAATCACTTTTAAAAACTTGTGAATACGGACTGACATTCGAATAATTTAAATTTAAAATTTTCGGTATCCGAACGGAAACGTTTCCGAATGATTGTGGATAGCACCGCTGGTCGACAGCGAAGTATTTAGCCAGCACGTGACGTAGCGTGGTACCTACCTACAGTCTCACTAGCGCCACCGTTCGTTACGCGAGCGAATTGTAGCCCGTTCGTACCTATACAACGTATGCCATTTGGGATACGGGAAACAAATACAATTTAAAAAATCAATTCTTGTAATGTCAGCTTGAATACAATTAATAATTTCATCAAAGAAACATGATCACAGTTCAGTAGTTTAATCAAATATGTTGACGTTTAAAAACATTTTTGAGATCATGGTTTTGAAGACTGTTTTGCAGTCTTATAAATTAATGTGGAATTAAACAATGTACTTTTATAGAACGAAGGCGGTAGTGTTTATGTAACAATTACATAGTTGCGTTGCAAGAGTTATTGAATGTTGACAATTGAGTCGCGGTGGCAAGGTCGCCAGAAACGCTGATGTCGCGGGTTAAGTAATGCTACAGCAATTGTAATACCGCCTTTGTTCGCAGACGTGTGAGTAATCGTGAGGAAGTCGAGGCTACCATTGTAAGTTTGTAAACAAAAATTAGTATAGCTGAATTTGTAAAAAGTATTGATACTTTTTCTGGGCAATATTCTATTTCAAATACCATATTTTATATGTCACATTTAAAACTTTCGAATTCGTATTTTGTTCTAAGAAATAATAATCTTTAAATTTAAATTCTGTCGAAAGATTTTATCGTTCTATGTGTTCTATCAATCGACATATTCAAAACTCTCGAGACAAAAGAAAGAAGTGTCATTGCAATATCTATTCGTTTGCTGCACTTTAGACAAATACGTAAAAATTGGCGAAAATGTTTCAAATTCATTTATTTATTTTATCGTAAAAGTTCCCTAGTTTAATTGGCGACCCTAAAAAGACCTGACAGCTGTCAACCGGCTCCGTCACTCACGAGCCACTGCTCTCGCGCAGCCCGAGAGCGGCTGAGCGCAGAAGCTCACAAGCAACAAGCTGACAGCAGCAGCCCCGACTCCGTCTCACTCGAGTGGCGACCCGAGGCCCGCTGGCCGCGGCCATACTAACCGAGTCCGACTTGGCCGATGGGCCCGAAGACGGTGGGCTGGTCCTGCGGGCCGGCGGGCAGCGGGAAGTAGGCGGCGGACAGCGGCGGCGCGGGCAGCGCGGCCGGCAGCGCCAGCGACAGCACGCCGTGCTTCACCAGCAGCCCCAGCGCGGCGCTGATCTCGCTGATGCCGCCCTCGCTGTACCCCGCCTGGCGGAGCGCGACCTGGCCCAAACGAGACGAGGCTCGGTCATACCACAGACATGTTTCCTTCAGCCGCTTCATATAGAGTTGAAAATCGTATTCATATGTATTTGATAGTAAAATGAGGTGTCCGTAACTTCAGCTTCCTCATAGGTGATAGAATAATTTTACCTATGCCAATATTTAAAGCATAATAGCTGCAATCAAATATCCCAGTCTTAGTTTAGCTGCCACAAGAACTTCGTTAATATGAGCCATTTACTATGTGTCAGCTGGAGTGACACAACCTCAGCTCGCACATCCAGTACAGGCAAACCAGTGAGGTTAGGGTTTTGGACAATAGCTAGAAAATTAAAGCATAATAGCTGCACAAGGTAGGAAAAATCTGAACGATGCTACTCAAAACATGTAGAAGCTATGATCAAAAAACTGTGTGTAAGCTGGTGTTGTGTCACTTCAGCTACTCATCTCATATCTTCCAAACGAAAGAAGGTATGACTATGCATTTTAGCTCAAATTTTAAAGCATAATTGCTGCCATTGGCAGCAAAATTTTCAAGTCTCTGGGTTATATACTTTCCGAGTTATAAGCTAATACCTATGTGTAAGCTGAAGTTGCGTCACTTCAGCTGACACATGTTGAATCGACGAAACTATCAAACGTAGAGTTTTCATTTAAAGGGCAAAAATTAAAGCATAATTGCTGCCATAGGCAGCAAAATTTTCAGATTCCTAGACCTCGTAGTTTCCACGTAATAATCAAAAAACAGTTTTCGCGCCCAAAAATTCAAATTTTTGCTTAAAAGCGGCGTTGCCGTTCCGTGCGGTACATTATTGCAATTCAATTTGATCTTAGCGCGCATAGTGTTAGAAGTCATTTTAACTTGTGTTCAAAATTCTTTTAGTTTTGTTTAGACTGAGAGCCCCTGAACCATATGGAACTAAGAATGCACCTGTAAAATTTGAAGGCAGATTCTTATGAACTAACAACGACGAAGGTTATTGGTTTTGGCGTGGCTTGTTGTCTGTAATTTGGCTAACAAAAGACGTCGCGCGACAGATAATGGCTGCTTGACGTCACAGGCGCGAGGTAGACAGTGGCATGGCGAACCAGTTTTTTTGCTCCACCACCCCGCTACACCCTTCGCGTGCCATCTAGTACATTTACTAATTTAAAAATTAAAATAAAGAAGAAAGACAAACCACTGTATAGTAAAGAAGATAAATTTGTTACTTGGACAATATCTAGTGTAAGTAAGTAGTGTAGGTGTTTAACAAGTTTGAAGATGAACTTCCGCAAAGTAACGCCTGATTCAATCAAGAAGATAAATGTTTAATGTGTGGGTAAGAGAGAGTAAAATGTATTTTAATAGTCTGTAAGTACTTTGATTTTATGATACGGGAATTACTCGTATTCCGACTATTGTTTCAACCGCATAAGTAAGTGATTCCCGTTACATAAAATCATAATGTGTGAAAACCACGTCAGTTTCCATAGCCTGTAAGTAGGTAAGTATCTGTATTCGATAACTACTTCAGTGTTATTTCAGTTGTTCCATGAAGAATCAGAAGACCAGGGAGCTCCTAGTCTAGTTATCTCGTCTTCTAAGTTCATAAGAATCTATCTTTAAAATAACATACATACCTAGTTTCATATAGTTCAGCGGCTCTCAGTCGTTTTTTGTTAGCCAAATTACAGAGAACAAGCCACGCCAAAACCAATAACCTTCGTCGTTGTTTAAGTTCATAAGAATCTGCCTTCAAATTTTACAGGTGCATTCTTAGTTCCATATGGTTCAGGGGCTCTCAGTCTAAACAAAACTAAAAGAATTTTGAACACAAGTTAAAATGACTTCTAATACTATGCGCGCTAAGATCAAATTGAATTGCAATAATGTACCGCACGGAACGGCAACGCCGCTTTTAAGCAAAAATTTGAATTTTTGGGCGCGAAAACTGTTTTTTGATTATTACGTGGAAACTACGAGGTCTAGGAATCTGAAAATTTTGCTGCCTATGGCAGCAATTATGCTTTAATTTTTGCCCTTTAAATGAAAACTCTACGTTTGATAGTTTCGTCGATTCAACATGTGTCAGCTGAAGTGACGCAACTTCAGCTTACACATAGGTATTAGCTTATAACTCGGAAAGTATATAACCCAGAGACTTGAAAATTTTGCTGCCAATGGCAGCAATTATGCTTTAAAATTTGAGCTAAAATGCATAGTCATACCTTCTTTCGTTTGGAAGATATGAGATGAGTAGCTGAAGTGACACAACACCAGCTTACACACAGTTTTTTGATCATAGCTTCTACATGTTTTGAGTAGCATCGTTCAGATTTTTCCTACCTTGTGCAGCTATTATGCTTTAATTTTCTAGCTATTGTCCAAAACCCTAACCTCACTGGTTTGCCTGTACTGGATGTGCGAGCTGAGGTTGTGTCACTCCAGCTGACACATAGTAAATGGCTCATATTAACGAAGTTCTTGTGGCAGCTAAACTAAGACTGGGATATTTGATTGCAGCTATTATGCTTTAAATATTGGCATAGGTAAAATTATTCTATCACCTATGAGGAAGCTGAAGTTACGCACACTAAAATGAGATCGGCGCCAAGAATTATTTTTGAAATCGGGCTGGTGGTTTTGAGTTTATTCATCACAAACATACAAAAACATAAATCTTTCCTCTTTATAATTTTATTTTATTGTACAGGGAAAACAGACGGCTGCTAATTTTACACAGTAGTTAAACGATAAGTGTTAACACAAAAGCCAAAGTAGTTTTCACTTATAAACACTTAAACAGTTACAAGTAAAGAAATTATAGTAGAAGTGTAATAATATTAGAGTAGAAGTGTAGATATCTAAAGTACCTACTTACTCACCAGTCACCACACCTTGTGATGGGTCGATTCGTACACCGCTGAGCTCCGCTCTGTTTCAATGGAAACACCCTAAAACCTAAGTACAGTACCTTCATTATGTGGTCATTGTGTGCTTATTTAAAGACATCAGCTATACGTAACTGGAGCCGGGTTAATGGCGACAGGCACGGCCCCTGTCACATTTGGGACTGAATATCCTGAAGTGTGACTGTTGTAATACACCTCTGCCAGCCCCTTCGGAAGCAAGGCGTGGCGATATGTTAAATATGTGTTATGTTTCAGTGGAATAACTATCACAATCAAACATACAAGTGGAATCAGAATCACAATCAAACCTAAAACGTATAGTACAGTACCTTGTTGTGGTCGTGGAATCACAATAAAGCCTAAAATACGTAAAGTACAGTACCTCGATATGATGGTACCTGGTGAAATGTCAATAAAACCTAAACCTAGTAGAGTACCTTGATGTGGTCGAGCGTGTGCTGGGTGATGGGCGCCTGCGGCTGCGAGCCGGGCGGCGCCAGCGACAGCGTGAGCGAGAGCGCGCCCAGCCCCGCCGCCGCCGCCGCGCCGTTCACCAGCACCTGCCCCACCGAGCCCACGCCGCCGCCCAGCGCGTGCGTCTGCGGGACCACCACGATATAACGTACCCACACAACGGACCAACGACGCCCGGTACACAGGCAAACAACACCACGGGCTTCGACCAACAGAGGCGTGCTTAGCATACGTTAGAGCGCCAGCCTGACGCTGCGCTTATAGTGCATTGTGTTGGCCTATGACGGTATGATAGTGTCAAACAGCGCCGCGAATTGTGTTGTACCATAATTTACTATGACGGTATACACAATTCGGCGCTATAGCGTCAGGCTAGCGCTTCGACGCCCGCTAAGTAGGCGTTTTGCTTGACGAAGCCTTTGGGCCCACGCCACTCTTTACGGACTCCCGTCACCGATCATTCGCGGCAGAACACGTATTTTCTTACATATAAATTAGGCAAACTTTTTGCAGTTTAGTATGTCAGTTAATGTATCTTCCTCTTCTAACCCTTGTCCCACTCAGGTGGGGTTGGTACAGGATGTACGTTACCACTCCCCCGAGGGTTCCCGCCTTGTCGTGGCGGGGGGGCTCAGTAGCCGTGGCTTCGGCAACCACGGTGAAGCCAAGAGGAATCCGAGGTGGGGCCGCTTCTTGGGGCTTTTAGCTCCAAAGCCCACGTGGAAGCGGCCTAAGTAGGGTGTGGGTCTGTATGGGCAGACCCACAACTGAGGCGGGATGCAGTGTCGCATGTGCAACACTGCAACCGAAAGCTGGGGGCCGCGGCGGGAGAGGACTGTTGGTGTGTCGTTGCCACTTTCCCTACCTTCCGCGGCCCAAACGGGGTCGCTACCGTTTGATGGCGGACGCGGTGGGGCCGCAGAGGAAGAGGCGTGTCGGTGTATCGTTGCCGCTCTCCCTATCCTCTGCGGCCGAAGTGGCAGGCGGCGGGGCCACTCATCTGACCCGTCGCATGGGGACCATGGGCGCCTAGACACGGGTGCTGTCTGGCGCCCACGGGCAAATTGGTCCCCGAGGAGGTGGATGATGACGATGTGTCTGGTGTTCGATACATCGTCATCGAGGGGAAGAGAGCGTAAGCTCGAGGAGGTGCCCGAAAGAGCTAGCGCTGTCGGGGCCGTGGAAGAGTACGATAGTCCCCTTAGCCCCGACATTATGCGCCGAGGTGGAACACCCTTGGGTTTTTAGTGGGTAGGCCGTCAGTGGCGGGATTCCCACATAACCACTCTGTGCCCGCACCCGGGCTGTTGGTGGTATCCATAAATGATTTTCCCAAGGAAAAAAAAAAATGTAAGTTACCAATGTCTTAATTTTTCAATTAATTTCACTCACTGGCACCATACTTGCTGTAAAAGGTTTGGCTTCGAATTTCTTAATTTTTATGCAAGAAAATATATTGGCGTTCTGCCGCTGACGATCGGTAACGGCATTCCATTGAGCGTGGCGTAGACCGAAGGTTGCGTATACACAGGAGATGTGCGTGGAATGGACGCGGTGCTCATGAAAAAATGCACCAATAGGATCACTTCTTATTACAGTGAACGGGGGCTATTGTCGGCTTTTACCCTCGCACACTGCTCATATTCCGGGCACGTCTCTTGTAGATATGCAGTTTTAACTTTTTGAGCGCCAATTTCACCAATACTTGACAAGCGATAGCGGGCCCTGTACATCAACTTCTATGGCGAAATATTTTTATTTTATGCATTGGTGGACAAGGTATTGATGTGGCGCTCAAAACGTTGATGATATCAACCAGATAGTCACCACAAAGGCACGTAGAACTACTCGTATTTACCCGATTTGAAATATTGATTCTGAATACCGACATTAAAGTTAGCATTGCGATTCCATGAACTCATATCGATATTGTGCGTGTAGTTCCGCTAAACGGTCCAGACGCGACGGCTCACGCCTCACACGGTGGCGGTCTGCGGACGTCCAATCATCGTTGACGGGATGGTGACGTTTGTTGATTTAGCGTACGCTGATTGCACAGTGCGATCGCAACGGTGCACTACTTTACTGTGACCAGAGCAAACTTCGTAAGGATTCTTTTCGTCAAATAGATTAGTAACGCGAATAATGGACGTGTCATTAAAATCTGGTCCTTCGAGCTAAACTCGCGTAGTATTTCAGAGCAAACTGAAGAAAAGATACCGTCTTTCCATAATACATTGCGAATCCAACGTACAGTCTGTTCACTATTAATGGACCACAGTGTTTTCTCTCGCTCTGGCAGCAAAAGATGTCAACTAACAGACTTAGACAATGATACTTCGTCCGGGGACAAGTTATAGTGAACGGACTGTATTTACATCCTCCACCAAACAAAAACGAAACTACCCACATAACAAATACTAACATTAAATATTAGTAGTTAAACCTAGATATAGACGTACGTATATAAATAGAGCGATACATAGACATATATAGTAGTTAGTGCTAAGTGTCAGCAGCCTGGAACGGTAAGGGTGTGCGCCACTCAAACACGCTCGCAAGTGCCTGCCACCTACTTGGCTTCCGCGCTCATGGGACGATGAAAAATAACTGATAAAATTAAACAGCTAACATTTAATGAAACCTCTTTTCTCTACCTATACATTTTAGTTGTTATATTCCTGTTCACTTATAACCCCAAAAAAAGAAATGAGGTGTTATACGTTTGACGTGCGCATGTATATGTGTTTCAATGTACATTTGTGTATGTGTATGGGTCATCCTAACTCCCAAACTGATGAACTGATTTAGATTTTATTCTTGTCTGAAAGCGAATCAAACCCACGCCCCAAAACTCAGAAGCCAGGTTCACTACCAACTGAGCCACCAAGGCAGTCAAACAATATCCAGATTGTTACAGTGTTTTTTAAATGTTAATTGGTTTTTCCAATCCCAAGATAGATTGTAAACGTCCTACTAAACCCATATTATTTATTATCCTATGCTAAAACCTAGCTTTTATAGTTTCCTACCTACATACATAAATTAATCTCAAGCCGCCACGAGCCTCCATTAATATTCATGTTGTGAAAATACGTTATAATATTAATATGCCGACATCAGGGTTAAAATTATAAGAGCCTTACCTACCTACGTTAGAAGAATATCTGATCACTCGAATGCTATACATGCTTGAGAATCTGTTTGTTAATCACGAGAATTTAGAAGGTCGGTATAAAAATACAAATGACATGAATTTTTGGTAAAACAAAACCTTCCTTCCTATTAATATTGTAAATGTGAAAGTGAGTTTGTTCCTTTTTTTTGTTTACGCGTTCACGCCTCAACTACTCACCCGATCATCATGAAATTTTGCACACACGTCAGGGGTACAGAAATGGACACAGGGTACCTTTCACCCCGAAAAAAATTGCGGTTGCTGTGGGACCGCAGGTGAAACAGCTAGTGCTCAATAGGTGCTATTTAAAATGCTCAATGCATCAGCGATACGTCAGTGTCGATCTATTTCCTCACACAAAATTGATAGTCAAAATGATAGAGCACTAATTCTGAGGACACTAAAACACACAGGTAAAACCGCGGGGCGTAACTAGTCATTTCTAAGATAGTCTGAGATCATCACCAAACCCAACAGGATGTGAGAAGTACTTTATAAAACCGCACGATGTAAAACTACGTATTTTTTATTTGTTTGTTAGTGAGAAGGAGACTATTATATCATCTGTGGTAACGCAATAGATCACTGGGTCAAGGGTGTGCTTGAGGTTTGGAAGATTGCATTGAAAATTGTTTTTATTGATATTATTTGTTGATGTTTCTATTGAAACATCTATTGAGTACGGTTTCTGGTTTGATATTGTAGTTTATAGAAAATTGATGTAAGAAGTACATTGAAGAGTGAACATTAACCGGATCACGGTATTTTTTCTACAAAAAATACCTAACTACCCCACTTTATCAAAATCCAACACCATTCTTGTTGCCAATTTTAAAGATTTTAGTTGACAGGAAAAACGGCTTCATTTTTTCCGTACAATTTCTTAAACGAAGACTGAAACACTTAGTATAATCCTGTCATCTAAAACCATCAAAATCATCATCAGAAGAACCCTGCAAGAATAAACTAAAATTTACCCAAGAAGTTTCAAAACAAACTTAATAATGCAAAACTCAGTCTCAGAAGTGGGATGAGATGTGTCCCATGAGCGCGGAAGCAGTCATTATAAGGCGTGTAGTATACAAGTGAATGAGCGGAGCGTGTCCGAGCGGGTCACCTCTGTCACCTCAGAGTTGGGCACGGCGTACGGGGACCCGGTGGGATTGTAGTTGGCCACCGGGCCCGCCACGTCGGCGTACGACACGTTCGGACAGGAGCCCGACTGGGGGTCGTCCACGACCTTCTGCAGGATCATCAAGCAGGCTTTCTTGTTGTTGTCTTTCTCGCCTGAAACAGACCGCGAGAGAAGATATATTTAAAAGTGTCTGCTTCGCATACACCTCTTATAGCGCCGCAAGTAAAAGGCTCTATCTGGACCTGATTACATAAGACCATAAATCACGTCAGCTATCATTGGACAGCCAAAACCTACCCAATATTCGTAACATAGTTACAGATAAAACAAGCATCCAAGAGTTAAATCACTCATTTACTGTGGACTGCGCTGGCCATTTCATATCCACCAACGACAGTACTTTATATCGACATCTATTAGATTTGTTTGCTAAATCGAATACTGGGTTCATCAGTTATTTATCTACGCTATAAATCCGCCTGTATCAGGGATAAGACGTCTTTACATAACTCCCCCCTAGGCTGTGCTCGTTTACTCGCACGGTCTCCATTTTTTCCGCATTACTGATCCCCACGCCAACATCGCCGCGCGTGCGTATCTAAACACCCCGAGACCACAGAAACATATAACAATAACCCTAAACACTCAAACCTAATTGCGGCTTGCATCCTTCGGGCCCGCATTCGCATAATTATACGCTATCTAATCGCTTTGCGGTTTAAATATTGACGTTCTGCCAAAGCGCTGGCTAGAGCAAAGAGTTGTTATCTAGGTCGATGCAGATCTAGTGGAAATACGCGGGTCTTTGATGAAATCCTGTTTTTGATGGATCTGTTAAATATATTAGAGCTGGATGCTAAGAAACAAAATTGGTGTAGCAAATACATAGAAAATTTCTTATTATGCAGTAGTAGTAGGTAGAGGTGCCTAAAAGTCACAATGCCGCTCAACGAGTGAGTGCTATCATCGCTTATTGTTCCGAAGGCGTCCATTTGGCGAGGAAATAACAATCAGTGAATAAATGAGAATTAATGTCATTATTTTCATCATCATCTGCCCACATCAATCCACAGATATGCACACTAGATAACTACTAACTACCTTTCCGATCCTTGGCTTTAATTCTCCAGTCCCTGCTCAGTCTCACTTGCCATCCATATTCGTGACTCCATCAATCGCTAATCATACTCTGACCTAAGCCAGACTGGAACGGAAGACGAAGACGTACAGTTTCCTAGCAGTAAGACACTTCAAGCTATTCAAAGTCTTCTTCATCTACGAGCTCTTACCAACAACGGTGATGCATCGTTCCTGCAGCGAGAGCTCCTTGGCCTTCTGCGAGATCTGTACGTAGCTGCCGCTCTGCTCCTTGATCTGCTTGATGTAATTGCCTCCTTTGCCTATGATCATGCCGGCCGTCGAGTTCGGCACCAGGATCTTTACCTGGAATTGTGAGGGAAAGAGTTATCATCTCGTTTATGGCTTTAGGGCTGGGGTCATCCAGAGATCTCATTGACAAACGTAGCATTGATTAGAAAGTCTCTGCCAACTATCTTATACGAGGTCATTTTACATTATTTAGTCTCGAGTCGCAAGGCGTACCGTACGTCATTTCGATATGGAAAACCAAGTCAACAAAAAAATTAGGAAACAAAAGCGAAAATTAGGCCATTCTTTACACATTTAAATGTGTGTAATTTTCGACGAGAAACCAGTATCTTATACTTATGGTCGCTTATGTAATATACCATTGTAGGGCCATCCATGATAGATAACATACACATACAAACCCGTCTGTTGACACGGCAAAGCGTCAGAAATACTTGGCGATGTCGCCTGCGTAATTTATATGCGAATTAATAAATGGCCATTTTGCCCATGACACTCGATTAAAAAAATTAATTGAATTAATTGAAGAATGATATACGTCGACGACGTCGTAGGCAAGAATCCGGTAAAAAAAAGTGGTTTGGATTACATGGTCACTGTCATCCTTTCTTGTATTTATAAGTTACCTGTCTTGAGTTAGTAAGTTCGTATTGGTTTGCTTACAATACAGTTTGTTCAATACCGAGACACAATGGCTCGCGTGTTACTCAGGGGATCAATGGTAGGTGACATTGAGAATATTAATGCTCGTAGTTTTACTTAATTATTTAGTAGTTTCGTTCTTTGAGCTTTGGAAGGCGTTCCTTGTGAAGTGACTGTAATACTTGAAGCTTGGGGTTATCCATGATAGTTACGCATTTATTAAACATTTCCCTCCCTACCCTAATAATCAACATCAACCTATCTTTTTCGATCGAATTCGAAATCTAAAGGAAAGAAAAAGACAAAACACTGAATAACTATTTCCGAGGCTTTTTTATATGTATGTTTGCAACTTATCTAAATCTGTATCAATAAGAAGTAAATTTAGGTAAGTACTAGAAAGAAAATTCTTTCTTTATTAGGTTTGTGCTGTTTTATTACATTAGATGCTGTACTGATGAACCGAAAAAGTTACAGATACCTACCCGACTGTCTAATAAATTCCAAATAATTAGGACTCAAAGTAAAATTAGGGCTCCAGACTCTAATTAACATTATTTCTGATACTGAACAAAGGCTCCCATCAACTGATTACTAACTACCACATTACGAGAGTACGGCCGCAGAATAAACAATAGTCTCCATACGCCTCTCACCAATACTAATAAATTATAAATTAACAATCCTGCCCAGGGAGAGGCTGAGGGAATAATTTACGGCACAATTCTGTCCAACGGTAATAGTACTTTGGAAAACGCAAATGAGATGGGCCCCGTGGTGAATCATCTTGTCATTACCATCCTATTCAGCTTCATTACGATATAAATGGGTCATAACGACTACCGATGTCGATTCTGGATGAGTAATTTCCATAATTATAATTTTGTTTGGTGTTTGAAAAGCCATTTCATTAGTGGTAATGATACTGTATTATGGCGCTGACTTATCTCTTCAAGACTTCGTCGGGGACTGAAGTTTGAGTGTTTGATTTATCCTTATCAAGTACATGCCCATTTAAACTAAATGGCGGGTGTGAAGTTAGGCGCGAAACGCTGCGCAGTAGCGAAAACGAAGGTATGCGCGGGCGACAGAGAGGCAAGACGCGGCAAAGTCTCGCTTGCGGCGCACTTCACAACCGCCATTAAGTTTGAATAAGTCTATACTAAGTGTTTGTTTTTGTATCTTCCATACAATTCAGGCCATAGGGCCATAGGGCCTGTGTGCTTAGTGTGAGTTGCTCAAAGTAAATCGAATAACTTTACTACAGCGTAAAGGAGTTTACGTCACACGGATCGACAATCGAAAACGAGCGAGTGTGAGTGCCAATCGAGCTTGTCACTCGATTCGCGTAAATTCACCGTGTAAAAGTAAATTTTTCATGTCAATGTTGGCAGTAAACAAAAAACTCGCACTCACGATTGCGGTTTCTCATTACTCCCACTAGGTGGCGCTTTTTAATTTTCATACAAATTGGAGTTACTTTTACGCGATCGAAAAGTAAGAAAAACTCACACTAAGCACTCTGAATTGTAAAGCGAGGATGCGGTGCGGACACGACTCAGGCGCGAAAGCTGTGAAGCGGCGTGTCTGCGCCGCGTCGCTTGTGTACAATTCAAACAACACGTCGCTTTCATACATATTATATGAACAAGTTTTGAAGCGGCACCGCGCCTGAACCTTGTCCGCGCACATCCTCGCCTTACGTCCGGCCTGTTTAATTCAGACCTTAGACTACGAGTGTATCGTAAATGTAATTTATTCGTGCGCTACGTTGTCAAGCGTTGTCGGATAGACAACGTACATAGTCGATGCCGGGTCTTATCGGTGACATTCCACGACATGTCTTCATTGCTGAATTGCGACAAAGTGAATAAAGAACCATCACTATCACAATTAATTTATTGGTAAACTACACTTACTTAATTAAACGCCATATTATACATAACATTAAATACTACGATCACAAATCATCTGTACAAAAAAAAAACTACCTAATTTACATTTGTTTTCGTATTCATCCGCGAAGTCGATCCTAATCAAAAACAAAAAGTATCATTAGAATCTGTTCAAAATTCACGTTAACGTTTGCATTATGCATTCGTTTCCCTAATCAGACAGTCTTATCTGCAGCGTTATCGTGACAGTCCATTGTGCAACATCACTATTCACACTTCCATAACAAATGCTAATCACGGCACCATATTAACATACAGACACATGTGAAGTAGGTACGTACAAGTATACTCGTATCTACGACCTTGCTGACTCTTTATGAACACTTACGGCATTATGACTTGGCCATACCATGTACCACAGACTTATGAGGTACAAACACAAGGATGATACAAAGTTCGTATTACGTACTTCTATGAGAGACAAAGTAAAGTTTTACGATGGTAGAGCGTAAATTTTTGATACGCAATCAAAGTGAATAAGAGTGTAAAGTGACAAACTTTTCAGAAGAGACTTTACTGCTGGAAGACTATATAATATTTTAATACCCATCGCAGAGATAATGAAAACTGTGATACTATAGAAATAGACGACAGGCTCGCCCCCTGTCACATTCGGGACTGAATATCGTCTGGTGAAGTCTGGGTATTGTACTCCTCAGCCAGCCCTCTCGGGGAAAAGGCGTGACGATATGTTATGTTTTAAAAATAGAGAATAACCATTCAGTACCCGAAATGGGAGTGGAAATATGATTAAATTTCTAAAGTCCCGTTTCGGACACAGTGTCCGAAAACCTTGTGTCCGAAATAGGATCAAGCCACAGCATGTGCCACAGCCAGAGGATTTTCACAACTGTCAAAGGCACGCCTGACGTATAAACTGGGTTAATCTATACATCGCATCATCTGTGTAGTATTGACTGTATTGTATAATATACAGCTATCAATATGTTAGCCCGGTATGCATATTGATTAGCGTACCAAAGCGTGGTATTTGAGGTGAAGGTGATGGGTTGGAAGCGGCCATTATCGATACAGCGGCGCGGCGCGATGCGGCGACCCGTTATTGATGGCGAACACGCACTGCAGTGGTTCGGAAACCAAATTGTAATGATAGAGCTGGTATAATAATAGCCGAGTAATTAGAGCTCATGGCCAACTCTATTTTTAGAGATTTAAGGCAGCCTGAAAACCTCTGAACATTGAACACCAGATAACATCTTCTCTTCTCTACATATCAAAAAACAAAGCCGCTTTCCGTGTATGTCCCTCTTTCTATCTGTACATTCGCTAAACCACAGCGGATTTTAATTCGGTTCTCACAATCAGGTGGATATGTTTTTAAGGAATATTCAGATAACGTTATCATTTTATATACAGATAACGGGCGAAGCCGGGGCGGGTCACTAGTTATGATCTAGACTTTTAAAAGGTAAAGGCACCACTGGGAAGAAAGCTAGAAAGAGCTCAGCAGGACTAATAAACGCATCGCGACAGTTTTGTCGATTTTTCGAGACAGACGTATGTTTACACATAGCCTTGTCACGTTCTCACATGACAAAATGTGACAAGAAGATGCGCGCATGCAAGGTGTGCTGGGCAACAAAATCCCACATTCAAGGCAAGAATTTACCAAATATAATCTAACACGTACAGCCTTATGTTGCAAGTAAAATGATCGTGATTTAAAGTACGCCGTAATTAATTCAACAATCGTAAGGTCTACCGCTTTTTCAATAGTCACGCTCATATAAAATGTACATTACAGCGCTTCCGTGATATATTTTTTAAAGCAACACACATTTTAGTACTAGTACCACTTGTAAATGCGTAATTAACGTAGACAAGTTAATTGCGTTGTTTTAAGACTACTATTTTGAAGCTGATGTTTTATCGAAACCCCCTTCACATTAATGAAAAACCTTTTTATTTTAACATAACAATTCAATTGGTTCAAGCAGCAATTCGCATTACACCATCATTTTGTTGTGGCGTATTGTACCTGTCTGATCATTTTGTAGATTTGAATTTAATAAACTTTCCGTTATATTTGAAGTGTAATATGCTCATTGTATTTACATGTCCTAATTTAAAAGAAGTTTTAAAAGTACACTAGTGTACTGCGCGTCGCGGAGTTATATAATATCGTCACGCCTTTCTCCCGAAGGGGCTGGCAGAGGTGTAATAGGAGTTATCCGCGGCTAAAATGTACCCAATGTTTTTTTCGCGCAAAATTTGATGGTGATCCGGCTTTCGTTTGTTTGTTTGTTTGTTTAGCGGGCATTTTCCACACTCAGCCACTTGATTGGGCCACTGTGCGTGAAATCTTCCTCTCTTCCTTTCCCGTCACTCCAACCAACCCAGCTTAGCAACCTTTTCAGGCTGCCACAAACCTCCGGGAGCGACGATAGAGATTGAAGGCGTCAAAGCGTAACAAACAAACAAACTCACATTTATAACATTTATAATATCAGTTAGCGTTCGTGATCTAAATTAATGCGATGCGTTGCCACATGACCTAGAGCGGCTGTGGATGTGGATATATTTAATCTACATACTGATTCTGACATCTTCAATAATCGAGACCATTTCAGACACACTATCGCTGTAAGTGTACTTATCCCTGGTTGCCATGGCGGCCCAGAACTAACTGCCATCCAATCCACGACCCTGTTCCATGCTCCTCGGGAATCGCGTAAAATTGTTTATCTTTCACGAATCCAATTAGAAGGGAATGAGTTCTAATTAGTACCCAGAGCTGGCCCGTGTTTGTTTTGGTTTCGGAACGGTTTGCGTGTTTCGGGCGAGAAATTTAACGATTTTTCTGTATCGAAAAATAAAGCGATGATAGCCTTGTTGGAGAAGGCCAGCCTCTCAAGCCAGAGGGAACGGGTTGGAACCCAGCCGACGGCACGCACCAATTTGTTCATTGTGTGAACATATGTACGTATTTTATGTCATCTGCTACATAACTGGAGCCCGGTGTAAGGCGACAGGCTCGCCCCCTGTCACATTTGGGGCTGAATATCGTTCGGCGAAGTCTGGGTGTTATATTACACCTCTGCCAGCCCCTTTGAGGGAAAGACGTGACGATATGAAAAATAAATATATCTTTGTAACGGGACAAGTGTGATCAGCACTTACTGTTTCCGCCATTTTATTGTCACTTAAGCAGTAGGACGAATAGTCCATAACCTCCTCTGGCTCTCTATTACATTGTCAGACCACATCTCCAAGCTACTTATGCAAGGCTCTTTCAATTCAAATATACAGGGCATCAGCTGTACATTACTCGAGCTAGTTAAAGCCTACAGCCGATTCATCGACGAAGGGCAATCTTCTACCTTAGTTTCGCAATTTCGAGTTGAGTGGTAAATTGGTTTATTTTGAGACAAAGTCAATACTTCACAAGCTTCTCAAGGAGTTCAGTGATTGGCCCGCCCACCGTCTCGGGAGCCCTTATAGGCGCTACCAAACGATCAAACATTCTGACGTCGTCGGTCGTCACCGGCTTCGCTTATTATTAATTAATTTGTTACACGATCGCAAATTCCCACGTAAGGAGGTTTGCTGGTTGAGTGCTACACGAGAACAAACATCGCCTGCGCTACCCAGTAGTCGTTACGTAACGATATGCGACTAATAGCGCACTGCGGATTTATCCATATTCAGGGTACGGAGTTCGGAGCGAATTTTTCTTCCGAAAATTCTGGGACAGTGATAGGATATACGAAAAATCGGCTCCAGGCTGGGTTTTATAGACTAATTTTACAGTAAACCTGTTTGTAATAAACGTTGTATTGCCTCGGTATAGTTATAAAGTGGTTTGTCCTTTTCCTTGATCGATAAACACAAAACACAGGCTCCCTTAGCAATAAACATTGTATAGCTTAGGTATAGATATACAGTGTTTTGTCTTTTTCTTTTTTTTAACTAGATCAGAAAAGACAAAAGACTGTGCAACTATTCCGAGGCTATACAACGTTTACTATTCAGGGGAATAAATATAGAAATTCGTTCAGATTTGCGGAGTTGAAAACCAGCCATTATCATTATCAGTCCACTTTAGTCCATTGCTGGGCATGGGCCTCTCCCAAGGGACGCCTTTCAGCCCGATCTTCAGTATTTCCCTTTCACTGTCAACTGCCTTAAATATAATTTAAACTTCGTTACCTCGCCTCGAGGTGTTTTTTCTTATTTAAAAGCAATTTCTTAACATAAAACGGGAATACCCACTACTAAAATCAAATCAATTTTAATTAATTCTTCAGAAACCCGCAAAAATAACAGGGCAGTCGTTCGCGCCAATTAACTTTCAAGCAGCAAGCCTTTTCGGCAATTACTAGGGGCTGTCAAAAACACAATACCGAATTACAATGAGGCACCCCGCCTGGCCCACCGGGCCGGTCCACGTGATACTGTTACTGCCTGGAGCCAGGGTTATCAACCTGGATACTCAGCTCTTTTTAGTTCTCTCATCGTCTATACATAGACATATATAGTCTATCTACAATAAACTGTGTTGCCAGAGTTGCCAATATTTGTTTTATTTTTCTGGAATAAAAACTATATGTACGGTATCTAATTTTTGGCAGAGTGGCCTATTTTTCTTTTATATATTTTTAAATGTTGTCACATATTATTTTCACATAATATGTAACAACTAACAAGTATATTGCGTTGCTCGCCGTTTGCATATTACCTTGTTTCAAATCCCAATAAGAACTGTACAGGTGTTTAGTTTTTCAGTTAATACAAGAAAGTGAGAGACTGTGTGGCAATTAGTTTATTATAGGGAAGTGATTAAAAATAGGGTCCTAGCAAGTCAATGTTCTCATGATATCTTCAGGTAGAGCAACAAGGAATGTACAGCAGAAGAGAATGTTAGAAATTATCACAAAACTTTCATAAAACACCCATAAAAAACCAGTAAATATTAAACTACACTACAAAAGAAGCACAGTAATGACCAGTTCGCGAAAGAACGACCACTATTTTTGAAGCCCTACAACTCTATTATTTGTCGATTTGGGTCAAACCAACGCCTACTGGCCGTTAGGTAAGTAGCCTAACTACTTTCCTAGTCCTGGCCGAGTTTACTCACTGGCAACCCTGGGCGAGTGGGCGGCCGGAGCGCGTCGGGGCTAGGGGTGGCGCGCGATTTGCATGGAAATCAACACTTTACAAAATCCCCTAGCTGGCCAAAACGATTTCGTATGTTCGTACTTTGGTTGTGTTCCCATTTTTGTAGGCGCACCGTTCCGTCTCACCCTTGAGCAAACTTCACTGGGTGTTTACTTATTGTTATTGTTGTGGAGCGGGGAATAGCAGGGGGAATTGTTTTATCATGTCCGTAATAGAGTTTCTTATACTTTTTGTGGGTAAATAAAGTGGCAATATCCGAGGGTCCAGAGGGCCGTGAGGTGAGAACACTGTCTTCGAATGTGAAGAGTTAGTTTAGTGAGCTCAGTTGGACTGTCATGCATTATGCAGTATCTGAGAGCACTGGTAAGGTTGCTTTTCAATCAACGCTTGACGATGTTGACAGTTTCTTTTTACTGCCGAAATGTGTTCAAACTCTGAAACTGTGAAACGCGATAAGGCGCAAATTATAAAGGACGGACGTAAGGCGAGGATGCGGCGGGGACACGGGTCTGGCGAGAAAACTGTAAAGCGGCGTGCCTGCGCCGGGTAGCTTGTGTATAATTCAAAACAAGTTGCAACAAAAACTCACCAGAACGAGAACGGTCTAATGTGAAAAGATGTACTTACGAGTATAAGTTTAAGTAGAACATTTTCAGTGATAATTAGACAAATGACTTGACCTGAATAATGTTGTGCCACAAATTGTTGTACCTAGCTGAAACTCTGCTCTACGTCATTAATATTAGCGACTTTTGTGAACCAAAAACATCGAACTAATTACAACTATTATAACTAACATAAAAATAAGTAAACATTAGCAGCTGTATGTATATCGAGGTCACGGATCGTCGATAGCTTATCAGTATTTCGAGTCAAGCTGGACCGACGAATATTTGCGACATTATTTAGTATTTCAATTAGGATTACTCTACTTAGAGTTTAAACTTCTCTTTGGATTTGTTTATTCAGACATTATTTATGTTATCTGCATTATCTATGGTTATGTTCAACATAAAAACAAACATCCATCGCATTCAAAATATTAGTGTGATAACATTGTTTTATTATTTAAAGAGTGAGGACATTTCCTTATTGCTTAATAGAGCAATGGTAACGTTTTAAGTTATCTCTTATTTGGACAAACAGTAGCACTATAGAAGTCATATCGGAGGTCAATCTTTATTTTAGTTTTAAGCTTTAGTCGGCTTATTCCCAACGACCACCCCCAAAACGGCCACCAACGAGTCCCAACTGTTGCCAGCCAGTAGGACTCGTTTCGACATAACATAATATTTTGTGCTAACAACTTCAGCCAAATTGCCACCACTGGTGAAAACTGCAGTAAAACCGATAGAACTCTAACATAGAAAATATTTTTTGATATTTTTTACACTGTAACACAGCTTAACTATAAAGTTACACTAGCAGACCCGGCCACGCGTTGCTGTGGCTAAGGTTTTTTTTTTCCACACACGGTCGCCTGACCCCAAACTAAGCAAAGCTTGTACTATGGCTGCCAGAGACTGATATACATACATAGATAATTTTAAAAACATACTTATATAGATATTAACACCCAGACATAGAACAAACACAAATGTTCGTCACATAAATGTTTGCCCTAGGTGGGAATCGAACCCACGCCCCCAAACTCAGAAGGCAGGTTCACTACCGACTGAGCACCGAGGCAGTCAATTTATTATATTACATGGTAGTAATAAAATAATATTGCGGCTATAAATTGAGATGTGAGCTATCCTATCTGTTAAGTTAGATCGAATTGCACACGGTGTGCTAATTTGATTGAAATCGGTTAAGTAGTTTAGGAGTCTATAGCGGACAAACAACGTGACACGTAATTTATCATAAATCTTTAAATGAGCAATTCTTGTATATATATATAATTGGAATCTCGGAATCGGCTCCAACGATTTTCATACAATTTAGTATATAGGAGGTTTCAGGGGGCGATAAATCGATCTAGCTAGGAATCATTTTTAGAAAATGTAATTTTATTCGTGTTTTATCGATAATCAACTTAAACATAAACTTGGAAGAAAAATAACAAAAAGGAGGCGTTTGAGTATGACTCTTCCTGACATCTATTGGCGAATAATAATACTATTTTTTGTGAGCAACTAATTGCTTTAACGACACAACAGCAGATGGCGTTGTTAAGTAACACGAAGTCAATGAGTGTTTGCTTTGAGGTTAGACTAAAATTAAAGGTACTACATATAATATGAAAAAGTGAGTCTTTGTTCATTTTCTTTGTTTCTTTGTAACGCTTTCACGTCTGAACTACTCAACCGATCGTCTTAAAATTTTGCATACATGTTGTTTAGGGTACAGAAAAGGACATATATAGGGTACTTTTTATCCCGGAAAAATCAACGGTTCCTGTGGGACCGTGGGTGAAACCGCGGGTCGCAGCTAGTATATATTAAAGAAGATTATAATGACAAAACACCTTAAATATTAGGAATTTTTCAAGACCCAACGAGCCCCACTGGCGGCAGTTGGGACAAAAATTAAAACTATCCTAACGACCACCACTGGTGACTGTTTTAGTGGTGGTCGTTGGGAGCAAGCCAAATTTACCTAAGGGCCTAGAAGGAAAACTATCCGTTCTAGTTATAACAGCTGTATTATACGTCATAGTAACGATAATGTAATACTTAGTCACCAGAATCAATGAGCGTTGTTTCTATGTTATCGAGGTACAGAGCGATAGTCAGCGCGTGGGTTTAGATAACGACCTCGTTATCTATTTGTCAGATACCGTACCTACATGCTAGGAAACGTGCAATATTACTTCAAATGCATCATCAATTCGTGTGTCTGATTCTATCAAATATTTTGACGTTTTATAATAACCCCTAATAATTAGGATTAGGGCTATTAGAATGCTAAACTGCAATATCTAAGGAAGCCAAAAATGTATCAGACACCTGTCTTAGTTATTGCTGTGTTTTAGAAAAGGACATCGATACTTTTAGCTAGCTTACATTTAGCAATTTAGCGTTTTGAATAGGACCTATCTTTTGCTTTTCTTAGGTTTTGTGTTCTAGTTTGATTGCTGGTCTGGAACCGTTTAACAGGAAGTTTTGAGGATTGTTGTATGGATAGGGCAGTCCTAACAGGGGCCCTCTAATGACTTTAAATTTTATTTTTTATTATAACAATGCTGTCTATCCTGTAAAGATAACGAGATAACTTTCGTCAATGCAATTTTAAAAAAAGTAAGTTTTTAAATTGGTGTCCAATTTCAATTCGATTGTTTGATATACAAAAAAAACATACAGATGAACAGATGAACATCATCCTCTTTTAAAGTCGGTTAATAATAAGTAACCTTAAGCATGTAGTAAGAGGCAGTCCAACCAGTCTACTTCCCTTAGAACCTTATTCAAGAAACCATAATCGCTCACCTGCTTATCTCTATCTTGGGGCATCTTGGTGTCGACGCCCTCCGGGAACGGCTTCACCAGCTCGGGCTTCTCCTTGATCTTGTCCATGATGAAGTCCAGGACCACCATGATGCCGTCTACTGAGCCCGTGATCAGGCATGCTCGCTCCGTCGTGCCTGGGGACAACGAGAACACTCCATTACTGGGGGCTTACCATGAACTTTTACAAAAACATCATTGCGCAGGAACGTTTTGTTACATTCCTTAATAAGTATTGTTTTGTACCCTACCACAAGCATTGAAAACAATAATGTTTTAAAACGTTATTACTCCTGCTACAGTGATGTCAAAAGAATGTACGATACAAGTGCCTTTAAACACTCTGTGGTACTTTTGCGTATTTTGGAGTATGGTGTTGCCAGATGTACGATGTCAATCGTAATTATACGATTTTTGCCATGTAAAAATCGTACAATCGGGGTCGTACAATAGTACGACCGCATAGCGAAATCGTGCCTACAGTATCCTATTGATAAAGGGAAATTACACTTACGGTTTTTACAAGTTGCAAGTAAAAACACTATGATTTCTTATTATTTTCTTCGAGTTTTTATTTTCCTCACCCGCGTACAATCGCTCCTAAGAAACATCTGGCGACACTTGGTTGTATGAACAATGTCAAAAACGATTTTTTTTAGTTTTGTCTCATAGGGCAGGCTAGAGGCAACATAGCCATACCACCATAGTCTTCCGTTTGTTTGTCATAACATTTTTCATTAAATCTCTGATGAAGATGATGATAAATGAGATAAATCTCGCTTCTCTTTCCCTCTTTCAGTAAAGGCGAGTTTTCGTTTTAGAAAATAATACAAAATCATGACACCATCTTTTCGGTTCCCCTCAAAACCGTAAATTAAATCTACCTATGATCATGAAGGCAAATTAAAATTCAATTGCTGTATCCAATTAAAGTTTGTGAAAATTATTTTGGTGATATCTAGAATTTAATGCTCAGAATAATTTGTCACAGCGGCCGCAGAGTCTCAGCGAAGCAGTTCGATATCATGTGAGACTTTTTAAAAACCCACAGTGAAATCGCTGCGGGCTTTAATAGGAGTCTGCAGGCGAAGGCTCACTCTAAGAAGAAGCAAGTGCATCAAAAGGAGCTGACTTAGCCAACAAAAAATCTATGTGAAAATGGGTTGAAATTTATTCTGGAGCCCGTCCGAAGGCGTCCTTCGTAGTACGGAGCTTCTATTATCTGCTTCGAGAAACTCGAAAGTTTCCAAATCATCGACCATCTTGCTAAATATTACAAATAGAACCTCAGAAACACAGCAAAAACTCACTTATAAATAGAAAAAGTTACACGGAGAGCAACTTTTTAACAATCGTTGTCATTTGCATCATTCCTGCTATTTTGACAGCTCGGCAGGAATACTTTAAAAGGTCGTAGTACGGTTTTTAAACAAATGTTCCTTGGATTGAATGAACGAAATCGAGTGACGTCATCAAAACTGCTAAGCGATAACAAAACTTAACAGGAATACTTCTAAGGTGGTCATGGTACGAAATTACGAAGTAAGGCTTAATTAATGATGTTTTAAGAGGTTGTGGTAAGCCCCCTGACCTGTTCGGTTAACACAAACGAGAAATACGACTGAATGTTCCTTTTAGTGATAGATAGGTCTATGGCGTGTTTACGTAGGCTTTGCTGTAAAGATGTAAGTTTTCGTATCATGGAGAATGGCACGTTATGCAGTGTTGAACTTTAAACTGAAAAGAACATAGGTTTATGATCGGCTTCAACAATGGAATAGATGTATAAAATGCAATTTTAAAGATCTATTTAAATTACGAATTAAAATCGTTAATAGACATCAAATAATTCCTTCGGCCGCGTACGAAACCGGAGGCACCCAGTTACGACAGCCGAAAAGCTCTTCGTCATACGATATTGGTTACTAGGAAATTAATGTTCAATTGTAGGTGCATAAACTGTGCTGTTCATCTTCATAGTCTTGGTTAAGTAATCTTTGAGGAGCCAATAACCGCTGATACTTCGAGACAATTAAACGCGTATAAATCCTGTAATAGCTAGTGCTTTTAAGTGCTAAAGTTACGACTCTAGAAACCAATAAAGATCCAAGTTCCGAGAGCTCCAGGTACAGCACTCCCGCTAACAAAGTAACTAATTCGAACCCGGCAACATCGTGAAAATAAATGAAAGCATAGACTGCGGCAAACAGGGCAAACTGTAAATAACAATGCCATAGCAAAAATGGGAAACATTCAGCATAAATTACGAAGCGAACATCCACCGGGAACGAGCATCCTCTCCATAAAACAAAGTGAATATCGCATAGCGTCCCGTTCTCAGACGTCGAGTCTGGCGGGATTTACAGCTGGAGACTGCACACTCGCTATAATTCAGAGACGAGTCTGTTTCACAGGTTCAAAGGCGCGGAGTTTCGTCATATCATTGGAGCCATCAATCTTCGAGTGACCTTACGTGCCTGCGCCGTGTTAACTTGTATCCGAGGCTCGATAAAATCACAATGAAGCTCCACATCGGTTTCGGTGTAATGCGTGACGATTCCCTATTCATTTGCTGAAAGCGCGTATCGGCGCCTGCAGGCCTCGATCGATACCGCCCGAATGTTACAGCGGATAAGGTTCGCGTTGAAGATCCGCGGCGATGGAGCGGATTAATTGTACGCATTGCAGGATGCCTTGCGGACGGCGGTAACTAATAGCTGTTCTTAGTTCCTGTCACTTAAAATTACGACACCGCATAGCCAGTTTAAGAAGAGCTGTTATTAACTCAAACTACGACTAAGTCAGTTTTAAACGCTTTCGTTCATAAAACTGAGGTTTACTGTTAATTTTGATACTCTCAACCTCAATACTGTCCAAAGACGAGGCTTAGCCAGATTGCTACAGACTTAAATGGGTCCATTTCGCGCGATTCACTTAATTAACTAATTGGGTCTTATTTACGTGCCGCAAGTCGTTTGCATCGTTCAAAGGATTTAGTAAATAGGTGGAAGAATTTCGAGGACCGCCGTTTGGGAATCCTCGCCAGAAATCATCCACAAATAGACAAGTTGGCGCGCTGGCATTCCCTGGGAGCTGTGCTGTATATCAGCCGTGTATTGATTTACTGATCGTTGGGCAAATAGAACATTCAGAATACATTTAAACGAGATTTTAATCGTCATCATCTTCACCAGCTTTTCTTTTCCCCCTGCTAGGTATTGGCCTCTCCCTTTCTCTGTCATCCGCCTCGGTCCTATGCCAGTCCTGGTGCGACAATCCTCAAATCTTCATTAAACTTTTGTCATGAATTGTTGTTTTCCCAGTTCTACTCGAAGCTTTTTCCAAAAGCTCGACAAAAACGCCTTTGTTTCAGAAAAAGTTTCTTTCAGAGCCCATATGAAAATAAATTGTTGTTCTTGCAAAGCATAATTCTAAAAGTTGTTAAGCACATTTGTCCCTAAGTTGTTGACTGAGTACTGGATTGCAACTTTAACCGTCCGTTTATTCGTTTTTTTCGGTTCTCAATTTCACAATGCCCCTAGACTCCTTAGCAAGTTATTTGTGTAACTTCCTCCCGGTAATGAGTTTGTCACAACTCTTTAGCTAACGAATGAACACATTAATCCACTTTCGGAATTCCATTTCGCGGAATTCGGGTGAATGAACAAAATGAATTAACTTTAGGCGACTTCTTGTTAAGAACGCAAACTTTTCAATTTTGATCGGCCAGTAAATTAATAGTTTTATTTGTATATTGACTAGCAGCTATCGACTTCATGGTTATGACATCGTTTTACAGTAAATCGCTTTTTATTCAGATTCCCTCGTCAATACAGTTCTGCATTATACTATTAAATCAGATAGCAGTTCCTTAGTAACGTCGCCCGAGTCCTTCGCTTCGCTGCTTCCATTTACAAGCAACTTGAATTATTCATACCTTCTTTGTCTTCATCTCGGACTCTAGACCCGACGAATAATGAAATAAACTCGCTTCAATCGAACGAGAGTAAAGACATAAATTCTCTGCAATTAATTTTCTTACATGGCTTTATCCATAGAGCGAGACTCGTCAGCAGAACGAGTTTGACATCTTCGAGCGAATGGAGTTGAACCAGGTGAAATTATGCAACCGCAACACTTATATACAACCGGTCCTATTGAGTAACTCCCTTGACCTTGACGAAGCCGCACAGCTGCACCGCGAATGTGACACTTGCAGCCGACGGCATAAAGACTAGAATCGCGAGAAAACAGGTCATTACCGTTTGGTATTAGTCCAATGCTAATAATTGGGAACAGTGGGCCAAAACCGTGCTTAGAAATAGGCAGAGAGTCATCGTCGCGGTTAAATCTGCCGCCTGAATTGGTTTATGAATACGTTTGTGTTGGCGTGCTACTCGACTGTTTAGAGAAGTGTTAACTCTGTTAGAGAGTATGTAGAGGTGTGCGACAGTGGAAACTGTTCGTGTTATAGCTGTCGGTGGGCGCAAGGCCGCGGGAAAGATTACTACCATTATCCAATTATGCGTGCTATTGAGTTATGTAGAGGCGATGTGTTCTCGCTATGAATTATGTGACGCGCAAATATGGAGTTAGAGTCGCGAGTAACCCAATTAGCGTTAACCTACTTAGCAGTTCCTCCGCTCTGGAGAGCCTCGTCGGGTTTACTTAACCGGTTAATGCTTTACCTAGTTTCATTAACCATTACGTAAGCAGTTAAACTATTTCGTTAGTTTAAAACGAGTGTGTTTTCATAAAGAGAGATGCGATAAGCTTTATTTTTAGCGTCAAAGGCGAGGCGAAGTTTACTTCACCAAAAGTAAACTTAGCAAGAATTAAAAGTCAAGTTTTCCTTATGCTCTAATGAGTGAGTGGCGTGGCCGGGAGAAGTTACGAGTAACTAACAGATAAATAACTTAATCCAAACCCCAAATAGGACGCCCTAAATAAGAAATCACTCAATACATTTTATTAGATTTAGCAGAAACGTGGAGAACACGCATTTGATGAACCGGTTTCTCGTAATGACGTCACAGATATGTCGGTCCTACACACGCGTACCTACCCGATACCGATCTGAGACATAAATGAGATTCGATTTCATATTCATAAGGCTCGAGAGACGAGAAAAATTCATATCCGAATCCGAACGTAAAGAATGCCTCACTGACTGTGCCATAAGCTGTGTCACAAAAACGATTCAATTGCAATCGTACAAAAATGACTTTTGAGAACTGTTAACACAAACGAGGAAAATATTTAGCGCTCGACTCTGAGCTATTCGAGGTCCGGAATGAATGATGAATTGTTTGATTAACAATAAATGAGTTGAAACCTCAGAGCTGTGAATGTGGGGGCCTTTTGCGAATTGTTCCGAATATTTCATGCGACGAGCCAGTTGAGGAATTACAAATGAAACACACGAGGCATTTGAGCGGAAACCGCGTGCGCATAAACGAGTAAATTGAGCCGGTACAAAGTTAGGAATATTCGCGTTTTCGTGTAACTCTGCAGCGGGTGCTCCGCTGCAGAGTTACACGAAAACGCGAATATTATTGGTATCGTTAGTGTCGTGACGCCACGTACCGTGTCGCTGCATGCATCGTTACGTCACTCTGACGTCATTCCGAGTTTCATGCTCAACGTGGACTGAAGCCAAGTTAGCTCCACATACCTAATTAGCCCGAACAACACTCTCGCTACAACTTGCTACCACGGCTAATCGGGCCTTCTATAGTGCATGATATTCCTGCCAAAGTATGTTTGGCATCCATTCCTGGCTTTCATATTGCCTTATTCGATCGAGTTAAAAATGTAAAAGATTTTATTTATTTTTATTATATTTTTATTTCGAGGCTATAAAACGTGTATTAGTAAGGGGGACTGAGTTTTACAAAATGTTCAGCAACGTTTTACTCGAGGACATTTCAAAGTTAAATCGCAGAGCGCTCTCAAAGCTCTGCAGTAGTGGGTCAGCTCAATCTTGTGCTACAATTGTGCGCAGTAAAACCTCCATTATTTTCTCCGGTGTCCCGGCACTGCAGTACGCGTTGCGTCATAGTTGCACGGAACTTAGCTGACAAATCTGGCGAGTGAAAGGTCGGGCTTGGCTCCATCTCTGAACACAACAGTACAGTTTCAACCTAGTTTCACTTCAACCGACTTCGACTCAAAGATGCTGATCTGAATCGTCCAAGATTTAATTATTATTTTACTCGAAACTTCCAGAAATGTTTTCTCTGAGGCAAGGACAAAACAATACGCTTTACGAGTATATGACAGACCTCAACTGCTTAAATTATCTGCCATCCCGACTTTACTGCTTCAGTTGTAAAGTTCGTCTCTTTGACGCAGTATGACTGCAGTATTCGTAAAAGGAATATGATATTAGAAATCTCTGTATACGTGTGAATATCTTTTGAAGAGAAGCCATAGAGAAGCCTTTTCCTTGATCAGATTGTAATACCAGATTTACATGAAACAAGAATAGAGTGTTTGAATTTTATCGCGGAATATTAGAAGAAACCTTACGGAATATAGGAGGAAGAGGCGGAGAAATTCCATTTCTAGCCCCTTAGGTGTGTAATATGTATACTTTAAGTATGGCGCGACTTTAGCCAGGCTTAGATTTTATCTGTCACGCAATAGATAACCTCAATAGCGTGTGACAGTGAAAAATACGACCTCGGCCGTTCCAAACCCCTCTCCAAAGTTCCTTAGCCTATACGAACAACACCAAATTTTGTATTAGTGAGCGAATTTTGATTTCGCAGTGTTTTTAACAGCAGTACGCTTCTGACAGCAGTGTGCCGCAGAACTGTGACGTAACAGTGACGTAGCTAGTCCGCTGCCAAATCACCTGCCTAGAATGCAGCCCTGGCCGTCAGTGGAAATATTTCAAACGAGAGACACGTGTCGAAGGCATTGTTTACATTGGTGTCACGCATTCACACATTTTGTAAGTCTAGTGGAGTTGTGCAGAAAAAATGTGTATAAAATTATAAGAGGGCCCAACATAATCCGCTCCAATTTGTTCTAGCTCCACTTTAAAGTACCAAGTGGAGCCCCATTGTTGAATAGCATGGTTGTTAACGCCTTTATTAACTTAAATTCGGCCGGAAAATCCAATTACTACAATTGCTGCACATTGATTACCAATTAATATGCAGGACTTACACTACAACGAACAATAATTAACAAAAATGAACAAGCAAAAACTGAAAATCAGACGTCAAAGTACACAAAATAAACAATCTCCAGAATTTGCTATTGTAACGTGCCTCTCCCACGTGATACGGTACGAACTTCAGTTATTGTTACTTGTTTCAAGGGTAAAGTGTAAACTACCAATAGTTTCAATACAAATAGAGAAACAACCGAAGAGAACAATATGACGACAAACTACAAACAAGTAAGAAGCGATTTCCACATAAGGCAAGGCTGACGACGGCGTGTCGAACGGACTACAGAACTGTAGACTAAACAATAGACGACAAAAATAGGCCGATGTATATTGTGCTTTACTCTTAATGACGAATGTGCTGTATTTTTAGGTCAAGGCCGAGAGAGGCGGAGTTTTAAAAGCGCATTTTGCAAATGACAGCCGTTGACAAGAGCTCTCGCGCGTCGGATACTTTTAGAACTGAAGAAATCTTTACTGGCTTGCGGAGCGGATCTCGATGGTGCTCCACCGCTGATGGCGGGGAAAGCACAAGTGGATACGGGTTTTTCCGTGCTGAGCTAAACTATAATGTAACTAGCTGTTTTGCCCGCGGCTTCGCTCGCATTGCATGGCCTATGTCACTCAGGAATAATGTAGCCTTCTAATGGTGAAAGAAGTTTAGAAATTTGACCAGTAGTTTTTGAGTTAATTAGTTACAAACATACAAATATACAAAACTGTACTCTTTATATTTTAGTGTAGAACTGTATATTAAGAATTGGAAACCTAAGGCTGCATAAGAGTAATATAAATCGACTGAAACAATTTCAATAAGTTCGCTTCACATCTTCGAGAATATTCAACAGAACTGCTAAACTATGGGACAAGCAAATTCTATCAAGTAACATTGTTAAAAGAAAAAAAAACCGGCTGTAAATGTTGTACCCTATGTCACTTCCACTATCAAGACGATTCAAATGACACCTCACATGTCGAAAAACAAGAAACTGTAAACAGCTTACATTTGTGTGTATGTATAAGGTTTCTTTGGCACGCTCTAGAAGAAAGCTAAGAAGGTGTTTACAGTTTCTTGGATTTCGACAAAAAGTCTAAAGGCTGTAGGGCGTGCCAAAGAAACCTCATACATACACACACATACATACATACACTCGAAAACATAGCTCTCCTTCTTGCGCAGTCGCGTAAAAGTATTTTGGAACGCAACAAAAGCGACATTTCTACAAAAGAGCGCAAGCTTTCTACAAGTTAAAATGAAGCATATTTCCCGTAGAAAGTTCCGATTCATCTACCCGAGACAATACAATGTTTAAGTAAAAGCTTCGATATTTTCCTGTCGCTTCTCTATTCAGGGGACCGAAGTCGGTCAAGGGGCGCGACTATATTGATTTGTTGCCTTCATTATTGGCCAATTTTCTTCGGATATTTCTTTGATGAATAGTGAAATATGTGTGTTGGAGCTACTCGTATGCCTGTTTGGTACGCTGGAAATAGTAGAGCAAAAATTTCGGATTGTTCTTCTATAGATATTATCTACATAACATATCGTTACGCCTTCTCCCCCGAGGGGGCTGGCAGAGTTCACCACACTTCACCGGACGATATTCAATCCCAAATGTGACAGGGGGCGAGCCTGTCGCCATACATCAGGCTCCAGTCATGTAGCAGATGACATATAATACGCACATATGTTCACACAATGAATAAATTGGTGCGTGCCTTCGGCTGGGTCCGAACCCGGTCCCTCTGGCTTGAGAGGCGGGTCTTCTCCGGCTGGCTATCATCGCTTTTTTTAGATATTATCCGAGTGACAGTTAGCGAGCGAAGCGTCTATGCTGCAGCTTCGGCAAAAATGCTGTCGAATATCCGCTGTCTGTTCGGCTGTCTTATTCTACACGTCGCGTTTCTCAACCAATACTCGTGATATTTTGAAAAAATTCAAAAACCGAAGTCAAATAAAAAAATCTTAATTACCACAGATCATACAAACAATACCTTGTTTGTATGATCTGTGTTAATTACCATCGAGTTGCGAGGTCTTCAGCTCACAGAGGCATTAGTTATACCGTGGTCTACTCACCGTTGTGTCGCCGATCAGGTAGCAGACGAGTTCCGAAGCCCACAGAAGCCTATGATATGTTAAAGCTACAGACAGTTCTTGTAAGCCGCACTGGACAGGGCTGCGTCGGATTTGCGACATTTGAATTTTTAAGGTGTTCTGTAGTTACTGTTATTATGCCTTGGATAGAGCGAGAACTGCCTGTGACAAACCATCGTAACTTGGCTTCGTTACTTCTCCAGTTGATTATATAGCCCCGCATTGTCATCATCTTGCTTTGCGCTTCTAATTTTGCCACCCGACCATAATCAGTACAAAATAACGTAGTAACCTTGATAATACTGGATATTTGCACAAAGACTGATCGAATGTATGTGGGACTCTAAAATACTTACCTCCTCTACTAATAAACGTTGTGTAGTATGGTATAATAATATCCTCCGCCAGGTATAGCATTCAGAAACACGTAGTGACGTCAATCGATGCTTAAGCAAGACCGAAATAAGTCATTTACAACAAGTTCGATAGAGACAATGACGTCAGTATGTGTTTGCTGAATGCTAGACCTTGTTTTTTTTTAAACAGTATTGCTTCGGAATAGTTTTAAGTATTTTGTCTTTTTCTTTCTTTTAGGGCCGATTTTTCAATCCTTACTTTATTCGCCTAATAACTACCGAGCCAATAACTTTATTAATCTGTTTATTCGACTCATAAACGGTGTTCGGTTTTTCAATACAATTTTAAATTGGGAATAACTATCTGACCATTTATTCAGTGTGTACAAAAGCTAACTTCAGACAGTTGAAACAAAACTATAAAATATCCACGCGTTAGAAAAGGACTTCGAATTTTCACTTTTCGCTTATGTCACTGTCTTGTCAGTTTTAGTCTAAACGTCACTGTACTACTAATCTGTGCAAAAGTCGTCGGCTGGTTTGGCTATGGTAAATAGCTCATGTAGTTTGTTCATGGTAGTTTTTTTTTTTTATAAAATTAATTTAGTTTCTGCGTGTCGGAAATATCAATCTTTTTTTACAGTGACAACCCATACGACCATCATTTATACAGTCTCAACAATTTATTCCATAGAATAAACTGCTATCTGGCCGTTCCACCGACAAATAAAGTTATACCTCAGATAGATGAGTTATTCGTCTAGTAAATGATACCTGACCATTGAAAAACAGAATAATTAGCTATCAGTTCAATAAACACTATTTGTTTGTTTATCTGACCATTGAAAAATCGGCCCTTAAAGTTTTAACTTGATCGTAAAAGACAAAACACTAGATAACTATTCTGAGGCTTTGCAACGTTTATTAGTAGGGGGGTTAGAAAACAAGTCCATGTATCATTGTAAGTTTACTAGCTACCGCCACTCAGGGTATCCTACCGCGGTGGCTAGTGACCCTAATTAAAATTTCCTTTTTATTTGTAATTCTTTTATGAAAATTAAATGAGTTTTAAATGAAATTAAAAAGTTGTACGTTGTTACTTACAACGTTTAGGATTCATGCCACGTAGATATACTGGTAACTTTTGACACAATGCCATCTACTCGTACCACTACGTTATCTAAAACACGCACGCTTGTATCAGCACTTAGACTCCAATAGCAACGCAATCGAAAAACTTGGATCACACCCGTCGTAACAGTTTTTATGAAGTTTCTATTTCATAATGGTTGCGTGTTCGTCTGTAATCTTCACGGCGCGCGATTGAAACGTTTCAGTGGATTGTTGAAGTTTTGATTGGAATGCTATCTGCACGGGCGGCTTGATTGTTGCTTTGAAAATGTGTAGCGTATTAGCTTTACGATATGTTCCCGTCACTTTCCATGCCAATATCAATAAAAGCGATCGGTAATTGAGATAATATATGTCTTCTTCATTCTCTGATACACCTAAGGGGAAAACCGCGTGTGATTTGAAGTCAGCACTGGATACTTTCTTCCATTTGAACTTGTAATTGGTTATATCAGAGTTCACACACTTGTTATTTCTCCTTCACTTAGTCCTGACTGCGCAAGAAGGAGGGTTATATTTTACAGTGTATGTTTTTGTATGTGAGTATGTACGTATAAGGTTTCTTTGGCAAGCCCGACAGCCTAAACTGCTTGATGGATTTTGGCATGTGAGGTGTCATTTGAATCGTCTTGATAGTGACATAGGTTACAAGACAACATTTTGCAAAGGGATTTTTTAATTTTCTTTAATGAGATTTGTTTTCCTTGCTTAAGAATAAGTTTCTTCCTACTAATATTATAAACGCGAAAGTTTGTATGTATGGATGGATGGATGTTATTCACTCTTTCACGCCAGAACGGCTGAACAGATCAGGATGAAATTTGGCACAGAGATAGATTACAGTCTAGAATAGCACATAGACTGTCTAGCACATAGAGTGCATAGACTGCACATGACTGCCTCGGTGGCTCAGTCGGTAGTGAACCTGCCTTCTGATCTAGGGGGCGTGGGTTCGATTCCCACCTAGGGCAAACATTCAAATGATGAATATTTGTGTTTGTTCTATGTCTGGGTGTTAATATCTATTTAAGTATGTATTTTAAAGTATATATATCAGTCTCTGGCCGCCATAGTACAAGATTTGCTTAGTTTGGGATCAGACGACCGTGTGTTCAAGTGTCCCGAATATTTATTTATTTATTTAAAGGATACTTTTTAACCGCGAGTGAAACCGCGGAGCGCAGCTAGTGTGTAATAAATGATTCAACCCCATTGCAAAAGCCTATTTTGCTAGAATGAGTTTCATCAACTTCTAGCAGATAAGAAATGTCACGCATGAACATGGTTTATAGCACATTCTAGCTAATAAACGCGTGTTAAACAATTTTAATAAAACCACTTCAGAGATATTACACGTACCTTACTACAGTCTTGTTCGTAGATTGTCTTATCTCTAGACCTAAACGTGAGACTTAATTTCTGTTAAAATTGCTACTTCTCAAGCTACCTTGAACATAATCGTTATTCTTCTCATTCCGTGGAAAACGAGACAAAATTAAAAATGAGCGTCGATACAAAAACCTGTTTCGGTTCAAATGTCAAAGGGAATCATCATTAGTGCAGGCGCAGAATAGTTAACAGAGTTGAGGAAAAACGTAGCCTGTATAATTTCTATTACAAGTAAGGTTAGGTTATAAATTAGGGGCATTTTTGCACAAATGGTCGTGTGATCTAACTAAGCAAATCTTGTACGGCTGCCAGACTGATATACATACAACATACGTTTTCTTATCTTAATCAACTTTTATAATACCAAAAAAATAGGCTGTTTTCAGTAAGACACAAGTACAAATATTTTTTTAAAAAAAAACCTCTACACCAATACACATTAAACATAGCTAAGAACACTCCCGACTAATTCACCTTTCAAGCAAAAAAAACATAATCAAAATCGGTTCATCCGTTCGGAAGCTAAGATGCCACAGACACACACACACACACACACACACCGCCACGTCAAACTTTTAACACCCCGTCGTTTTGCGTAGGGAGTACAAAAATATAAGTCATTTACTGTGAAGCCGTAGAAACTTTTGTATAATTGAGACGAGCGGAAATAATGAATGTTTTTTCTAACAGGTAAACAAATTTAGCGGAATTCTATCAAAACTTTTCTGCGACCCAAATTAGAATAATTACAATTTTGTTTGCGTAAGCTTTATCTAAATTCCATTGCTAAACAGGTATTTGGTTTCCTATCTGTTATATTATATGTATCTGTTATATTTTTATTGTTATTTGGCGCCTCGTGTGATGGTCTAGTCTTGCTGCTTTATTTTTAACTCCTTGCCTCTTTTTAATAATATTTTCTCGTTTATTTCTGTCTATCAGGATATGATTCAATTTACTGTGTTATGGTTGAGACATGTGACTCATGTTTATTGCGCTTTAAAAGCGACTCCTTCAAAGCTTAATTTATAACAAGCTATCTGTTAGCTATCTATTTGAGTGATGATAGTCTAGTTGGAGAAGGCCCGCCTCTCAAGCCAGAGGGAGCGGGTTTAAATCCAGCCGACGGGACGTACCAAATGGTTTATTGTGTGAACATTTGTGCGTATTGTATGTCATCTGCTACGTGACTGGAGTCCGGTGTATGGCGACAGGCTCGCCCCCTGTCACATTTGGGACTGAATATGGTCAAGCGAAGTGTGGGTTGTACACCTCTGCCAGCCCTCTCGGGGGGAAAGGCGTGACGATATGTTATCTGTCCACGGCTTCGCTCACGTTTCATACCTCATGGTACTCTTAAGATTTTATAACTATCTATCAGTGAAGGAATTATTGAAATCGGAGCAGTAATTTTGGAGATTACATTTACATTGAAACATACATATATTTTACGTCTTTGTAATATTAGTGCTGATAGTGTATATAAACTTGTTGCGAAACAAATAAATAAATAAATTCGGGACACTTCCACACACGGTCGCCTGACCCCAAACTAAGCAAAGCTTGTACTATGGCTGCCAGAGACTGATATGTAAATGTAAATGTTTGAACAAGTAATATTATTAAAAACAAAAAAACCAGGCAGCAAAATTTTGTACCCTACGTCACCTCCACTATCAAGACGATTCAAATGACACCTCAAATGTCGAAATACATCAAGCTGTTCAGGCTGTAGAGCGTGCCAAAGAAAACTCATACGTAAATAAATACCCACATCCATACACTCGAAAAACATAACCCTCCTTTTTGCGCAGTCGGGTAAAAAATATGCCCCTTAGTTTTTAATCAAATATCTTTATTCAATTGGGTATCGAAGACGCACTTACAAGCATCGAAGTTATAAAAATGATTCTATGTGATTTCCCGCCTGTTCTTCTGGGTTCGTAGTCAATTTTATAACTTCTTGTGTGTATCTTCAAAACTTCAAGGCTATAGTGAATAAGTACCTCATAGGTCGTCGTGCTCCATCTTAGACCACAACGTCGCTTAACATCAGGCGAGTTGGTGGTCAAAGGTCGACCTATTCTACATTAAAAAAAAAAAATCTTCGATACCCAATCGATTTGAACTCCATTTAAATTTAAGTCCCCGTTTTTTGGCTGCTGAGGGCAAATTCATTTCCGTGTCGTCTCCAACTACCTACGTTTTTATTTATTCTGAACGCGTGTCCTTTGCATCAACAGGTCTGCGCCCTGCGACCTCGCCCGCGGGTCTGTTTGAATTTTTAACAAACCCCGGCACTGAGGTTTGTTTGTCTGTATCCAACTTTACCTACGATTTTCATAAATTAAACGTTATTAGAGCGGTTGGGAACCTCGTAATTGGATTTGTTCGCGTGAAATTAATGATTATACGTTTTTGTGTGCGTGCTACTTGTGTCCGTTGTTTGTTACTTGTGTGGGTTTTCCTTTAAGATTGAGAGAGGAGTAGAAATGAGATAGTTTATTTTATTTTTAAGCCCCGACGCAAAAACGATTGGGTGTTTTAAGTTTGACGTGTCTGTGTATGTGTGTTTGCCTGTCTGTGGCATCGTAGCTCCCGAACGGATGAATCGATTTTGATTTTGTTTTTTGTTTTTTGAAAGGTGAATTAGGGATGATTTGAGAGATGTATCGGAGGATTTTTAATTTTTACATTTATACTTGTTATTATTTGATATGAATGAGAAAGCGAGTGTTTTTTTAATTGAAGGCCGAGGTTGTTAAACTCGAAGAGATGTCTCCTTCTACAGTCACATCTGGGGGAGTATTCTCGTGCGTGCGGTTTTTCTGGTCTTTGTCACTCTCGTTTGAAAAGTCATAGGAGAGTGACCAAGTTAACGTCTTACGCCTTAGAATTGGGGGCCTGCAAGCTTTGGTAGGCGTAGTCTTAAATACAATGATGCAATCAATTGCAGGTAGATTTCGCTAATAAATCCACTTAAGACTTGAAGGTGTGCACTACAGATTCAAATTCTAACAGCATTACGAGGGCCGCACTAAAAGTATCGGGAATGGAATATTTCCACTGTTCCTGTCATATTAAAATCTTTTTAATTTAAAACTCATTGGTTTTAAAAATCGAATACAATTTATTTATTTAAAAAAAGATTCTCGGTTTTGTCACAAGGTTTTGTTAAACTGTTTTAGTCGTTGAGAAAATGGAATTGACTCGAGAAAATTCAAGAGCGATGATTTATTATGACTTTCGAAGTATCACAAAAACAGTGTGTTGACGGGATGATTTCTGCATTTGGTGATGAAGCCGCATCCAAAACCACAATTTATCGCTGGTTTGCTGAATTTCAACGTGGACGTGTCAAGCTCAGTGATGATCCTCGTCAAGGTCGTCCAAAAACTGCAGTCACCCAAGAAAACGTTGATGCTGTGCGTAAGCTGATTGAGGAAGATCGACATGTGACATGCCGCGAAATTCAGGCAACTTTAGACATTGGCATGAGTGAAATACAAATAATCTTGCATGAACAATTAAGTGTAAAAAAGTTGTTTTCCCGATGGATACCGCATTCGCTCTGTGAAGAGCAAAATGCGGCTCGCATTACTTGGTGCGTCAGAACTCTCGAAAGATTCCACGCAGGATCCTCAAATGCTGTATTACAACATCGTATCAGGTGACGAATCCTGGATATACGCGTACGAACCCGAAACAAAAAACCAGTCACGAGTTTGGGTGTTCGAAAATGAGTTAAAGCCAACAAAAATTGTTCGTTCACGGAGTGTTGCAAAAAAAAATTGTGGCCACGTTTGTCTACAAAATCCAAAATGTTACGACTATTCCTCTTGAGGGACAAAACATAGTTAATGCAGAATGGTATGCTAGCATTTGTTTGCCACAGGTCGTTTCTGAACTCCGTAAACAGAACTGCAATCGTCGCATCATCCTCCATCACGACAATGCGAGTTCTCACACTGCGCACAGAACAAAAGAGTTTTTAGAGCAAGAAAACATAGAATTATTAGACCGTTCGCCGTACAGTCCCGACCTAAGCCCTAATGATTTCTATAGTTTCCCTAAAATAAAGAATAAATTGCGTGGACAGAGATTTTCATCACCTGAAGAAGCTGTAGGCGCCTACAAAACGGCCATTTTGGAGACCCCAAATTCCGAATGGAATGGTTGCTTCAATGATTGGTTCCATCGTATGGAAAAATGTGTCAAATTTCGCGGAGAATACTTCGAAAAGCAATAAATACATTTTTAAATAGTAATGTAGTGTCACTTCCTTGATTCCCGAAATTTTCAGTGCCACCCTCGTATCACAAGGATACTAGGTCTAATTTAGAATGCTAAATCGCTAACCACCTACCTGTCATTGTTATTACTGCGTATTAGACAAGGACATCGATACTTTTAGCTATAGCTTAGATTTAGCAATTTAACGTTCTTAACAGGACCTACTAAAGATACAAATACATAGTTAAGTACTAAAACGTTGCCACAGACTACGTTTACTAACTATACTAAGTTCGTAAAGGCTAAGCTGTAAAGTCAGTCCTAGCGGCAAGCTAAACAGAAAGGACGTAAGACGAGGACGAGACACGGAAGAGACTCAGACGCGGCGTCAATTCAAAGTACTTTCAAAATGTATAGTAGAGACGCGAAACAATACATACAGAAAGGACGGGGCGCAGACGGAACGCGGACTCACGTACCCGTTTGTATGAAGATGCCCGCTCCGTTGGTATCTCGTCTGACCAGCGCCTTAGGTCGCCGATGGCTTATACCCACCAACTAACGTAGTTGCTCAGGGTACATTAGACTTAGTGCAGAGCTATAGTGTTAAGTTAATAAGCTGTCGCAGCCCTTTCTTCAAGATTATTAACTTTTTATTCAGTTAAAGAATCACACAACAAAATAGAACATCTCATTTTGGTTATTTGAGCTTATCGTATAAATCACAAGGCAATTTTAAGCCAATTAAGTTAATGACCAAGAATAACTGCCGAACGTAATGGACCGAAGTAATTGCATGAAAATTTGAGACTGTTTTTTGAGTTCTAAAGTCATTTTTAATTGAAACGGAATCTTGTGGGTTTGAAACAACAGCGTAATCGTTTGTTGATACAGTGGATCTAATAACAACTAGAGTACTGTAACTAGAACTAAATGACGTATTGAAAATATATGCACTACCAAGTAACTAGCTGTTACTCGCGACTTCGTTCACGTTTATTTAGAAAATAGTATCCAAAAAACTTCTTCGTGCAATACTGTAAGTAGCAGATTATCAAATTTAATTAAGATCCGTTCAGCCGTTTAACCGTAAAAAGCCTACAGACCGACCGTCAGACAGACAGAGTTATTTCCGAATTTATAATATTAGTATGGATAACTTGCAAGTTTGTTTTAACAATAAGTATCTCTCTCAATACGTCAATAGGCCAATAGGCCAAGTTAGTTAAGTTATCTATTTAAGTATGTATTTAAAAATATCTAAGTATGTAAAAATATCTAAGTATGTATATCAGTCCCTGGCAGCCATAGTACAAGCTTTGCTTAGTTTGGGGTCAGGCGACCGTGTGTGGAAGTGTGGAAGTGTCCCGAATAGTTAGTGCGCACTAATCCTTTGTTTCCTAACTCGTTTATTCATCAAAACCTCTTTTTATTCTTAGTATAATCCAAAGGATATTTAACAATTACGTTCAGTAGCAGTTCAATAGGATATTAATTCAGATCGTTTCTTAGGTTTTCAAGCCCAAGTGATTTGATTACATAAATATCTTACGTTTGGGATTTAGTGCTGATTGTGCACCTACATCAAACTGAATTAGGTACAAAATGTGTTAAATAGAAAGAAATATTACGTTGTTTTGTCAAAAAATACTGTGAACTTACTATTTCTAAAACTTTGGGCTTTATTAACGGCTCTACACTATACCGCGAACGCCTAGCAGGGCTATTCTTACAAGTCGGGTTGTTTTTTGTCCTTGTCTCTCTGGTTTATGTCATAGGAGTGAGTGACAAAGAAATATCTCACGCATCAATAATAGGGGGCCAAGAAAAGCGCATATTGGCCGTTCCTAGTCCTACCAGCAGCAAACAGCTTTCGCGGCAATAGTGTAGAGCTGGGGCAATATCGCCCAAAACTTTAGGAAAAATAAGTTCGAAATTTTAACAAAAGTCTAAAAATACGAATTCATCGAACTGACAATCAGAAACACAATTATAAGACCCCACTTAAACTAAAAATACTCAGCTAAACTTTTATGTGACCTGTCCAGAAGTTATTAAATTGTCAAAATTTCGAATTGACTTTGAAGGGACAGGTCACCCAGTTGATGTTTTGCCATTTCCGAGCGCGCAGCAAAAACACTAGCTGCTCCAACATAACATTATTCACTTTTATTTTTGTAGCGTGACATCACTTCTAGTCGATGATGCAAGGAGCCTTGAAACAGCATTGGAAGATTGCATCCCTATTTCTGCGGTAACCTACGCTAATACACGCGAGTACGAATAAGTGACTTTTTGACCGAAGCGAGACGTCTCTTTTTTAGCTTGGGCAAAATTCCTTTCGAAGGTCCGGAAGTCCGACTGTTCTCTACAGGGGGGCTATTCCTGCGCGTGAGATGAGATGAGATTTTATCTTGGTCACTCTCACACCTATAACGTTTCAAAGGAGAGCAATAAGGACAAAAAAGGTGAGATGAAAATCTCAAATCTCCGAATAGGGCCACTGGTCGCATTTCTCAATCGATTCTCGAGTATTATTGTCAGCCGATTCGATAATTATTTCAACATTTCGTTCAAAAAAATGTAAAAATCGTCAAAAAGTTGTTAGTTAAAGATCGTATCTAAAAAGGTTGATGTAATTTTGGAACCTAACGTATTTTGTACGTATTTTGGAAGCAACGAGCCTAATCCTTGTAAGATTCCAAGAGAGAGGACATGACAGTGATCTCAGTACAGATTTTGTGCGTCTGACAAGAAAATAAGTAGAGGAAAGGACAGACAGACCCTATTCGGGGATTTGAGATTTTCATCTCACCTATTTTCGTCCTAGTTGCTCTCGTTTAAAACGTCATAGGTGTGAGAGTGACCAAGATAAAATCTCATCTCATAGCCCTCCAGGACTCCTGCAGGCATAGCATGCGCAACGCGACAAAGGTACGAGCATATCGACTCTTTTTATCGAGACAAACGTATGTTTTCACATAGCCTTGTCACATTCTTGCACGACAAAATGTCGCGAAGGATTTTGTCGCGCGCATGCTAGAGGCACTGGACATGAAGTTTCATTCAAAAACAAAACCAAAAAAAAAGAATGACAACACGGTTAGACCCTGAGCAAAACGTTGTCCACTAAAATCTGCATCGAATTGATTTTGTTGGAATGTCTTTCGGGCAAGGAATGTTCGTCAATTGTTAGCTTTTAGCTACGAATTAACAGTGCTAATTAGCAAGCTAATTATTTGGCTATTCCGTACGGTTAACGTGCACTTTCGCCTGAGTGAACACATTTTTCTTAGCACTTATTGCTTTTCTATTTATAATTCTGTATATGCTGTATCCGACACTTTGAAAATTGAAACCATATGTTCTAGTTGCTATTATTACGACGGGACACCGCAACTACTTCAAATGAGTTTTTAAGTGTTTAAATTAGGTCTTATCGAGAACGTCTTTATAAGTCTGTTTTAGCTATATTTATTTATAGCTCCTCTCTTTACTATATACATTAACTCCCTTACTAATAAACATTGTGTCGTTATATAGCCTAGAATAGTTATACAGTGTCTTTTTCGATCGAGTTAAAAATACTGAAAAAGAAAAAAACTATACATACATACATACATATCGTCACGCCTTTCCCCCGAGGGGGCTGGCAGTGGTGTTATACAACAACCACATTTGCCGGACGATATTCAGTGCCAAATGTGACAGGGGGCGAGCCTGTCGCCATACACCGGGCTCCAGTCATGTAGCAGATGACATACAATACGCACATATGTTCACACAATGAACAAATTGGTGCGTACCGTCGGGTGGGTTCGAACCCGCTCCCTCTGGCTTGAGAGGCGGACCTTCTCCCAACTAGGCTGCCATCGCATCGATAAAAACTTTATCACTATAAAAACTCTGAGGCTATACAACGTTTATTGGTGAGGGGGATATAGTCTACATTGTATTTTATCTCACTTATACGCTCGTAACATTCTTCGTCAGCGAGAAGTTAACGAAACAAAGATTAGCTTATCGTACGTAAACATATAAAGTTAAGTTAAATTGTTTTTTCGACACAGTTCCTCATTAATATTTACACTTATCTAATTTAAAATACTTTGCTCAATGAATGATTTTACTTATGTGAGTTGATTTCGTTCAATTAATTACTCTGAAACTGCGGGAAAGAAAATTGCATATTCATTTTATCTACCCGATATTTACGTTCACAACTCTTCGTAAATTTATCAACTGCTCGCGATTCCTCTACTAATACCAATATTATTTATCAAAAGGCATGTCCAACATTAATCACCTCTAAAAAACGGAAGAGAAAAGCTTCGCATTTGAAAGTGGATTTATCTAGAACTCGGGCTCAATTTCTAGGTTTAGTACATTTGATATGAAAATTCGCCTCGTTTTTTCGGTAGCAAACTTTTATCAATAAAAGTAATGTGATTTATCAAAAACCATGAAAATACCTATAGCAAATGAAAAATAATACAAGCAAAGTCTCCGGCATCGTTTCATTTCGTTTAAATTACAATTTGAAAGTTATGGAAGTAAGTAGGTACCAACGTTTTCCTGAAACCTCTTTTCTTTCGTCCAAATCAAAATCTAGTATCTCCTAAAGGACTTACACAAAGGCCTTTGAAGTCTGCAGGGCTCAAGAAACGCTGGTGGCCCTGAATAAGTATTTAGGAATTTAATAGAATACTAACCGGCAGAGCCTTGATAACACGGGCTCTGCCGAAACCTCTTCAAGGATTTTATTTGAATCTTACGTAACTTTTTCTTAACCAAACGCAATATATATACCTACTATTAATACAAGAATTAAGAATAAGATTGCTATCAGTTTGTGATAGAATAGAATCAATATTATGACTCACGTGTCTAAAAAAGCTATTGGATTTTCTCGGACCTGCATACGACTTTCTAAAGTTCTTTATAGTATTCTTTAGCTTCTTCTTTTTTACTAGCTGTGCTGTACTGTTTCATCTACATTCAACGTAGACAATTATACAGGAACTGATTTTTGTATTTTAAAGTAGGCTTGATGTCGCTCTCCGCCATGACCGTACCCATGCGTGGACCGATCCATTGTTGTCACAGCGCGAAAAAAAGAACAAACAAACCAACAAACGCGTGCCAATTTATAATATTAGCAACATTCCAGGTCATTGACGCTAAAAAAATATATAAAGTGGACGTAAATAATTGTAATCGAGGCGTAAAACACGCGAACGCGTAAATGTAGCTGGTATAAATAGGCGTAGGCGCAGAGTTGCTCGTTTGATCACTGCTCCGGAATTTATTATTGAAACGAATGCACGAACTGACAAGCTTCAACCACATCGTAAAATATGACAATTGTATCTGAGCATAGAGAAACATTTAGTTGCAAATCATGCGTCTTGTGATTTCTCGTTTTGATGTCTTGAGCGAAGCAAGATGCCAGAAATAAGCAAGACGACTTCGAGAAAGATGACAGTGACACTGACATACGAGTCTCTGACAGCACCGACAGGATTCTACAGCATAATAAAAAAAACAAAATTATTCTACTTACCATGGTCTACAATAATGCTTGCTAATATCTTTAACAGAAATGCAATGTGCTTACGATAGACCTGCTTTAGCTGTGCCCGCCTTGTTTTTGCGTGACACTTCGCATTAGCGAAAAACTTACGAGCTCATTTTAGTTCAAATGGGCTTATCGAACGTAAACAGCTGATAATATAGAAATTGAAGAACAAGACCTTCCTTCCTACACGCAGAAAATTCTCTTATTATTTTACTTCACTCTTTGCGTTCAAAGAGACGTCTGAAGTACTCCCGTAACTCCCCAAATTGCAAAACGCGTATCGCATAATTGGATTGTATCGTTCCGACCACGTGCTGCTTTCTGTTAGATGGAAATTGTAAATCGATCGATTATTTTGGCACGAGTATATCGGTTTACGCGTTTGCTCGTTTAGCCTCTCGAATATTGTTCAATTTTGTCAATGTTTTTAGATCATCATATTTAGGCTTTATTGATACGGTTTTGACTCTGTCTGTCTTTTCCCTTTTTCTTTTTCTCCACATAGTATAAAACAAAAAAAGTCGCTTTCCGAGTTTGTCTGTTCCATCCCCCTTAGCAATCTTAATTTTTAAATTAGAGACTTTTACATTATTATTATTTTACTAGCTGCGCCCCGCGGTTTCACCCGCTGTTAAAAAGTATCCTATGTGCTATTCTAGACTATAATCTATCTCTGTGCCAAATTTCATCCAGATCCATTCAGCCGTTCTGGCGTGAAAGAGTAACAAACATCCATACATCCATTCTTACAAACTTTCGCGTTTATAATATTAATAGGAAGGATATAATGATAGTTATATTATTAATAGGTGTGCAATTTATTTTGACATTAATTTTTTTTTTTTTTTTGACATATGTAATTACTGTTTTGACATTCATAATCCCTTGTATTGTTTGACATTTATTGAACTGTGACGTAACTAATGGAGTTATCAATAAATTCTGATTTCTGATTTCAATAAACGTAAACCTCAGTAAAGTTACAAATGCTTTGTCTTATTCTTTCTTTTGAATTTTGAACTCGTTAGAAAGAATCAAAACACTGTCTAACTATTCCGAGGTTACACAACATTATTTGCTAAGAGAGTATGTCTGTATACACGGTTGTCTGATGCTGTTTTCACCATCAATTAGATAGTTTTTCACGGAAGGTTTATTAGGTACCGCGAAAAGCCGGGGCAAGTCGCTAGTTACAAATAGACAATGTTTGATATCTAACTGTGGCAAGAGAATAGTATACCCATGAGGACGGAGACGGACGACGTAGGAAACTTTTTATCGCGAAAAAAACGCAGCGTAGTCTTGTCTTGCAAGGATTAGCTGGGATCCGCTTTTCTGCTGTTTGCTTTTTCTTTCGCGCGGTCGTTAGTGTCCGACTATGATAGATAAAGCCAGCCAAGCTCAGTTTTGCTTTAGTTTTAACTTACAACGGTTGATTTAAGTATCTTTCAAGTAACAAGCAAACTAAATCCGCTCACCGCTGTTGAGCGCAGGTATTCAATATTCATCCAGTGTGGCAGCTCTTCGTCTCCTCGTTCTCTTCGCATTAGCCGCCCTAATTAATGCGAAGCCGATGTCAGCTCACGCTCGGGAGGCGCGAAGCGAGGCATATCCAATATTCATATTAAAATAACGTGAAATGCTTGACATGATTTTATTTTGACATTTCTGCGGAATAGCGCTCGTCTCCATTGCGAAAGCGGAACTACGGACAGGAATCCATCAGGGGCCCTATTCTGACGCGAGAGATAGTACTTTGGTCAGTCTCTCCCGTTTGAAATGCCATATGAGTGAGAGTGACAATGATAATAATCTCAGGCGTCCGAATAGATTTCCAGGTAAGTAGTAGTCAAAAGCCTAGATTAAACAGTCAAGTCAGCCTAAAATAGACTTTAATACGTAATAGTGACAGCGTTATTTTTCTGCGTACCTAAACTGTTTTTTAAGCTATTGCGTAGTCAACGAGCGGCTGTGTCGCAGTGAAACGCTTCCATCTTCGGTTCCGTCCGTCTGAAACTGCGCGTCTCTCTGCAGTATTGCGCAAAACGTAAACATGGCAATACATGGACACTTACCTATTTCTATAGTTTTTGATATGCATAGATAGGTACACAAGTGAAGTACACTCGTTGCCAAAATAACAGGTCAGATACTACTCGCGTACTATTAATGTGAACTACAAATATAATACATAAAGAACAGCTTCTCAGTCTATTTTCGAAATTGGGACGCGCTATTATAAGTGATTAGTGAAAATAACGTAATAAAATAATAACAAAGTCATTAAGAAGCGCGCTCAAGGACCGGCCACTCGTCGCATGGCGCAGGGCTGCCAATAGTCAATTTGTCATGTTTCTCCCGCACCTACCCGCTGGCCTAGATTTTTCTGAATTCCGAAATTGTGGCAAGCGAAGTACGTTTGCTGAGCGAGAAATTCTCTCTTTTATGCGGGCTCGTGATATGAATATGATGAAGCGCGGCGGTCCGCATTTAACTACAGCCTGCGGGCCGTAGCTTGGCCGGAATATACCCTAGGGTTCTCTATCGGGTGAAATATATTATAGTTTCTAAAGGTGAAACGGTATAGGTAATAGAAAAAAGCTTTAGAAATTTAGAGATTCTAGTTCGAACATTAGGGGTGCTACTTACTTACTTTTAGATAAAATAGAATACGTCGTACTGTAGAATAGAAACCCTACCTTAAAAATACCTAACAAACAAACGAAGGCTACCTGGAAGAAATCGCTTTAGGGCATAAGATCGCCCCATTACTGCTGAATAAATATAATAATCGTTTTTAAGTTTTTCCATTGTAGTTTTCGGTGTGCAATAAGGTGATTTTGTATAGTATTGTATTGTACCTAACGCTAGTGTTGTGACGCAATAAACAACTCAAACTTATCGATAGATTCAAACACTCACGTCGCGAGCGCGGCCACGGCCTCCGCGCCGCGTCATGCCACTAAATGTCAAACCAATTAAATAACCGCAAATTACTGTTTCTACATCTATTGTTTACCATTTCAGTGCTATTGAGCACTAGACATCAACTACCAGGGAAGTTCAACATTTGCAATAGCAATTTGCATTGCATTCAGTAAAATAAATTTGGCAATTGTGCCAACGTTTTTCTACGAATAAGTTAAAAATATTTTTATGATCCCGTGAAAAGTAAACAGAGTATTAGAATTATTACTTTTTTTACTTTGATAAAAGATAAATTGGCATGAAAAATGCTTTCTTCGGGAGAGCAAAAGTTATGATTTGTTATTGATCGAAGGAGGGCCTTTGCCATTCCGTATTCGAGAATACGGTATGGATTGGGTTTCGTGCGAGCAACTTCACAGACCTAAGCAGGGACATATAGCTAGCTTCAAAGAACGTTACACAAATTGTTATTCGTGCCATCTGTGACTTGTTACTGAACCCATCAATCAGGTGAGGTCTCGCAAGAATTCCAGCTTTTTATTCCCGACCATCTCCTCGATTCCTTTGACAGTCGTTACCATGAAATGACACCGAGATAGATTCCAATACCTTTTGTGGACGATATTGTCGACGTCTATTGGAAAAATATTATTTCCAGGACACTCGACGCGATCTCGTTATTTACGGTAGTGTTTTAATTTCTTGCTGAATTTTTTATGGCCTATTCAGTGGTTGTTTATCATCATCTTCCTACCTCTCTCCCACTCACTCACTCGATACACTTTCTCCATTCGTCTCTGTAACTCGTCATTTCAGAATTTACTTTTAGGAAACTAATTCATGTGCTCTTTCACACTGTAGAGTATCATAATCCACGGTGATTAGTGAGCTCCATTAAACAGACAGATAGACCAAATTTCAGTGTAACGTGTTTAGCATAAGCAATTTTTTAGACCATCCCACACACAAAACGCTTTTTTGGTTGGCCAGGTCAAGGATATAAGCTTTATTATTAGACAGACAACAAATGACTGGCAATTTGTTGTTGCTTTCACTTTCGGATGAGCATGTAGGCAATTCGAGACGAGAACACCTTCAATTATAGTTCTAGGTATATCATAGCTTAGGCATAACGTGAAGACGATTATGGTAGTCATAGAAGATAAATCTCTACTTTCACTGTCTAAGAAATGAGCCTATAAGCCATTAGTATTCTTTACTGCAACATTTGCCATGAAAAGTAAAAGCAAAGCGATGTGTAACCTATGCAAGTCGATTGTTAGAAGCAAATAAAATTGTTAATCACTGCAACAGGCGCAACACAACTTGTTGAAACAAACAATTTGTTGTACAGCTATAATTTGTGAATAAGGAGAGTTATTGTTCAATGAAACTAATAGTTGCGACGTGGAACATTTAGCGAGGAACAATCACGTGTGCGTGACTGCAGACTGCGCGATACAGATCTAAAGTGTGAGAAAAATATGAAAATGTTCCATTTGTGTGTTTAAATTATAATTTATACCTTCGTTAAAACACAAACAAACAAGGAAGACCTTTTTAGCCGCGTTGTGGGTTTAGCATTATTTCATAACTAGCTGCGCCTCGCGGTTTCACCCGCGGTTAAAAAGTATCCTATGTGCTATTCTAGACTATAATCTATCTCTGTGCCAAATTTCATCCAGATCTGTTCAGCCGTTCTGGCGTGAAAGAGTAACAAACATCCATACATACAAACTTTCGCGTTTATAATATTAGTAGGATAGGATACATTATTCGGAAGACAACAAGGCCCAAAAAGACGCACCTTATTTTTCGTAAGGCATGACTAAGGAAACCCTAAATCTTTTTAACGTTACAGTCCCATGGAATAGCTGATACGGAACTTCAACGGCTACACCATGTTTCCCTTTTAAAGATATGTCCACATTTCGCACCCTTTTAGGAGTACCATTCCCCTCGTTTATGTCCCATTAAACGTGGAAGCGTGGCTGCGTCGTCAAAGCAATGTAATTGTTACTAACAGAACGTTTATCTGCTTAGCTAGTCAGTTGTCCGTTAACTATTAATGTCAATACTGCCAATGATACCCAGGGCCAACTTATAGACAAACAAATGTTACGATGTAATAAAATAGGAAAAACCAATGAACGTGGAATGAACACGATGGTAAACACAGCTCGTTATTTCCATCAGCGAGTCGGTCCATTCCTCGTCGCTCCTTAGCCTCGAGTGAGTCGATCAAATTAGTTCTGATATAACCACAGAGGTGTTAATAATAACCGTGGGAGAAACAGTTCTCTGTCCAGCTGCTAATCGTCTGTCAAAGTCAATACCATCAAACGGCGTGCGCTATTTTGAGGCGCCCGAGTGCCCGTGTCGGTAACCCAAATTTTTATTACAAAACGCCATCCTCAATTTGGCACGGGAATTACACCCGGACAGAATAATTAATGTCAGTTGATGAGCCGAGGCGCGTGTCATTCCTATTTTTTGCCAAGTTAATGGTGGATTTCACCGTGCCACCTTAATTGAAACTCTGCCTCCCCTCCCTTGCTTTCCTTTCCTTCCCCATTAAGTGGCAATAAAGATCTAAATAAGGGCATCACAAAATGAATTTAATATCGCCGCGACGAAAACCAAAGCGACGCTCTAGCACTGGGGTACCTATTCAATTGGAAAATTAGAAAGTAAGAGCGTACGATGAAAAATATAATTTGAAGGTAACAGACACAATCGCATTCATGATATTCCTTTGAAACAGATGGTACGGAATGAATCTGTTTGTGAGGAATATCGATCGAGGTTATAATACGTTTTCGCTTTTGTATTCTTTTGAATGAACCTCGGGCTCTAAATCGATTTATTCATGTGTCCCAAAAAAGCTTTCACACAAGAAAAACTATTATAGCAGAGCAACTAGAGTATGTATTAGTTAACATTCATGGAAGTTCCGATACATTTATTCCAGTTCTTTAAATATTTCTGTATAAAGTAATCGCAGAAGTTGTTTCAGATTATGTAATTGTAACACTAAAAGCGATTTGTTTTAACCTGCAGGTGGCATTTTCTTATTTCTCCTTTGTTAATTTGCTAATATTGTCCGAGAACGCCATTTGCCTACGAGTCGCGTGTATCAGGTTGTGCAAATGATAGATCGTTAGTCCAGGGACCTTGACACGCCTAAGTCTCGCAAGTCGCAAGTTGAAGTTACATGATGTAAGCATGGCCAGGCGGAGCAGCGGCTAGATTGTATCGGCCACGGCCCCGAAACTTTTCGAGCATCATTAGGCTGAACTCTCGAGCCCGCAATGCGTCAAGTCAATGCGCAAAGGTGATGACGATGACGCTCAAGTCCGCTCAACCCATCTTGAAAAAGAACATGCTTACTTTTAACCCAGCCTAACTTCAAAGCTCATTGATACACGAAAATATCAAATATTTCAACAGTGAGCATAACATGAGAGGAAAAAGATGACGTAAGCGATTGCTTACTCGTATTTCCATCTGATCATCTGACCTACTTATCTCTAGCTTCACGGAGAATTCTCCATCGGAAAACAAAGTTCCTGTTTAGTCATGACCGATCAATTATTGATTCTAGTCTGGTCTTAATAAGCAGGCGGCCACGTGAATGGAAACGTGTTATTTAAAAGATATACTTCATAGACTACAAAAAGAAAAATGAGAAGGAATAAGTTAAAATATTTTCTGTAAACCACGGCATTCAAGTCCACTGGTTTCGAGCCTCACTTTACTTCATGATAGCAACATTAACAATTCAAATGTTGTATCTACTGATTTGATTAAAACGGCGTAGCTAATTATGCCGAATACTGAACAACGAGCCGCGGTCTTTTCGCGTCGGTATGAGTTTCGAGTTCAATGGTTCGGGCGCGTTATTCAGCTATTCGCTATTCGTACGTTCGTGTCCCCGTTCCCGGGATAATAGGTACACAGGCTCATACCCGGGATGCTCGACGTGGAGAGACAATGCGACAGCGGGGGAAATACAAAAAGCAGCGAACCTCTTGTTTGCGAATGTAAATATCCGCGAACCCGGGGGAATGCCTTTCTTGCGGCCGGATAATGAACACAGTCAAGGAATTCTTCTGTTTTTTTTGGGGAGAAATATTGCTCTAATTTTAATGAGAACTGCTCATAGCGTGACTGCTTAACACTGCTAATGCGCCAGCAGTGGCTCTACCAAAACGCTACGTAAATGTATAACTAAAACGGATATTTTTATTCCAACAGGAAAACTAAACTTTTACCATTGGGAGTTTTTACGGCTATATAGCTCAGAAAGCGACTTAGAAAACTGCCGTGTGTAAAGTATTAGGCCGCGCGGAAAAACGCGAACGAAAACTTGCTATTTCATAAATCATGTCGACCGTTCTGCGGCTTAGGAAGAAAAACTTCGGTCAGTAAAATTAGTTAAAGTCGCATAAAGCGTTAATCAGTTTTACTATCATTTTATAGCAGGTGAGCGTTTGAAGCAGCTCATTTGGAGAATCGTTTCGTTTTATAGCTTTCGGCGTCAGGGCCGACTTCCGTCACCGTTTGTTTTGGCAGGGAGTCGAGTTTACTTCAGTTTAGTGGCCCACCGGTCGTTTACTGCCCCTTGAGTATATTGTACCGAACGGCCACGTGGCGAGGGCACATGATGGCGGTAAATTGACAGTACCCTCGTCTTGCCCAATGCCCAACGTTTGCCTTTTGTGTCTGACAAGTCGTAAAACATCGATAAACATGGCACATCCCTAACGCAAACATTATTAAACAAGTGTCACAGATCACCACGTGGCCAATCAATAATCAGAACTGAGGACGCTACATTAGGTATCATATTACGTAGCGCACGATGCCATTATATTCAATAATTAATTCGATAAGCCTGCATCTACAACGCAGTAATTGTACATGTTCCATTTTCCATGTCATATTTATCTACTATTAAATTCCTATTGGAACGATTAACTGAAATATTTATTTTATGATTAAACAACTAGCTGTTACCCGCGACTTCGTTCGCGTATATTCAGAAAATAGTATCCAAAAACGTTCCTCGTGATATACTGTAGCTAATTATCAAATTTAATCAAGATCCGTTCAGCCGTTTAGCCGTGAAAAGCTTACAAACAGACAGAGTCACTTGTACCATAACCAGCCGTAAAATCTCTGGTAAACCTGGATTATCAGATTTAATCTGACAGATGTCAACATTGCTAGAGCCACTAGCTATCGTACAAGGAAGATTCTCATTGGAGTTATTATCCGAACAAGACGGTCGAGTCTATTTAAAAAAAAAAACTTTGACGTTCATAAGTGTATCTTTGATACCCAAATCGAATAAAAACATTTTGACTTCGACTTTGAGTTCTCTCGAAGTGTAAAGTAATATACAAGGAAGATTCTCATTGGAGTTCTCTCGGAAGTGTAATGTAATAATTCGTGTCGAGGTCCGTCGTTAAGTTAGTTTCGGTAGCGGGCATAGCGGGTCTAACTAAACTTTACGATTTCGGTTCACGGGCTGTCATTCGCATTTACCCTTTAGTTTATTGCTTATACTTAGGGTCCGAACCCAAAAAAGTATTATTTATTATACTTAGAAATAGCGAACATTTGACCAAATATAAAGTAGACTATAAAAAAAATATATTAATGGTGAATGTACTTACACCCCGAAGCAAAAACGACGGGGTGTTATAAGTGACGTGTATGTAGTTGTGTCTGTGTGTGTGTCTCTGGCATCGTAACTCCTGAACGGATGAACCAATTTTGATTTTGTTTGAAAGGTGAATTAGTCGGGAGTGTTCTTAGCTGTTTGATGAAAATCGGTGTCGGGTTTTTTTTAAATTTATATTTATACTAGCTCTCACCCCGCGACTTCGTTCGCGTTTATTATTTATATATATATATATAAATCTCGTGTCACGATGTTTGTCCTCAATGAACTCCTAAACCACTTAACCGATTATAATAAAATTCGCACACCATGTGCAGTTCGATCCAACTAAATGACTAAATCAAATCAACTCAAGTCACAACCATTTAGGTGAAACCGTTGCCGCTATTAGCACTAAAAGTTAAACAGTACTTTAGGTTTTATTCCGGACCCTAATCGTCCTTTGTTAGTGGTTATTTTGTCGTAACGCCGGGAATTTACAATCCGTCGCGTTTAGTCGTGAATTTAACTTTACTGCGCGACCGGTTGTCATTTACAGCCTGCCGCGGCCGTTCGGTATCGATAGTGCACCCGCGCTGTCGATAAACTATCGTGATGGGCATCCCTATCTAGCTAGCCTGCGTGCGATAGGCGAGTATCGATATATCTGTGTACGTACGAGTATGATTGTAATTTATTCATTCTCGAATTGGACTACTACACGCCTTTGATCAAAGTGGCGAAAGAATAATCTATACGAGTAAATCATCCAACTATATAGGCTAGTTGGAGAAGGCCCGTCTCTCAAGCCAGAGCGAGCAGGTTCAAACCCAGCTGACGGCACGCAGCAATTTGTTCATTGTGTGAGCATATGTGCGTATTGTATGTCATCTGCTACATGACTGGAGCCCGGTGTATGGCGACAGGCTCGCTCCGTCACATTTGGGGCTCAATATCGTCCGGCGAAGTGTGGGTGTTTTATTACACCTCTGCCAGCCCGCTTGGGGGAAAGGCGTGACGATATGTTATGAAAATCATCCCGCTTCTGCTACCAATCGGAAATTCGCTCGAAACGCCGAATCTCGACAAATGTGATGGTACATCACTTACGTTATCGCACGCCTATAATTGAACAGTTACCGTGAATGATTTCATCATTCCGCACCATTTTGTTGTGGCGCTGGTTATGTCAATTTACTCATTTAAATTGCTAACTAATTCGACGCTAGCCCTGACGGAATATTTCATCGCACACATGATGCGAATATTCGCTGATAGTTATAATCGACCGAGCGAGCGTCACCGAGCGAAGCGTCTCTGCTTCAGTTACTACAAAAATGCTTTCGTATGTCTGAATTCTGTCCGGATCTTAGTATTTCTTTACAGGTCGCATTTCTTAACCGCTTCTCTTTACATTTTGTGAGTAGGTTCGAAATTTAGATACAATTCTATATAATTATAGAACATGCTCACAAAATTTTACGAGAATCGGTTGAGGAATGCGACGTGCAAAGGAGAACAAACTAGGCCGCGAGGTCTACAGCTCAAAGAGCCACAAGTCTGGGTGGTACTCAAGTCTCGCCTGAATCGGTTTCGTCAAAGTCGTCAAAGATCAAAATGCCAGAGAACACAAGCTAATTGTCGAATGGAAAAAACCTCGATAATAACAAGGATCTTGAACTCCACCCTGGGACCCTATTCTGACGCGTGAGATGTTATCTTGGTCACTCTCACTCCTATGATTTTTGAAACGCGAGACTATGACAAGATAATATTTCACGCGTCAGCATAGGGCCCCTGATTTATAGCAAGTAAAAGCCATGTAATGTGCATTGTTTGAATCTTAATCGCTTCTAAAAGAGGAGGTTCTCAATTCGTCTGTTTGTTTTTTTAATGTTTGTTATGCGATGACTCCGCTAATTATGAATCGATTTTAACGATTCTTTTTTTTGTAGATCATACTTTAAGAAGTGGTACCATACAAATTTTATCGATCGGTCAAGCAGTTTTTAAAGTATCAACTAGGGTCCCGTAGAAACTAATCGCTGTGTCTGTCTGTCCTACCTATCTGACTTAATCTGTTTAGTTTAAGGATCATAGCATCAACATATTTTTTTTATCAAAAATAAGTACTGACACGTATTGCCTGGCTAGATCCTTAGTCGCTTATTAGCTAGCTGGATACTTGTCTACGAGTCCAAACCCCTACACTATATGTATTATTACGTCTCGAATTCTAATCAAAACATTTGATAGTAGGTATCTATTCATCGGTACGAGGAAGCCGTCGGAACTCAACCATCGCGCGAATTCGTAATATCTAAACACTGTAGGGAATCTTCCGTAACATTGCTCCGCCGAGTGGCGGCTTCAATTATTCTCTCAAGGCTGGTTAATTTACTCTGCGTATTATATTTCCTCGTTGTATTATTATAAGGTGTTGTTTAGGAATGTTCTTATCGCATGATAGGGTAAGCAATATCAACCACATAACATTTCACATTACATCATAATAGGTACCTATCACATTAATATTAACAATGTACTCGTATAATATGAGACTAACTCTGTCCTTCTGACTTGTCTTTATTTATACATTTTCACGACTTAACAGTTGAACCGATTTTGTAAAAATGTAGGAAGGCAAGAATAGTTGTTTGTCTATCATGAGGATGTAGTTTTTCGTTGAAACGATATTTTTTTTAAAAACCGGACATTGTAGCCGAGTAAGAAACATTTTCTCAAGCTGGTATTTCGTAATATTTTCCCTTTCGCACGTGTCGCGTCGGCCGCCCAGCGCCAGAAGTGACAAGATGACGAGGTCAGGGGCGGCCGTAGCAAGCTAAATAATGTACATCGATGTAGCGTCCACTATTATTGTATTCGCTCTACGAAACATGCAATTACAAATGCTGCACAGTTAAATAAAGAAGATTTGAATTGGACTGTGACTGAAATTTCTAATTCCTAGTTTTAGTAAAGTCAAGACGATACTGTCCGCCTCGATGCTCTGAGAAGACGCGCGCGTAATTGTAATAAAAACAGTATGGTTAAAATTCACTTACCCGGATAGAAGTCGTGCGACTTGGACATCTTGACCCTCGCGCCGGTGTCCTTCTGCAGCTGGGCGATGGTCTCGCCGCCCTTGCCGATGATGGCGCCCGCCACCATGGACGGCACCAGCACCTTGAAGTGGTACGTCGGCTCCACGGCTGCGGAACAAAGTGCGGCTGAGACGAGAGCAGAAGTGGGGTGGGGCGTGGTGTGAGCTTGCAAGTTTCATGAACGGACTGAACTGATCGTCCGGTGGATAGTTACTGCTGATAAATGTTTTGCTAAGTGATACGAGAATGCAAAAGTATCGAAAGTATGAGTGCCGTTTTTAATGGCAGTTAGGCCTGATTGTAAGGTTCTTCAGTGCTGATGGGAATGGGCGAACTAGAGAAATATTAAATGTACATATTTTAATCGAGTTGATCAGCTGAGCCAAATTTTTGTGAAAATAATATTAAACGTCGAGTAAAACTCATTTCAGTTTTCTGTTTCAAAGGAAAACGTCCAGGGACTTTAATTAGACTGAAGTCTAGGAACAATACATTTTGCAACAAATTGGTCCGGTCTAATGGGAAATCTTTAGGAACAATAGAGCGAGCTGTTTGTACACAGCATTCGTGATTGGCAATATGTTTCATCGGGTAATAAATCAATACGAATTAGACCAACTCCCGAACCCTTCCTCAGGGCACATACTGTGTGATTAATCTCTGCTCGATTAAGGGCATTCCAGAGAAGATGAGCTCGCAATATTTACCGGTAATTACGTAGCCGATTTAAAGGGCGGGATGCGGGGATAAGCCGCGTTTTGTGTGGCTGCCATTATTACAGGAAACATAAAGACAAAACGGGCTGAGAGATTACACAGGATCAGATACCTTTTGTTCGGGGAACAGAGCTTGCGTCACAGTCACGGTACTCTGCCTGTATATGGACCATTTTACGTTTTATAAAGTACGAAATGTAGTTCTAAAATACTTCACCATGATATCCCAGAGGTGATCATTAAAATGAGTGACTGAGAAACAAAGGCTGTCGTTGTACAAAAAAAGCTTTTGTTCACCGGCTCCGGAGGAACTTGACATAACTCAGTGAAGTGCAGTTATGTTATGTATGTCCACACCTTCGGAACTTGTGCTGTTGTCGGCGGATGACGACGGTGCGCTCCAATAGCCAACATTAATTAACATCAATACATTAGCGCATATATTCGCTCGGGCCGCATTACCCGTTCGTGTTTCGCATCGTGTTGGCACAGAGCATAATAAATTCATTTCGTACACGTGTTAAATCGTCTGCGATCCATTGTAACGGCATTAATACAGCTTTATTTACGTGTTCTTAGTACAGACATGCATTTAATTAGAAATGTGCTTCGCTAAACACGGATGGAGAAGTCAGCGGAAAGAGCTGGTGAATAATGAACAAACTACCTTGAACTCAAGTCTACTCCACTCGATTCTATAAATTGACTGACCTCCTTTATAGACGGCGAATTCTAAACAAACAGCTCGAGAGTTCAATATTTATCGACAAACATCCTATCAAGCGAAAAGAGCTACAATGGGCAAACTAATTCGACCTCGATAAAAAAACGGCCATTAATCATAGGCGATATGAAACACAATGATCATGACAACAGAGTCCCGCCCACTGGCAATGTGTTTCAATTGAGAGCGGCCAGCGGTGGCGTCTGAGGACGCGGCTCGGGCTCCGCGCGACCTCATTCCGAACGGAACGGCTCACCTGCCGCCTGCCTCCGCGCCGTGACACCTCCGAGCCGAGAGCCGGTGACACCAATACACTTGCCCTTTGTGTTTCTGCTCCATTGAACTTGGCAGAAACACGACGGTGACGTAAGTGCAATGTAACAACAATCGGCGGCAGGTTAATATAAGACAAATAGTCTCGCAAATTGCTCAGCCTGGGAAACGGACGTAAATTGCGCTATTGTGTATCGGAACTTGCTGATTTTTTTATAGGTATAACATAAATCGGCGACTCCACGATGAAGTACGAGTTCGTTTTCAAATCCGGTAAAAGTGAACGTGATTTCAGCGTCGGGCTTGTTTGAAATTGATTTCGCTTGTCCCATTTCCCTAGTTGGCTTTGCAGGCTGTCCTTTTTGTCCAAATAAAATTAAAAGAGCGAAAAAAGCGGCTTTATCTTTCGTACAATGGAACGGCACGCCTAATCCCGCCCGCGATTACAATCGAGGTCCACTGTGAAATATTACTGCGGGCTGATACTGACAGATCCATTTCGTACCCTAACATTTGACAGGCACTTTGTGTCGGTTTACTTGAACCTAAACTTGCGAAGGTTCTACAACTGTTGGTTGGGGTCGCACTTTTTCCCGTGATTAATCACTTTTTGGTTCTATCTGCGATTTATTACTACCCGACGTGAAAGGATTTGAAATGTCGCGTATCTGTATCATGACATTGCTCGCATGTTCAAGTTTAGAGAGGTTAAACTAAACGTGCCGTTAATCTAAACGAGCGTCTGTCGTATGCAAGACAATGCATATTGGATCAGCCTTTAGCATTTCAAGATAAATAGTGTTAGAGTGTTCGCGGGCCGCAATAAATCGTCAAGATAAGTCGGCCCGGTGCGAGCACTGTAACCTTGCCGCTCTAAGCAATGTTTACCGGTGCTCAAATTGAATTGAATTATCATATTTTGTAGCTGCATTGCCAACAGTACGTGCCGACGTGGTCATAAAATTCAAAATTGAATGAATTAAACGAGAGCTATGAATAATTCAAACTATATAGTTATTGCGCAAAAAAACAAGCGCATTTTAACTAATTTCTTTATACTAGATTAGATTAGTATCTATAAATAAACTAGTCGTAAGATTTCTGGTAAGTTTAGTGGAGTTCCTGCTCGAAGGACCAGTTTTACAGTTTTTCACATTAAATAGGTACTTTTTTTATTTCGAGGTAGTTTTCAACGCCCCTGCAACTGGTCCATGTGTTTCCTCTTACGTCGATTGGAAGTTAATCAATCTTCGAGGTCTCGTGCTGGGCTAAACACTCCTCCCGCAGATTACGGGCTTGCCAGCGAGTGATGGATCACCCATCACTCACCGGGCTAGGCCAGCCCTTTTCACTGCACATAAAAACGCAAACACAACACAGACATGTGCTCCGCGGTTAGGCTTCACTCATGAAAGACGATGACATAACGTTTTATTATAATGGCCATCGAGGTTATAGCAACGACATTATGTAAATCCACACTGCGATATAAATGGATCGGAGTCATTGAGGTAAATACATAGAGATGGTGATCCGTACATTGTGCATCTAACTGTGTGGTTGTGTTTAAATTTCTACTAAATGTGTCGGATTGTAGATTGTATGTCGAAAAAGGGGGAGACATGTCAATCCAACAGCGTGGGTTCTCCATGTCCACGACTTAGTACGTTGTACGACTGAAAAGTACCTATTTTATAGAACACGTGGAGTTTTAATTTGTTATATTGTCCTGGTCCTAACGACGTAATATATTTATCAATGATCTCAACGCATTTTATGACATCTAGCTTACATATTTGTGTCAAGTACAAATGCATTTCATCTGACGGCTTTCATTAGACGAAAAACATAGAGACGTAAGTACCTAGTTATTATCTCAAGCGGGTAATGTGAAGGTAACAGCGGCTCTGAGCCTCTGATAAACGAGTGGGCACGTATCTCTGCGACAATAAACGTATGTTTATACTATTAACAGCTCCTTGATTACGCAATTAATTATTCAAGCACGTGTCGGCGGGTATCTGATCGCTGTACTGTGTCCGTGGGCCTTACAGCACGTCTCCAGATCTCGTCTCGAGTGGCAGCCTGGCAGCGCACTCGTAAATAACATCAACGATTCTTTTTTCCTAAGCAAGCGAGCCTAGACTCCCTTTGTAGTCATAAACGCTCCTTCCAGCAAACAATTTCCAAAATACACAAATGATTTCAGGAAGATTTCCCGCATTCTAGGGATAATATTTTGGTTTATAGGCATTATAAATCAGTCGAGGGGCGATCATTCGTCGCCTGTCCGGAGAGGGCAAGGGTTATCTTTAACGACGGGCCTATAGATACGGACGCGCTCTTTGCGCACAACCATGTTTTTTTGTACGTGAAATTCACGACCTACTTATCGGATGGGCTGGGGCTATTAATATACGTCACAGAATATGTTCTGAACCGTAATTGACAGGTTAAAACCGGCTGGTGCCATGGAACGTGCCACCGGTGACACCGACGAAATACTGCGTCTAATTAGGATAAAAATATGCAGAACAATCTGGTACGACTAGTGTGGACGAGTAGCAGAAAGACTCGTCCTATTTTCTACAGTATACACATTTGTACGTCAAATAAAACAATAAGTATGAAAAAACTTCATTAAATACTAGAAAACATCCATAGGAAAGTTGTCCAACGTTTGAAAAATGTTATCAAGGAAATGACGTAACACGGAGGCTCTGCAGGCGGAAACAGCTGCCAATGTTGATGCGGTATATAAACCGACGACGCGAAAAGAGGTCACATGCGAACTAGAGTAACACGTTGCTCTACTAAGGAAAAAACTAGGTTAACTGAAGACGCGGGTGCATAAAATGCAGAGATATATCAAAGGTGAGAATAAAACCAAGCGAAGAGATAAAATGTAGAGATTAAATGATGTCATCCTAATCTTATCCTTATAGAAAGTAACTGAACATTGCAATCTGTGATGTACACCAAAACCAAAATAAAAAAGTTACTCCCTTTCATCACAGTCGTAAAAGAAAACAATTTGCAGTAACGACATTCAAATGAAGTAGATTTTACGATTTCAAACTGAGCTGAAACGAAACAGGAATTAATATTGGATCAACCGGTTGAGCAATGGTTGCTTGTAAAGGTTCTGAATAGGTTTCATTTGTTACAGTAAATTGAACAAATTCGCCGAGCAATATATCAGAGTTTAAAATACATTAAACAAATGTATTGATTGAGAGCGCAACCGCGGAATGTACAGTCGAGGAATATGTTGTATGTAGAGTATGTATTGTGGTGCTCGTAGTTTTGCTGTGCTGTCGATATTTCTAGCACCGAGGTATCGATAAAAAGCACAAGGTTGGAACCTCGGCTCGGCTCTCGGCTGGCACTCGAGCTTCATCAACTCTTTTCATGCATGCTCGCGTCCGCCATTCAAAGCGCACGATTTAGCCGCCAGATTATCCGCGAGAACCTCTTCACTCCGCATTATGCTCTGGTAATCCTAGCTTCTCGTCTCCGCCCCAACCCTTTGATCTCAACGCCGTAAAGGTGATTGATGAAGTGAAACACCCCTTTCGATATTCGCAGGTTCATTGTCAGAATTTCGGGAATGTCAACCGTCCAGTCCCGCGGTGTGAAATGCTTTGTTAACCTTCGAACGCTTGACAGACGTTCCGACGTGAGCTATTTTAATAAACTTTGTTATTTCAAATAACGGAATGTGTAATATGAAAAATAGCTCAATACAATGTCAAATAAATTGTGTTTCATGTACTAATTTACGATCTAATTGTAGCGTAACGTCAATTTATTTCGCTCACGCAGAGCAGGATATGTGTATTTTGAAATTAGGTCATATTCAAAATCGTGAATGTTTATAAAAAGATAAGCCGAGTAGTGGCATGTGACGTTATCATAATAGGTGCTTTTGTGGTCTAAAATAATACGTTCAACAGTATTATTGCAAAAAAAAATTCCATATATTGCCGTTTTCAAAATAATCCCGCGGCACGTTAGCGATTAAGCTGGATAAAAGGCTTCTATCGATGTCATACAAGCATTACAAGCTTGCTTGGACTTCGAGTTTCAATGCCAGTATATCGATCGCGGATATCTATGTCCACGTATGTTCTCGCGGCACGACATTTTTCATTTCCATTTTTTAACATAAGCCTTTGGAGTTACCTGACGACAGAAAATAGCTCAATGACTGATAGTATCAGTGAGTTGCCAAAGGTATAGTGTTCGTGCCGACAAGTTTAAAGCAGTTTGCTCAAATTTATCAGTCAAACGGAATGCATGGCGCGCGGGGCACGAAGGTGGAGGCACGCGACGCCGATGCACCTGGCTCGAATGCCACGAACCGATGCTCTGCAGTACTTTCCTTTAATAATCGATTAGCGAGGCTGCAACGTGACCCTGATTTCAATAATGTAGGCGCTGCGTCAATAATATTGATCTAATGCAGCTAGCATTTTAAAAAGTTCCGGGTATCGCGGCCCTAAGTTATTGAATGCAATGTATCAAATGCCTGTGTCAAAGTGATGGATGGTCCGAATGTTATTCTAATATCGAGTCCAATGGTCAGCCGTAGTACGTTTATAGGTCGTCATTTTAGATTAAATCTGTTCCAAGCGAGGGTTCTTCTCCAAATGGCAACTGGATTACAATTTGGCACAGCTTCGTATGTGGCCTTATCGTAGTCTTCAGGTGAAATGAGGCCAAAGCTGGCTTTCAATAAAAGTAAATAGTTCCTTTAGTGCTTTCCAAGGTTCCTTTTGCTCGATATCCTTTATGCTTGTCTAGACGGTGATAGGCACGATTAATTTCAAGATCATTATTTATATTGATTAAACGCCTATGCTTTTGCTAGGTACATAGCAAAAGCGTAGGCGTACCTAGATACATTTTCGTAAGAATCTTTTTGTAAGACGAATTTTCGTGACTTATGAAAACTTGCATGATTGTTGGCAAACGCTATTAGTAAATACAAGCGCACGTTTCTCAATCTGTGATTACATCAGCCGTCCCGATAACACCAATGTCGTGTTTCGAGTGCCACAACTGTGGTAGGAGACTGCAAACTTGTAATACCTTTATGACTCCACAGAGTACTCGAAACATCTTCACGAGTCTCCAATTCCATACAACATTTCGTCTTCAACTATTTCTCAACAGCCTGTAACTAATATTAAATCTCTGCCAATACCAACAAAACTTCTTAGAACAAAACTCTTTCCCAACATCAGTAATCAAATATGAAACTAAAAAAGATCCGAATGGGTAAACTCCACGTTTTGTTGACAAACTCAAAGTTACGAAAATCCTCGACCAAAATGTCAACCGCTAAGCGAGATAGTTAGACTGTTACGTAAGATTGTGGTCGGCTGAAACTAAAAGCGAATAGTAAAAATCGAAAGTGTGCACCTCCGCATACGCGAGCACGTCAAACGAATTCAAACAACTTCATTAGCTAGCTCAAAGAACAGCGAGAACGAGAACTAGCGACAGTTGAATTTAAATAAGTTTAGTGTTTACATGGTACAATTTAGAAATGTAAGAGTCTGCACTCTCTGCATGCGGCGGCGGACGCTTTTTGTGTTCAGTTCACTTGTTTTCATACAGTTAACACATGTTTTATTCATTCATACACATACTATACTCTCCTAATAATTTTATTTTTTAATTTATTTTACGTCATAAAAAGTGAACACTTTGTGATGGCAAAATTCGTAAAACTTGGTTAAATCTAAATAAACGTTATTTAAGAATTTTAGAAACAGAGGCTTATAACATGCACGTTGCGACACGCTCTTGATTTATGTCACCTTTTAAACAAAATATCAGTCATCTATCCAACAAATATCGTAACCCAATAATTTCTGAGTGGAACGTGACCAATTCTTTGCAAAAAAATACAGTCTCCCTGCCAAGTCGCCCCGGAACTCAATGCCCTCATGCATTTCAACCCCAAATTCTACGGGAGTGCAAACTTTTCTCTTACGTAAACCCGATCCCTAGCCAAAATTTCACAGACGCGGGTAGTTACATAATAGAAATCAATTTCGCCCGCTTTCTGCAAGTCCTCGAGAGCTGATGTGAAATCACGTGTCATAAAGGGATGGGTTCCCTTTGCCCACAAACCATTATTTGTGAGGCTACTGTAGCCCGGAAACTAATAAATTGCGTAAATCGCCCTCTCTATCATCTCGATATTTATTGCATTCGATAGAGCTGGTCGTGTTGAATTCGCACCATTAATCTATTTTTATGTGCAATCCAATAATTGTACATTGTGAAATGTATAAACAGCTTTGCTAATGACCACTCAGTGTTTCATTTTCTTGCATTAAATCTGTTATACTCGTGTTGTTAGTTTTATCTCGGAGTCGTTTTATCTCTTATGCTAATAAGACTGACGACGCTTATATACAAATTGTAGAGGTTAAACAAAGTCAAAGAGAATTTATAGACTGCATTAGGACTCAGTTACATCGACACACTGACAGCGGCGCATTTCGAAGCTTTGAGCACGGACTGGGAAGTCAATTGAACTGCCATAGACTCGCTCTACGGACTGCGTGCTGTGATTTGTGTTCTTCCTTGTGTAACAGTTTGATTAAAGCGATTCGAATCGCTTTCAGTGTGGCGGAGCCTTTAGATTGAGAACAAATCAAAATGGACGCAGCTAATTGTAATTCAACCATCGACTATTGCGCACGCGCAACTATTGTGACAATTCCGTTGAAAATGCGCATTTGTTACTTAATTAGGTTTACCACTGACAAATGTCTAAGAGATAACACAACGTTGATAACGTATTGACAGCTGTCATAATATCGCACTACTGCTACGGCTACACCAGCGGCCTTCGGCGATAATTCGGGCTATCGCGACCAGTGTAGCCGGGTAGTTTGTCACTTGCCGATGTATCGGGTGAATTATCGCCCACGTCAACTCCGCAGAAAGGCGACGAGTTGACCGCAAATGTAGACAAGAACACCGCCGATAACCGATAACGATGATTTTAGCGCGACAACGCGACACGAATTAATGTAGCCGTAGTATAATGCAGCTGTCATCTATCTCTGTCTGTCAGATTGTAGTTCTTTTTTCACGTACTGACCTTCGTGATAATGCTTGATGACCACTTAAGCAACTACTTCCTGTGGCTCATATATCGTGATGACGGATACGGAATACTTTTTATCACGATAAAACAGCGGAACCGCAGGGCCGTGCTAGTTACCTATGAGCTCTGATGCAATGAAAATAACCGTGAAAATATGTAGGTAACGCGCATAAAATATTAACCATACAATAGGTGAGCTCTGAGAACCTTCGCATTTTAGAGGTCATGGCCATGGCATTCAATTTCTAATTTCAAACTTTTAAAACAAACGCGTGGAGCGTAACACCTAGATTTTGGGTCACCGCGACTATAATATGTCCGAAGAAAGAAGAACAATATGAACTGTTTGGTCTATTTAAGACATGCTACAAAATATGTACAAATAAGTACCCTATTAGCAAATTGTGTCGTAAAGTTCTTCGAAACGGACCTATTCACTAGTTTAAAAAAATACGTAATCAACTGATTAGTATTTGTATGTGCATAGAATATTTTTGTGCCCGAGGAAAGAGGAACAAAATGGAGCGTATAGTTACTCGCGATCACGTTTTCCCTATCAGCAAAATGTGTCCGGCGTTCATTGCAACGTCTACTTTAACAGCAAACGCTCTAAGTTCAATATGATCACTTTCCACGACTAGAACAGTGATGCCATCAAATCGGCTGTAAACTTTTTAATGGCTTTCATTGTTTCTAGTGTTAACAGATGTTGTTACTGAATGTTTGTTTTGTCAGTCGGTTTATTACGATAGCGTCGCGATATTCGGATTACTAGTAAAATTGCTTGCGTTGTTTTTTGGCTGAGTTACAGAAAATGCTGACTTATATTGAGGCAGGTCGTCGAAGGATCTCAAGGTTGGTTTGTCGATTGTTTGGCAATGAATATTGACAATGTTAATGTCGGAATAGAGCCTACAGCTCCTACAGAAATACTGGCATGTTTGCTTGACATATAGGCCGAGTTGTTAGCATCCGGAGTCGCCAATCCTGTCCCAAAGATAGTTCTAGAACAAACAACAGCTCTAATCGAACGTAGAGGGAATTAGAATGACGGCGTTACTAAGACTGTCTCTATTTAACACTAACAAACATAACAACAGCTGTAGGCATAAGTCACGCAATATTTTAAGATACTCGTTGTAAACGTAACATCACTGTTTATATTAATTTATTAAGAGAGCCAAGTAAGTTAATTTAGAAGTAGCAAGAAGCAGAGGGCGAGTTGTGGAAACAGTATTAAATAACACCAAGTTATAACGAGAACGGGCTCGCGCAGGGGAACTGTAATGGAAGACTGGGAACTCCAGTTAGCCAAGTCTGGCATAAGATAGGGTTACCTCTAACACATATTTCGAAATTACACTGCCAAGTTGTGATTCGCGGTTCTACGCATCTTCCTTAATGTTTTGTAATTGTTTTCATAAAAACGCTGTTATTTTCACCCTCGTAATGCATAAGCTCTTAGCCAAATTATGATCGGAAGTTAGACAGACTGACTGATGTTGAAATAATAATTACTTATTAGTAGTATACGGATCTGTGTTAAGGCAGAAAATACAACTCTCAATACAGCCAAAGAAAATTGTAAAACATTGTCGTCAACTCAGTTTCAGTTAGAGAAGAAAGAACTTTCGAAGAAAGATACAATTACTAAATATAAAACTTTGTTCGCACGGCTCTCCAATCGCACAAAAACTACGGTATATCAAATATCAAGTGTAACAAAATGAGGATTATTTTTTCTCTCAAAAATCAAACCTCGAGCTTGTGATAGATAAAAAGAATTCAACAAACATATCCCGCATCAAAATTACACAACATAACATATCGTCACGCCTTCTTCATGCCCCAGAAGTGATTGGCCGAGCTGCATTTCAACTACCATATTACGCCGGACGATATTCAGTCCCAAATGTGTCCAAGGGCGAGCCTGTAACTAAAATTAACCTAGGAACTACGGTAGCTCTACCTAACTTCAGCCTTTCACAGCCCAAGTCAAAACAACGTTGCCAGCCCTAACCTTGATAAATATGCTCAAAGTTGAGAAGTCCTCAGCAACTGTAATCGACGACATCGCCACTGCTAATAACTGTAATTCTCCGGATTTGCTCGCGATTCCAGAACCTGATAAATTCTGAATTACACTTCGAGACTGCGTGGATTTAAATCTTTATTAGGGAGATTTATCAACTCTCAATCTGCAGTCGGCCATTTTGTTTACGATACTCGAGGGGAGCTTTTTCCTTGTTTCCTTTCCTGAACCAAAGTAGGTACATACTACATTTTTGTGTACTTTTTTTATCCGTTTGAAGGATCACATCTCTACTTCGCTTCGGGCACTTTGAAAAGTTAAGAAACTCACTAACCGAGACCATTCTCGACAGAGCCAGTGGTACACTTCAACTTCATCTTCGTGGGAATGATTGCCGATCTGATAATGATTGAATCTTTCTTGGTTCCCAGCATGAGAATACATCCTGTCTAGCGAATAGGAGACCTGCTCCGTTTCCTGCTATTGAGCCCCGAATTACTGTTTAAAAGATATCTAAGCAATATTTCGATCATAGAACCATTATTACCCTTTTTACATCTCCAACGGATGAATACATCCCGGCCCATGGTTAAATAACCCAGTGCGTTGGACCTTAATAAATCTCTTAGCAAGCTCGGCCGTAGTTCGCTTACAATATTACAGATTACACGGTCCAAAAACTGCCAATAACAGGATGGGACGAGGACGGCCGAACCAGCAAAAAGGGTGGAATATAAACAGATAACAATTTCCAAACAATACCACCCCCGGGCTCACATCCCCGTAATTTCCGCGGCGCGTGGCGCAGGAAATCAATTCTCTTGATTGAAATGTCTTCGATCGAATAGTATCTTCTTGTCGCATCCATGTCCGGCGGACAAAAGATTTCGGGTGGGTGTGAATCTTACATTTCGACTTATCTTGGTCGACACAAGCCTACACTCTTACTTTCACTGAGGTCAGCTTTATTTATAATGCAAAACTACGTATGGTGAAATTATTCAAGAACAGAAGAGGTTATTTTGTCTAAAACCCTTACGAATTATTACGACTTTCTTTTCCCGCTGCCTTTTCGGTTATTCCTTAAAAGCGTTATCTAAGCAAACTAGGCCATCGTCTTCAAAAGGAGAATGGCAATTTGCTTTACAATAACAGAACTCACTCAACATAATTGCTAATTCACTTAGCTTGCATGTTTCGATCCAAAAGAGCAGAGTTCTTTCCATCGCGTTAGCAAGATGAAACTAATGTTTGTGTAAGTGTAACAAAGGGTTGTGTCAACTTGTGTCTATACTCAAACACTCGTATTCTTTTCCTTTGACATTGCTTTGTTCGTTCTACACTACCAAACTCAGAAACTGCTGACACGATTCACTTTCCAATGTTTCAGAAGAGAAAAGGCTCTGTGCCGGTCCACTGCCAAAACTTCCTCCCACTTACAAAAGAATCCGTTTCCTGTCGAGAAAGTCGACGAACGTGAATACTTTTATGTCAGACATCGGAGAGCTACTGGTGTATATAACCCTAGAGATATTTACTTCAATATTTACACGTAAGGAATCCTCGCGGACATTTTACCACGCTCCAAGGATTCTAGGTAACACTGAGAAAGGATAGGTACGTGCTCAAAGCTCGCATTTGAGGATATGTTAGCGTTACATTAGGATATACGACGGTCGAACTGCGCCTCTTTGGGTAAAATATATCTGATCCTTGGGGATCTTGTGTTTCAGATGTGCCGATGATCTTTGCATCACACTTTCTCATTGACGTCTTATTTAAAAAATCTGCTATTTGTTCAATTTTAAAGGCTTTAATTGGGAAGGTATATTTAACGGCAATTATAATGTTTACTTAACACTTTCTATCATCATTCGAAGTAACTGATTAATTCGATTAGTGCGTAATCTTCAGAAAATAAGGTCACAACGCTAGGTGGAAACTAAATATAATTTAATGTACTGATAAGATTGGCTTATCAAACATTACAGTTCGTATCAGCAAATTACAGAATGATATAACGTTTATCAACAATTTGAAGGGCCAGTTTCACATCGTCATGAAGAGAGCTATGCTATGGCAAAAGTATCAAACAGAAATCGCTATAGCAAGCATTATATTTTAACTGATGTTGTTGTCTTGCATTTATGCGATAGCTTTGACCAAAAAACGTATTTTTAGAATAATATTATTCAGTTTCATTGATAAGTGAAAGTTAATGACATTTCTTTTGCCTTACGTTGGTCCTGTCTCTAGCACTGCTTTCATATTGTGCTTCCTATCGTAAGCCCGGGTATCCGTGTTTTACATTGTGGCTTTATGCACTCTAAGTACATAAAATGAGAGACAGATAAAGGTAGCAAGAGATGGTGAATCCAGTTTACAGTTTTAGGAAAATAGGAATCGGGACCGAGTTATCAATGACAGGAAAAGGTTATCTTTTACAAACGTAGTGAGGATTACAAGAAAGGGACCGGACTGGATGAGCTCCTGTTTCGATGTCCAGCGTTTGCTTTCCTTGAAAGGATTGAGGAAAAGAGTAGTACAAAGAGCATGGATCCTGAATTTTCGTAAAGTTCACACCACACAGTTTTGGTAGACTGTATCCTTGTTGAGCAAATAAATGTATTAATGTGAGTAACATAAAACAATATTTTCCTATTAATCCCCTTGTTATTAGATAAGAAAACTTCGTCTTCAGTCATAAAACATTCAAAAGAACAGTTGACTCTAATATACTTAATTACTTTGGACATACCCCCAAACGGTTGACTAGTGCTTAACAAAACTACAACGTATTCAAGTGGACAAAGGAGCTTTTCAGCTTCAACACGGGGGCGTTGAAAGGGCCAAGCAAATAGGGCCCGGGCCTTGCAACGTTTCATTCCCAAGTTTGTTAAACAAAATAAAGTTACCGCTTAGAGAGGAACCGCCTTTGATTACAAAGGCCGTAAGAATGTTGAGTTTGGATAAGAGGTAGACAGGAATTTGTTTTCTAACTATATTTAGTAGATTTATTTAAAAACTTTACGGCCACAACCTGTGAAGAAAGGACGGTGGGTGAATACGTAAAACTTTTGAGTTAAAAACGGAAAATTGTTAATTTTGTTTTTAAAAGATTTGGGCAAGGGTTTCCAATTGAAATTACGGGAGCATTTTTGTTCGAAAAGTTTGTTTCTTTGGGGAACAGAACAGCGTTGAGCACTGTTGGTATCGAGGAGGGAATTATATTACTGTTGTAACTTTGACGAGGGTTTGCTTTGCCGATATCTTTCCGAAATATATCCGTTTGTTGTCTCATCCGTCAACATGGTGGAAAGATTACAAGGCTTAATCCTCCTACGATTCATGTTATTTATAAGAGACAGAAATAAGCCTTATTAGGGTTTACTTCAATATTCTCTGCAGAGAACAGAGTGTTTTGTTTTAATTTTGAGCAACTTGTTTGTTGGTGGGTTGTTCCCACCGACATTGGGTCGACAATATTGTCAACATTGCGGGTCGAACCTGGAACTTTATTCCTACCAGTCGAAGTTTATTTTGGTCATTGTCTCTCTAGTTTGAAAAGTCATAGGGTGAGAGTGACCAAGAAACATCGCACGTAAAGAATAGAGGGCCTGGACGAGTGGCGACAGGAGTGGAATGGAGAGTACTGGACAGGTGGCGTAACTGGCGTACAAGAAAAGCCTATTATCAACAGTGGGCGATTACTGATGGTAATGATTTGACAGATCACCAGTTATTCCCGTTGCCTCGTTTAGATTATAAGTCCTCATCGCCAGCATCATCTACGCCACTGGAGCAACTATGCCAGCGTCCCAGAGCCTCACTCTAGTATTTCAAGAAGTTGGGCTGGCTCGGTTAGGTGCTGGCAGGGGGACAATACTTTCCAAGCGGGACGTCAGTGCAGGACATATCGTCCTCACTTCAAATAAAAATATGACGTCATCATCATCAAAATTTAAGAGGATCGCTCTCGTCGGTAGCGTAATTCCCAGGCTCGGCGTCTTCTAGCGTTTCGTCTCTTTCTTATATAAATAAAGTTTTATACCCCTCCTAGAGTAGTGAGCCAATTTAGTTCCTCGTGTTGTAGAGGGCTCAAGATATTAACTTTTACGAGACAAACTTCGAAGGCTCCTCGTGTTTTAGTTTTGCTTTGAAAGGGTTGTTCATAATTGTTATTAGTTAAACATGTGTAGTTACTGTGTGTATAACTTACAGTTTGTATTAGACGAGTAGGTATAACTACCAATTTATATGCCTACCATGAGTAAGCTTTCCACTCGCAATAATTCTAGCCTTTTTGTTAAAGATTGTTTTGTAAGTGTTTCAGAGTTTGGTTTTCAAGTGTAGCAAGCAGTTTATAAATGGGTATATAGGAAAATTGAGGCTTTTTTGGAGTAAAAATAGCTAATATCCGGAAATCCATAATTAAAGAGGGTGTAGGCTTCTTGTAGCAATTAACGTGGTGACACATTACGATACATCAATACAGATAGGAAACTAAGATACCTAGGCGAGTCCTACGCGCTCCTAATATAGCAGCTACCGGAGTCGACCAACAGCCAATTACGCAATGTAAACACTTGCAGCGAACAGCTTCGACATGACAAATCGCCTCCTGCGACCTTGGAATCGACGAGACCACGCCAGATACAAAAACAACTCTACACCAACAACAACAGAGTATAATTCCCCACACGCCGGCACAGTGCACGGCTCCAACCGGTAATGACCTTGCCAGCCATCTACATGAGTTCAGACCTTCACATAGTTATTAAAAACTTGTTTAGAAGTACGTATCAATAATCGTTTCCGAACTAACAATAGTACATTTTATATAAATGATGATGAATCTGTGCCAATCTATCGAATATTACTTGTGTTCAGAAATATGGTATCGATTATGCAAAATTAAAAATAATGGTTATTCCTTCTCGGTTAGTTATTACATGACTGTAAATAAAATTAAAGCGAGATAAAGCGTCGATTTGTCAAGAAGAGGCGAAGAGACACCGAATAATAATGGTAGAAGATATTGTACATAAAGTGATGGTCACACCAACTATGCGACGACTAAGGCATGGGGTGTCGATGAGGCTACGTAAGGCATGGCTCTCGACATCGAGGCGTACTGTGCGAATGGACGATCCACGGCGGCCTGCGTGCCGCTCGCTCCGCTGATGCTCAGCTATACTTAACTCCATTGTTCTGCACCTTACATTTACTAACGTAACATGGACTTGGCTCTGCTACTTATAGCTCACAAAAAACATTGTTTTCCCTCACCAATAAATATTTTCCCAATTAAAATTTAAATAACTACATTTTAGACTCAGACCAGACAGCAATTTTAGACAAACTGAGAAATCCTATATTTTAGTTTGCAATAATTTTAATTTACATGTAGAGATTACTGCATAGTTACTACGGTTTAGTCTGCCTTTATTGTAGATATTTTTGAGCGCTATACAGAATTTACAGTGTTAAATAAAGTTGTGCGAAAACAATATGCTATGCACATAATGATAGTGATTTTGCTAATTACATGAACTAATGACTTCATTAAAATGTGGGCATCGTTAAAAAGGATTAAATAATATTATTTGCAACTAAAAAAATATTTCTTTGTACTATTGAAAAATTATTTTAATTAGCAGTCATTGATTTGCATCATGGCCTTGATAAACGAACCAAGTGATTATAATAATCACATTCTGATTCTGGAAGTTTTGATAATTTCAAGAAAATTATACAATTTGTAGAGAATAAAATCATAGTAGCGTTTACATATTTGATTTGGTAAATTCCTAGCATTTGATAATGTCATGACCAATTTATAAATCAGCTGGTAACTTAATTGACCTCTAACTGGGCAGGTGGAAAGGTCACTTGATTATTAAAAACTAACATTTGAAAGTTATAATTTTTGCAGAGCACTAGGATGTTTAGGTATAGTGTCTGAGTGGAGCCAGACTGGCCTACGATGAGAGTATACCAGGCGGTGACTGTAAGTATGGTCTGCGGAGTGATCATGAGCATCAGCAGGAGTGAGAGGACGAGGAGCGCGCGTGAGGCATGCGCACCGCAACAACCACAAAGCCGATGAGTATCAGATGCGTTTGACGTACTGACTCACCGAAATGAGACGTTATAGAGCCATGGCCGTTGGCCAGAGGCAACGCAGTCACCAAGTCTTGCACTAAAAAACAACCACTATCTTTTAACATTGCATAAAATATAACAGTCCAGCAGGAAGAACATTTCCATACAGCCGCGCCGCTTATCAGCTCGGCAAATTGCTTTGATAAATAATTCTCATGTATATTTTTTCGACTTATCAATGTAATTAAAGTCTTGAGTTGCAGCAATAAAGGGGCATTATAGTTCTTCAGAGATAGCACCACAATTTTTGAGTGATTCGAGACGTTATGACCTTACTATCAGTGTAAATAGGTCGTATTGATAACAGCGGTGTTCTGATAAGAATCTTGTTGGATTCCAGCTGAGCGCTGCCGCCGTTTCGGTCGCAAGTTCGCTGTGTCAATGTTATGTTCGCCTTGCCAACTACGATATGTAGAGGTACCTATGTATAGTACGGTAAGTAAATAGTGCGCCACTCACCCGAACTGAAGTGTGATCTTTTCACGTCACCATTTTCTGAATCGCCGTCTAGGGGTCGTTTTCTGGAGTCCGTAATTTCCGGACTGGGGCAAGTATCCATTCCTGTGTCAGCGGCCATGTTGAAATTCAGGGCAAAACTTTAAACTTGTCTAGCATAATTCCCATTACGTAATTGCTTTACAAAGCGTGTACTAAGGCGGCACTTTGCATTATTAAAACAACAATATTACACTTAACACATAAACAACTAAAACCAAATAATTTGCGGATTTTATTAGACTAAATTACTAAAATAAGAAGACAAGTGTCACTTTGAAAGTTACGTCTAAACGTTTTGTGAACGTTTGTCGATACTGCGGCTGTTTGTGGCGCATGGCCAATGCGAACATAGCCGCAGATGACGCCAATTTTGTGCTGTAGTGTTGGCAGCTCCGCCTTTTGACAGCAAACAGCTGATTGTTTTAGTGATGGGCGAACTAGGTGCAATATCAAATCGACAAAAAAATAACAGTAGTGAAAATCGAAGACGAGGTTTGAGATTACTATAAAGTTTTTCTTTTTCGATTTAAATAAAAAAAACAATTTACAATGTTAAAAATGTTATTTAAAAAATAGTTATTTAACAATTTACAATATGTTATTTAAAAATTAGTTTACTGCACAAGTAACTGAGATAGTAAGGTCCTAGCAGGATGAATATTCTCTAAGGATCAAAACCATAATAAGAAGTTAAGCGAAATAAGTAACTCATAATTATGAAGATGGCACTTGAATGATGGACATAAATGATTTTGCACATGAAATGCTTCAAATAAAGTGTTCTCCTCTATTTTCAGTCCTGATGTAAGGTTATTTGTTTCAATCTTCTTTAACAAAGTGGGTATTTTTTTTAGTAATTCAGACTACTTTCGTCGGTGACATCACTTCAATCGTTCTTAAAATGATTCGATATTTTACCATCGAATTCAAACTAGAACCAAATCGCTACTGCATGCATCACTAATCTGACATAATGCGCCAAGGTCGTTCGTTGACCAATCACCAACAGCTACTAACTTCGGACATAAACATTGGGCGGTATTTTCAAAACTTATTTTTCCGGCGATAAGGAAAATGCTCCATTGCAAACGAATTTCTTTTATCAAAATAATACTGCAGTGTTTATTTTCCACATTGTTGAAGCATGCATTTTTTTTAAATGTCTGTTAAGAAGTAGAAGCTGTAATAACTGTCTAAAATTGATTTTGAAACTCGCTAAAACCAACTAAAACCACGAGTGAGAATCCAGGTCAAGGACCAAACATCCATGTTTGTGTCTATCTCCCTTGCACGACCGCATTGGCTGGTTGGGCTGGATTTAGGTCGCCCGAACCTAGGTGGACAAAGCTTTTTGGCAACTTCCCATTTAGGTAGTTTAGCTTGCCTATTTTACAAAATAGTTTGCTTTAAAATGTGGCTACCACAAAGTCAATTACGTTACGTGGCTCTTTTCATCTGTTGTGAGCATCTTAGTGTTAAACTTAATTTGTTTTTAAACATATCTATGTATGAAGATGTCTACATATACACTACATATATATGCGAAACTAGCGTTTTCGTACCGAACGGTTTTGTACGGTATCTACGAAGCCTTCCGTGAAAAATGATCATTGCGTTTGAAACATCCTTTGCTGGGTTTAAGAGTTAGTGGATATAGGTACCAACACACATATGCTGAAAGCGACTTTGTTTCGTACTATACCTATAGAGAAGACAAAAACCTTAATCGATAACTTAGGTTTTTTGTATAAATACCACAAAATTAACTAAACCGATCTTGATAAAATTTGACGAGTAAATCAAGCAGAAGTAAGTAGGTACGTATAATAAGTAGTTTAACATCCTAATAAAAAAAGCGGTAAACTAGAGGAGATTAATATATTCTCGTCAATTTAAACGTAAGTAAGTAATGCGTGTTCGTTTTCCATAAAATAAATAAACCTAATCAATTATTCCGGGCCGATAACCTAACCTACGATACGAATAAAAACTTTTTCTTATTTGTAAAATAATCGAACGACAATGTAACAAACAGACTACTCTGTGGTAATAAATTACAAATATGCGTAAGTTTGGATGGATGTTTGTTACTCAATCACGCCAGAACGACGCTGAACGTAACAGCATAGGTTTCCACAATTAATGATTCGGAAACGTTTCCGTTCGGATTCCAAAAATTTTAACTCAAATTAGTCGAATCTCAGAGTAGAATAGAATATTTGTAATGTACAGAAAGTCTTCTTAATTTAGTGGTTCAAAGTTTCAACAGTTTGCCCATCGCGAACGTGGAATATTCATATTCAGTCCATATTCATAAGATTTTAAACCTGATTCATTCTTCCGATTGGATTTATACTCGATTCCCTATTACTAAATGTATGAAAGTACACCGAGATTCGAACTGAGTTTGATATTTTTGTGGGATCCGATCGGAAACTTTTCCGAATGATTGTGAATAGCACCACGGATCTGGGGGGCTATTCCTGCGCGTGAGATGAGATGAGATTTTATCTTGGTCTCTCTCACACCTATGACGTTACAAACGAGAACAACAAGGACGAGAAAAAGTGAGATGAAAATCTCAAATCTCCGAATAAAATATAGCACAGAGATATATTACAGTCTAGAATAGCACGTAGGATACTTGTGTATGACACAGCGGGGTGCATTCTATGTAAAATAAAATAAAACATCTCTTTTATAATAGTCATTTATTTGTATTTACATAAAAAAATATTACAAGATTTCTGGTATGTTAGTTGGAAGGTTGATTTACCATTAAATTTTTTGAGTAAGGTTTAAAAATGTTACAATGTACTTGGATGTTTTTCAACTTTGTAAATGCATATAAAGTTAATTTTACAAGATTCTATACAGCGATGATCCAAAACTCATACACACTTGGAAACATAGAAAGGAATAACAATTTGGCTAATTTAATTATTAATTAAACACAACATTCACTCATCAGAGACAAGCAATCGTTTAATCAGTATAGAGGCCTCAGGCGGCCTAGAACTTGCCTCCCTTACTAATCAATGTTGTAAAGCCTCTGAACAGTATGTTTCCCTGTTCTTTCTTTTAAATTTTGAACTCTATCGAAAAAGAAAAAGGACTGTATACCTATTCCGAGGCTACCAATGTTAATTAGTAAGGTGGTATGACATAAGGGCTGGTCACTCACCTCCTTAGCAATAATCGTTGTGTAGCCTCGAAATAGTTAGTATTTTGTCTTTTACGATCCAGTTCAAAATTTTAAAAGAAAGAAAAAGACAAAACACAATTTACTATTCCGAGGCTATACTATTATATACTACGTTTATTGCTAAAGGGCAGTATATACGAACTTTTTTTAAAAATTTGCACACTCGTGACCCAATTACCATTCCAGGACCCGTATGGGGATATCTTATTGCGATGATTTTTAGTTTCAGCCACTGACTCTGCGCGACCATGAACCTATACGCCCTATATACCGCGGCGATACGATTTGCGCAGATCATCGGCAGCTGAACATAAACATAATTGCAAGGCGAATATCACACTGCCGCTGCTTCCCGCTCCGATTTACGGCGCGACGGAATTCGCATGCGCTTCTGTTCACGGAGACATGGTCTCAGTGTGATATACCGTGCGGTTTTTGTACACAAATTGAGGTTTTACAGTCAAAGTTAAAATCCGCATCACCGCACACCGGAGCGGTGTCCGGCGCAGTGTTTTGCTCCTAAGTTATCGTGGTGAAGGCTCAAGCTAGGTGTGTTCATCAACTTGGACCACACTATTAAATGCGACCGGCAGGTGTAGCGCGCACGCCCGGACTAAATTTTATCGACTCTTTTTAACCCCCGGCCCCGAAGGAAAAACGACGGGGTGTTATAAGTTTGACGTAGTGTCTAATGTCTATCGTATCTAATGCTAGAATGGTGAAAGCTTTGCTAGACAACCAGTCGCTGTACCTGGAAAAATATGTGAGCACCTTCCCATACATGTATAAACGCACGCTTAAATAGTGAATATAGAGATAGTGAGACGTACAAGACTGCGTAATGATGATATTTACCTTCCTATAATCAATATTCCCGAACGGTTATATCGATTTTGTTTTTGTTTTTTTTTGTTTGTAAGTTGCTAATTAGTCGGGAGAGTTCTTAGCTATATTTGATGAAAATCGGTGATGCTGTTGATGAAAACCAATGTCGGTGGTTTTATTTTTTTTTATTTATACCTGTTATCGAGACAGATGTATATTTACACGTAACCTTGTCACGTTCTCACACGAAAAAAATTATAAGATTTTATCGCGGTGCGCACGCTAGGTCTGTTGGTCAAACACCTAGCCTGTCAACTATAAAAACACACACACATACATCACCGCACGGTCTTAGGAAATGCAATAATGGTAATTAATATTTTTTTACAACATTTTCAAAGAAACTAGGTTTGTAAATTCATGGCAAAAAATGTTATTAAGCTGATTATAAAGACCTATTCAGATAGACAAGACCAGCAGATATTATTTGCGACCGGCGCAAAATCTATTCAGTGACACGGAACGGCGCGGAGTCACAGCAAATAGCACAAACATCTGAATAGGCCCTTATTCTATTTTATTTGAAAGCACAATATTAAATTAGTGTCATTTAGTCGTACAATTTTCTTGAGAATATAGATTCGGGTAAAGTCTTTTTTTATCTCTTTCATGCATTCAGAACTCCCTTGATACTTCATATTTAACATTATAATAAGCATTCTTTGAGTAAAGGTTCTTCTAGACAGGCCATATGTACGCCAATGTGTTGCTGCAACATTTCCGACTGTAGCCCAGCCATCATCAGCCATGCTAGAAATGTTTGACTACGTGGCCGGGACACATTCAAAATATTGTTGCAAAAATGCCCGGCCAGTAAAAATATGACCAGTCTAGGAGCATCCTAGAGACAGTCATGTGTTGTTCAATTTTACTTAATAGCCAATGCTAGGCGTTATTTCATTGGATCTTTTTAATGATCTACGCAACCTTTAACAAATGATATGTCTGAACTCTAGATGGTCTGAAAAACATTACACGCGTCGAAAAAAATAGCGGCGAATCGTTAGCCCCTAAAGGATAAAAAGTATGACGCAGCGCTAGTGTAATGCGTACCTATCACCCACACTAGTATAACAAACTTGTCCTATCACTTTTCGTTCATAAACAGTATGAAACTCTCTCTAGACATTTAAGTACTCAAAGCCCAACCTTTAAATTAGTTAAAGTACTTCAAGCTTATTTCAAGCATTGTGTGAGCGAGAGGGCAATGCGCCCGTTAAAGGCTCATAACATCAATCTTATTTTTGTTAATTTTGCACATTCAGTCCCATAACCATTTATATGTATCCTTTTCATCGTAAGGTTGGCTGGAAGAGATCGCTTTTAGTGATAAAGCCGCCAGTTGTATATTTAAACACTACAGTTATATATTTCTCTTCTTATGTTTTGTTATTTCTGGTGTTGACAAAAAAGTAGTTATCCATATATCTATTACAAGAATTACTTCAAGTTCATAACCAAATTGCAAACATTTGATCTGAGTGATTACCAAGTAAAATTGACCAACACATGCCGCCCCAAAAACCTAACAATTCAATTGATTTCTCTAAAAATAAGTGGAATTGAATTGTCAGAATATAACTAAGTACAGTGTACACTATTACTGCAACCGCTGACTGGAGTAGAAGCGGGTAAAGTGGGCCTTTATCGCGGACAGCGACGAGCCTCGGGAGCACGAGACCGACCAGCGTGAGGCTACGAGAGTTTTTCTATTCGCCTCTGGCATTCGTTTCAAGCAATGTAGCAGATGGAAATATCAGATGTAAATAATAGAAAACTTTATTTCTAACTTTAATTTAAAGTGTCTGTGAAGTTATAGAGGAACTCATATTGTGTTCGCCAAATTTACCTCCCCATCCCCAACTTTGCTTTGCTTAATTTTTTGATACTCATTAATATTTGTTGTACAGATGCGCACGGTGCAAATGGCAAAAAAAAAGTTAATTGTACATTTTCGGGTTAAAGTTTGTCCAGTTCCATTTTCGTGACACATCATCAGCAACAAAAAACACGCGCATTCATTGGTCGTTTTTCAATGGCTCCACATTTGACACTGGCCACTTCACCCCTCCGCGAGCGTACCCCGGGCCCCCCGCGCGCTATCGAAGCGTCGCGGCCGCGAGCGGCGCGGGCGCGTCCGACGGCACGAGGTGGTAGGTGAGCCACCACGACAGCAGGGGCTGCGTGACGGCCACGAACAGCAGGAAGTAGACGCGACGCTTCGTGCCGCCGCTGCGCTTGGCCCACGAGTCGGTGTAGGGGTTGACGTCGGGCGCCGGGTAGCCGGCCGGGTAGCCGTAGTCCGCCGGCCGCGGCGCCGGGGAGCCCGACAGCAGCTGCACACGAAGCGTCTTCACCTGGGGACCACCACTTCTATATTCGAGAGCGTCCGCGCGTCACATGTACACATTGTAAAAAAATTGCAGACAGGTTTATGGCTAACTAGCTGCGTCCCGTGGTGTTACCCGCGGCTAAAAGCCAAAGTCAAAATGTTTTTAATCAATTTAGGTATCAAAGATACACTTATGAACGTCAAAGTTATTTAAATAGACTCGACCGCCTTGTTCGGATAAAGAGCCTCAGAAGAACAGGCAAGAAACTGATGGGCATTATTTTTTTCAAAAAAGTAGCTTTTGTGTTAATCCAAGATAATCCATCTTCATATCAAATTAAAATGAATATAGCCGTTTGAGCGTGAAGAAGAAACAAACATAAACACTTACACACGCACTCACAAGCCTTCGGCTTTATAATAATAGTGTGAATGTAAACTCACCAAAAAGTAAGACAACGCGCAGCTGGTATAGACCAGCGTGCAGTAGTACCCCGTCCGCGCCAGCAGCAGCCCGGCCAGCAGGCTGGCGATCATCGTGATGTACTTGTAGCCCGAGTACGCCAGCAGGTCCAGCGTCTTCAGCTGCGTCGTGGTGTTCGTGATGTACAGGGTGGCCAGGTACAGGATCATCTCGAAGATGATGTAGGCGAGCGCGCTGGACGCTTGCATGCCGATCTGCTCTGGGGAGAACCGGTGCTGGAGACCTGAGGGAGACGATCTGATGAGCCCGGTTGTAAAGGTTCAAATGGTCAGACGGTTCAAAGTTCTTGCATTGATTGTGTTTTAGGGTGCTCCTAGACGGGCTAAGCGTTGATAGCATAGCGAAAAATTAAGCGTCTGATATCACCTTAAACTAGTGCAGGTGGTTGTGGGCGCCTCGGGCCGCTTTCGGCAGTGGGAAGGTCCATCCTGGGTCGGTGGGCTGATTACGTAAAAAAAATGCAATAGCGATGCGACAGCAGTAGCAAAAGACAGCAAACACTACGCGATCGGTCGCAAAATGTTACTAAAATTCGTGTAATGGAAGCCGATCGGTCCCCTTATTTCATAATGCACGTTGGCCATCAACAACAGCGCCACTAGCGCCAGGACAATACACTTCTGCCAGTACCTTCTTGGCAAAGGCGTGGCGATAAGTTATCGATGGGTATAGAAGGCAGGGAAGTTCTGTGGGAGCCCAGAAACAGGAACCATTATCATAGATATCAGAAATGAGTACGCGATGATCGCGGATCGGGGATCGCGACGATGATGGGGACAGGCAAAAGAACATTTGTGAACGGTACGTCAACTATCCCGATCATCGCGACGAGGATCGGCTCGGGCACAAGAACATGTATGGACGCACCCATAGATTAGTTCACAGATTGTCCAACAGAGGGTGAATTAACGCTCAATTGCTGTCCTGGGGGCTATTCCTACGCGTGAGATGAGATGAGGTTTTATCTTGGTCACTTTTACACCTATGACGTTTCAAACGAGAGCAACAAGAACGAAAAAAAGGTGAGATGAAAATCTCTAATCTCCGAATAGGGCCCCTGATCGGTAGCCGCTATTATATAACACAAAAGTTACGTTTGACAGAAAAGACCGCGCGATTTACGCCTAGCGTAAGACTCGTAACTAAATATCCTGCTATTAATGAGTTCATAACAGCAATATTCTAACCCTTTAGCAATAAACATTACATTCATGCATATCGTCACGCCTTTCCCCCGAGGGGGCTGGCAGATTCAGTCCCAAATGTGACGGGGGCGAGCCTGTCGCCATACACCGGGCTCCAGTCATGTAGCAGATGCATTCATAACGCTACAAAAAGTGGTCGTGGGCGATCTCCCTAAGCCGAAAGTGCACGGGACAGTTTAATTTTGGTAAAGATTATATGAGTATATGATTTAGTATAATTGATGAATTGTATTAATAAATGGCTTGCTATGCGCGTTGGCTTCGCTGTAAGCACAGTAAGCATTTAAAATAAAATAAAATAAAAATAAATAAATAAAATGAGAATCTTGTCATTGTAGTTGTCTTTTGACAGGAAGCAAACACGAAACTGACCTTTACTACAGCACTCCTAGTTATCTTACGAGTATCTATACTTTTGTAACAATGAAGAGATATCACTGTTCAAATATTGTAATGACCTTATATTTAGTACTAGCTGCGACGCGCGGTTTCACCCGCGGTCCCCACAAAAAAAGCATCCTTTTTAGGAATGAAAGGTGCTGTATGTATTCTTCTGTAGCCCTGACGTGTACATGCAAAATTTCGTTATTTTCGGTTAAGTAATTAAGGTGTGAAAGCATAACAAACAAGCAAACGAACTCACTTTCGCGCATTTACAATATTAGTTAGGTTTAGGTCTAAAATTAAGATAAGAATAACTGTGGGTAGGATTTATGACAAAGATACACAGTGTGTGAGCAGGACAGCAGCTGCTAACGTCCCGCTGACCCTCTGTTTTTTTGGTTTTCCACTGGTTTTTTTTATTCTGGCGCATCCAATATTGTGATTGTCACCATTTCTCTCGTTACAAAAGTCATGAGAGTGAACGAGACAAAAGCACACGCGCTTCAATATGCCTAACCTACCTCTACTGCTTCTTTGCCATAATATGGAAAGCATATTATTAACATTATTACTTTTAGGGTATTTTTTGAGATCGTGTTATTATTCTGATTCCTCTGGCATTATGTTTTTGTCACATGTATTTGACTTGCGTAATACCTCATGAATTTAATTCAGTTTCGAATGTTAAATGGGTACCTCTAGCATATTTTGGTTAGTCATTTTTGACTTCTCTTCTCTACGTTTATAAAACAAAGTCACTTTCTGGGTCTGTCTGTCCCCCGTTTTGTCTGTATATCTGCTAACTCCTCCCAAACCACGCAACGGATTTTGATGCGGTTTGCACTATCAGATAGGTACATTTTTCACGGAAGGTTAATAGGTTGTGTACGAGCTACGCATACGTAAATTATTTATTATATTACTTAGCTAGCATTTAGCATATCTAGCATTGCCCTAGTTACCACTTTTGTGTGACAAATGCAATAAATGAGTGTAATTCCAACATTCGCCGGGAGCGGTTGTTTTATTATCTTCGGAGTCATTCACCCCTAGCTAGCTAGCTGCCCTTATCAGCTACCCCAGCTTAGCTTACTGTTCGGTCCAGTACCGTAACATATGGTCCTTCGAGCCGGATATGAACCAGCAACCTATGGATGCCGTTATCATATATAAATAGGTAACATTATTAAAAGGAGTACAAAAAAACCCGGCTGCAAAATATTGTACCCTAAGTCACTTTCACTATCAAGACGATTCAAATGACACCTCACATGTAGAAACCCATCAAGCTGTCTAGGCTGTAGGGCGTGCCAAAGAAACCTTATACACACAAACCCACATACATACATATTTACATACACTCGAAAAATATAAGCCTCTTTTTTGCGCAGTCGGGTAATAAAACATATACCAGAGGAATAACCATGAATAATGCGATCTCGAAGAAAATAGTAAGAAGATAGTAATATAAGAATGAACTAATCATTAAATTGGTTTTATTTAAAATGTTGTACCAACACATAAAAACAATGTGAGTATGTAAATTTGTAATTAGTGTTATTTTAAGTGTGACTTTATGAAGTGCATGCTGTGGCCATCTTAAATGGGACACTACTTTAGGTTAATGTGTGGTTCATGTTTTTTACATTTAAGATTAATATCTTATTATATTGTAGTGTTCTCTGAAGGTTCTTTAAATAAATATGTGACAATCAACTATTCTAATTTAAGTATCCATGACTCACCCAGCATGAAGCCAGTGAGCAGCACGCAGGTGACGTACCCCATGGAGGGTATGTAGAGGTCGGGCGCGTTGATGTCGTACCGCGGCTGCACAGGTGTGTCCTGGTCGTACTTCACCATCCAGTCCTGCAAAACAAATCAAATTAATAACTAGGCGCACCCCGCGGTTTTATATCAGTTGTCCCACAAGAACAGTTACAATTTCGGAATTAAAAATACCCTATGCATTTTTCTTTGCTCTTGACAACGTGTATGCAATATTTAATAACGATCGCTTGAATAGTAGAGGTGTGAACACGTAACAAACCAACAGCGGATCCAGGGGGGAGCTAAAAGGCTCCCCTCCCCCCAAGTATCTAATTCACACTCTACAATAGTCTAAAATGTGAATCAAAATCCTGGATCCGCCATCTGATTTTGATTTTTAAAAGTTCTTTTTTAACTTAACAATTAAACACTTACAATACAGACACAGTATATTAATGTAGCTAGTAATGGCTATTTCAATTAACTATTAGGCTAAACTCACCTATTTAAGTCATTTAATAACAACAAGTTAAATTTTAATTTATAGTAAAACATGGATGTTATATGTATCTAAGGTATTCAGTTCATGATAGTACGAGTAGGTCTGTTATGAGTCTTTTGTGCCAGACTCATGTTTAAACATTTTTTTAGATAATACTTTAACAATATGTGCAAAAGAAAAACATAAATATTGACATCAACAAATTAATTAAGTGATTTGCATGAATGTAGCAAAGTAAAATAACTTACATATAATGATTATGGTATTCATGAGTAAAGTAATACTACGTTTTGGTAGGAAGTTATGCGAACGGCATTTAATATCAACTCTAACTAACTACCCTCATTTTCGCTGTTAAAACTCGACTAGCCGCGATCCGCCACTGATCTGTGCCGCGCTGCGCACTAAACAGTCGCTACGTAACCCTCACCTTATGTGTAAAAGGGAAGAGGATGAGCAGCAGCTTCCGGAGCACGTATCGCGTGTCGACCGCGAAGTAGTACCGCAGCCGCGAGACGGGCACGTACTTGCCCAGCTCGCGCTGCACCACCTCGCGGCCCTGCGCCGCCAGCTGGTTCGTGTATTGCATCGCCATGTCCTGGGGTTCACGATTCATTATGGATACTAGGCTCTGTGAGTTTGAGACCTCATGGCTGGCATCTGTCCTCCAATATAGGTCGCATTATTTTGTCAACCGATTCTCTTGATTATGTGAGCAAGTTCGATAATTAAGCTGTTTTTTTTCGTCGAGCCAGTTTTGGTCAAAACTGATGAGGATCGACAAAAAAAATCAATATAGTTATCGAACCTATTCACAAAGTTTCATAAGAATTGATTAAGAAATGCAACCTGTAGAGGAAGACAAAGATCCAAACAGATATGCAGTCAGAATTTGGACATATGAAAGCATTTTTGCTTGTACTATGGATGCCAGACATTTACATGATTAAATACATCATTAAATAGATAGATTCATTATACAATTTAAAAACATAGCGACAAAGTCGCCTTATAGACAAAAAAAATTATAATATTAAAGTCAGTTTATCCGTTTTTTTATTTAAATAATAACTAGTGTGTCTGAAAGATGTCCTCCTCCAGAAAATGCTTTCGTTTGTCTGTTCCACATCTGTCCCGCTGTCTTTCTCTACAGGTCGCATTTCTCAACCGACTCAGTGAAATTTAACTTAACTATAATTGTGTAAGTAGTTTTTTTTCCAATCAGTTTTTGGTATTTTTAAAATGGCTCTCCACCATTTTGAAAAATGCGACCTAGAGGAAGACAGCCAGACAGATGCCGCATGAACAGACTGACAAACAAAATCACTTTCGACCAAGCTGAAGCAGAGACGCTTCAGTTGCTGATGCTTGCTTGATCAATTACATTGACATCACTCAGAAAAAAAACAGTGGGGCCCAAACAGTGATGCCTGTATCTTGTCAGGGGAATAATGATGCCATAGATAGACATGGATACAGATGATAAACTTACAACATGTTTGTAAATTTAATACATATTATTTCTTAAATTATTCCGAAACTAAGATTGATAATAGCAACTAGTCATTTATGACATTGTATGATAATGTTACTACATTCTTAAAATAGGTAGGTACTAAGAAACTTATTGAAACATTGAAGAGACTAGAAATTGTTGTAGTTGTTGGAGTTATTTAAAAAAATGAATTTCAAAAAAATCTCATAAACAAACAAACCTGTACAATAGGCTGTTGTAGCATGGATCCGATCTGAGCTGGTGAGGCCATCGGAGACTGAGGGAAACCACCCATGTAGCCGTAATCTAAAAAAAAAATTATACAGTTTTAAGATACAAACAATGAAACTTGTGGCATGATAGCACAACTAATTACATTAAAAGAAAACTGATTAATTATGAAGAAATCGCTTTAGGCGATAAGGTCGCCCTTGTACTGCAGAAAAATGTATTTTAGTTTTTAAGATTTTCATGTAGTTTTTGGTGTGCAATAAAGATATATTGTATTGTATTGTATTAATAAGCAGCTGTACTTATTTTATTAATTTTTAAATAAATTGTTACAATCATTAGTAAAGTTACTCGACTCAGTTTGTTGCTTCTTCATGGATATCTAATGAGATGGTTGATGAAATCTTTATAGAAATTGAACATGTATTTGTGCATCATTTAGATACTTAATAAAGAGCGCGAAAATTGAAATTTACAGACAAAGGCAACAAATACAGTTAGTACCTCAATACAGTGCAATGTTGGTCAACATAAGGTGCAATATAGCTTAGTGATCTGTTGGTGTGGATACTGACTTGGAGCGGCAACAGGTGGTACTGGAGAGCCATAGTCTTGGTTATCTAATTGGATTCCTTCAGAGTAGGGAGGCGGCGGGCCGGACGGTGCCAGCCCCGGTCCATAGGCTGGCGGTGCACTGAACGCTGGCGAGGGTGACGGTGCCCCCATCGCCGCCACGTCACTAACGCGCTTCGCCTTCCGCGGACCCCCAGACTGGCCCACTATAAACAAAATAATCACCAACATAACCATATCACTTTGTTACCATCTTGCACCTACCGCTAGCTACTAACCGTTTCGAGAAGCGTTAAAATTCATAATTGTGTGGCCTATTTTATCAACAAGAAAACTTAACCATAATCAATTACAATTTACTCAATTTAATTTATTTCACTGATTTGTGATACACATCACCATCGTTTTTAATGTTTTTGACATAATTTTGACAAATTTTGTTTGAATGACGTTTGAAAACAGATCAACTGATAACGTCATAATACATTACGATGTCAATGTCAAAACTAACCTCAGTGCTACCCTCTAAAGATGTTAAATTCCTATTTCAAGCTTTTTTCCTACAAAACTTTGAATAACTTAACATGATTTTATGCAATTACATCGTACAACAAACATATTACTTACCCTGTTTTAAGCAGGTATTTACCCTGTTTGGTAATTGGAGTATACTCAGCGTTGTACTATGCAAACTTTATTATTCACACACGTTTTATTGCACAGAGTTGGTTTCCATTGCTCTTGCTCTTAGACCTTCGAACTCTTGTGTTAGAGCGGAAATGCCGGAAAAAAGATATCAAACGTCTGGCAATACTTCCACCTGTTTTTGTTATTATTTTGCTCAACAATCGAACTGAAATTATTAATTCTTTTATCATGAATTTACTTGCGGTTTTCCTGTTTCCCTCTTGTGGTGACTTGACTAGCCATAGCACCATTTGTTGTGGGGTTTCTTTTTTGATTCGGGAACATGGCGGTAGCCAATGTACTATTACTGATTCAGATCACTGGATATGTGATAGGACTGATCCTGTCTCTCTGCATAGTGGCCCCTATGAGTCAACAACAATCGGACTTCGAGTGAGTATTAACGATAGAAAACACCATTTTATTCCTAGTTGCAGTGGTTTTCCTTATTGCCGCACCAGCGCTCCTAGTTTTGTATTTTCAAACGATTCTCATTGACCTATGATTATTACAGAGGGAATTGCCTTCTTTTCTCACAAGGGACATGGGATGAGGAGGCTAAAAGGATGAATGTCGTCTGGGCTTTGAAAGCCTACTGCCACTATGTTTTGCTCGTTGGAGGTATAATACTGACTGTTTCCTGCATACAGATATACAGGTAAAATACCACTATAATTTACTCAAATTTCTAATAATTTATTTCTTTAAGACTATCCATGTACATATACTAAAATGTTCCTTTTTGCACACTAGCACTATGTTATTTTATTATTTATTTGTTTATTATTATTTATTTAAACAGTTAGTTATTCTACATAGAAGTGATGATATTTGACCTAGGTGTTTGTATTGTTGTACTGTTATGTTTACATATAAGAAGGCTGATTGGTTGTCCAAATAAAATAATATAATGATAACACTAGCTGTGTCTATTGCCCTACAGATATTTTCTATCCAGTTCTACAATTATAAAGATGATGTAAGGCTTATGAATGGAAATATTATAAAGGATGTAAAGTTTATAAATGCTAGGAAAATGTGAAGCCTGCAGCAGTGCTTGTAACATTTTATAAACTAATAATTTCATGTTTTTATTACCAAAATTCCTGACCCATCAATTACAGGCTTCTGATGCTGTGGCTTGACGGTCGAGATACCTCGTTCCTTGCCACATTCCTGGAGGCTGCAGGTTGCACGGTGTTGTGCGGGTTGATTGTCTCTGTGGCCATCATCATCACACTCGGCTTCTTGACTTGGTGCCAGAGTGTCTCACAATGGTTTCCCAGGTAATGGAAGAATCAGGAAATGGTAACAGCCCATCACAACCAAATTCTCTGTCATAAAATTTTGAAAATGTAATAAAATGTAGCTTTTAAATGTTGACTACTCCAGTGGCTCAGTTGGTAGTGAACATGCCTTCTGCGCTTCTGAGTTTGAGGGAATGATTATATTGTGATAAACATTTGTTCTATGTCTAGGCGTTAATATCTATTTAAGTATGTATTTAAAATGTAAACTATTTCTGAAGGGACGGTATTCAAAACCACCTTAATGTAAATGTAATCAACTAATACTTCTAATAATCTAAACCATGTACAATATGTAGGTAATTCCAATATGAATCTAATGGACACCAAGATCAATATTTCAGAAAGACACCCAAGAAAAACACTACGAGGTCCGACCTCTTCCGTGCTCCAGCGAGAAGTGCCGGTTGGACGGGGCCGGCGACTCAGGCGCTACTCCTTCATTCCTTCGCTACATTCATTCATTCATTCATTCGCTACATTCCTTTGACAGTTCGCTCGCGAAACGTCACACAGCAGGCCATAGACTGCATTCTTTTGTATGTGTTGCTAACACGGCCCTCCTGCGCCGTGCATGCCCTCAGGCACGCTTCTTATATTGGTTCCAACTCTGCACATGAATTACGTATCCGTCAACACACACATGATTTTAAAGGCTGTTAAAATCTTTAAGCTCGGCCTATCATGTCTCATGATGTCCTAAATAGATAGAACTTCAGTTGCAACCTTTTCATCATTTGATCCCTTTAGACTTGGGAATTTCTACCACTCTGTAACTAGTTATCTCATTCATTAACTTAATCATAACACCGAAAAAAAAGTCTTTTAGGTTTCTCAATAGTTTTGCAATGTATCTTTTTTTTATAATAGTACTGACCATCTAAACCAATGCTGATATATTTAGGCTTAGAAATTCCCTATACGACTGCTATTTTAGCTCACTCCCTTAATCCGAAGTAGTGCCTTGTCCAGATCATTCCTTTAGTCTTAGGAAGTCACTGCTTCAGCTCACTACCACTATTCTGGCGAGTGCCTATAGCAACCTTTCAGGTCATCTATCAGCTACTAATTCACTTACTGTTCAGCTATTTTAGCTCACTCCCTTAATCCGAAGTAGTGCCTGGTCCAGATCATTCCTTTAGTCTTAGGAAGTCACTGCTTCAACTCACTACTTCTATTCTGGTGAGTGCCTATAGCCGTCTTTCAGGTCATCTACATACGTATAGTCACGCCTGTTTCCCATATGGGTAGGCAGATACCACTTCTCTCCACTTGCTACGATCCTGGCATACATCTTTCGCTTCTTCTACTTCCATGAGGCTTTTCATACACGCTTGTCGTTTCATCTAGTACTGCTAATCTAATGAAGTTAGTTGCCAGACATAATAACATTACACGATTTGCTAAAAATAATTCCGGTATCTTTTGCCTTGGTACCTTTATCGATGTATTTCTATTTCTTTTATGGCGCGAGAAAACTACATCTCACTTCTGATGTAAACTATTTCTGAAGGGACGGTATTCAAAACCACCTTAATGTAAATGTAATCAACTAATACTTCTAATAATCTAAACCATGTACAATATGTAGGTAATTCCAATATGAATCTAATGGACACCAAGATCAATACTTCAGAAAGACACCCAAGAAAAACACTACGAGGTCCGACCTCTTCCGTGCTCCAGCGAGAAGTGCCGGTTGGACGGGGCCGGCGACTCAGGCGCTACTCCTTCATTCCTTCGCTACATTCATTCATTCATTCATTCGCTACATTCCTTTGACAGTTCGCTCGCGAAACGTCACACAGCAGGCCATAGACTGCATTCTTTTGTATGTGTTGCTAACAAAAATAAATATAAAGTATGTCAACTATGCAAACTTAGCTTTGCTTAGTTTGGAGTCGGACTATCATGTTTGCAAGAATGTCCCATTTAATAAATATAAACAAAATACACTTGCACACACATTCATCTAATCAAACCCAAACCCCCAAGCACAGCAGGCAGGTTTACTAACAAATGAGCCGCCGAGGCAGTCAACATTTATGTGTATTTAATTATAGCCTTGGATAATCACTTTAATTATTTCTGTTTATAGCTGTGAAGATTTGGCCGGTCATACAATAGACAACATTGACATGCATTGGACAGAAACATTCTATGTAGAAATAGAAATTGTTCAGGTAAATAATTATATAATATCAATCATCAATATTACATATGCGAAAGTGAGTTTGTTTGTTACATTTTCACATCTCAGCTTCCTTTTTAGTCGTGGGTAACACCACAGCTTTCCTATTAGAAATCGGATAAGCATTCGGATACATATATTTATCTAAAATTCATTGGTTTAGTAGAGATGGAGAGCACTTCTTTTATCGAAAAATCTCGCGTTATCAAGATTTAGTCTGTTTAATATATTGTGCACTACCTCTTTAAAAATAGGCGTTTTAATAAAAATAAAATACCCTGGGAAATTGGAAGGCACGCACTTGCCAGCCACATTCTCAGCTTTTGGCCGTAAAACGTGAACTTTGGGTGCAGCCCGCCGTTTTGTTCACCCGTTGGACCCGGTACTGTTATTGCAGGTGGGCACGTGGGGCGCGTTCACGACGTTCGTGGGTCTGGCGGTGGCGGCGACGCTGAAGCTGCTGCACGCGCACAACGTGCAGAACGTGCACGCCGTGGCGTCCCGCGAGCGCGCGCACGAGCGCACGCCGCTGCTCAACAGCGGCTGGCCCGAGGACGGCACCGCCGCGCTGCCCGCCGCCGAAGCTTAGGTCTACGGTAAGGGGCGGCAGCTGTCGCGCTCGCTCGCTACACTATTCTTTACATATAGAATAATAGATTGTATTTTTGCAAAAAAAAAAATCCTGTGTTTATTTATTTATTTATTTATTTATTTATATTAAGGAAAATCAACAGCTGAAATATCTTACTAATAACTTATAGCATCAGAGAGCTAATTATAGATTTTCACGATTAGTGACAGCCTTAGCAACTATGGTTATGAACTTTAATGTGAACGCACGGTAACACAAAGTTCTAACAAAAACAGAATAACAAACGCAAAAACACAAAAACAAATTAAAAAGCTAAGTAATTATTAATTACACAGTAGCAGCACCTGCAAAGTAGGATCTGCTCAGCCGCTGCTTGGCCGAATTAACGCTCGTACCGAAAAGGTCGAAGTCACTTAACTTGCACAATTTATTGAATTGGTCGCCAGCTCGCCAAAGAAATGAGTTCCGCCTGTACCTTGTTCCAACGACGGGAGTAGAAATGGGGGGGTTAAATCGAGTGAATCTAGGGGGAACGCGGATGGGAATTTTACTGAGTAGTTCTGGGCAATCAATCGAGTTAGAGGTTATTTTAAGTAAAAATGTTAGGTCGGCGATATAGCGTCTTTTTGATAGGGGGAGGAAATGAAATCTTTTGCAATGATCATCGTAGTCGCGTGTCTTAAAAGGAATTTTGGAACGGAAGCAAAGGTACCTAATGAATTTGAGTTGGATTCTCTCGATTCTATCTATATATACCGCATATTGAGGATTCCACACCTGAGATGCATATTCAAGGATACTCCGGACAAATGTGCAATAAAGTATTTTAAAAGTCTTAATCCGATTAAAACCAGCCGAACTTCTCATGACGAAACCTAGTGCTCTTGAAGCCTTGGAGACGATATTATCGATATGCTTATCAAATAACAATTTTGCGTCATGCAACACTCCGAGGTCCCTGACAACGTCACACTTTGTCAATAACACTTGTTTAAGCAAATACGAAGACTGAATTATACTAATTTTACGGGTGAAAGTGGTCACAGTACATTTAGATGGGTTGAGGTCTAGCTTATTAATTTTGCAGTAACTATCCAACCTAGAGAGGTCAGCCTGTAGTTTAGAGACATCATCCAATGATTTGATGACCCTAAATATTTTCATATCGTCAGCGAAACATAACAATTGGCTATTAAGAAAGCATTGGGAAATATCATTGACGAAGATTAAAAAGAGGAGGGGACCTAGCAGTGATCCCTGGGGAACGCCACTGGGGACGGAGACCCAACTAGATATGTAGTTGTTTATAACAATGGCTTGAGAACGGTTTTTTATATACGACGAGAACCACCTAAGCAGGTCGCCCCTTATACCAGCAAGTTGAAGCTTGGACAAAAGCAGCCGGTGATCGATTCTGTCAAACGCTTTGCTATAGTCTGTGTAGACTACATCTACCTGGGAGCCGTTGTCCATGGCTTCAGTGAGAAAGTCATTAAAGAGAACGAGATTGGAGGTAGTTGAACGTCCTTTAAGAAAACCGTGCTGGGAGAGGCTAAAGGAGTGATGTAACGCTGCATAGATTTGGTTATATATAATTTTCTCAAATAATTTTGCAATAATGCACAGTTTAGATATTGGCCTATAATTACCCACTTCGGTTTTCGAACCTTTTTTATGAATTGGTGAGACAAATGCTGACTTCCAGATTTGAGGGACTATGCCATCAGATATTGATTTGGAAAAAAGTAGTGAAATTGGCACGCAGATGGACTCGGAGCAACCAGTAAGAAATACTGGACTGACATCATCTGGTCCCGCTGACTTAGATGCGTCTAAGCCTGATAGCAGCTTCGAGACTTCAGATTCACGAATAACAATACTATTGATATCATAGGCACAATCAGATTCGTGTGAAATTGGTGGATCGTCGCACTCTTCACCAGCCAGGAAGGTCGAATAGAAATACTCGGAGAACATTTCACATATAGATTCGCCGGTTGTTGCCGTGGAGCCTTTGTACGTGACACAAGTAGGAATACCACTCGAGTTTTGAGAGCGACTTTTAATGTACGACCAAAACTGTTTTGGGTGTTTTTCAATACCATTTTCAACAAGTGTCATAAAATTTTGATAACATTGGTTCTCTAGTAATTGAGCTCTTTTACGTAGCAGCGTAAAGGTGTCAAAGTCCGATTTCATGCCATAGTTTTTATATTTCCTAAAAAACTTATACTTTTCTTTAATAACTTTAATGAGCGCTGGAGTAAACCACTTAGGGTAGGAATTATTTCGAACCAATTTCCTAGGAATAAACTCCATTTTGAGCTCATTAATAAACGAATAGAAAAAATTTACGGATCCCTCGAGAGACCTTGATGAAAATTCACTTATCCAATTTATCTCTGATAATCTTAAATTTATTGATCTATAGTTCCCTTTATTGTATAAATACTTAAAAAATGACTTGGATTCCAAAAGTTCAAGTTGCGCAAAATTAACATCAATCAAGATAGCTTTATGATTAGGGTCCAATGGCACCAAGGGGTCAAAGTTTTCAGTTACAACTAATTCATCATTCGACCAGACTAAATCTAGAAATCTACCAAAGTTGTTGCATATGCCATTGTATTGATGAAAATCGTGGGTGTTCATATCGTCGATTAACAAAGTTTCTATTGTACTTGAGTACGTAGGCAAAAAATGCAAGCCGGAACTTGGTGACCAACTAATGTTCGTAAGGTTGAAATCACCTATTATAATAAATTTGTCCGTGGGATACGTGATCAACAAGTCATTTAATTTAGATAAATAATATTCAAGCTGTTGGTTAAATGAGAATCCTAGGTTTTGATTGCAAAGGTATAGGCAACTTACATGTATATTCATGAAAGACTTATTTTTTAACCTAATGCCGATAGTGACCCATATATCTTCAGCGCTAGACTGGAATGTACTCTGCGAAATAGCATGCAAATCTTTGCGCACCGCTATCAGAACACCACCGCCATATTTTTGTTTAGTGAGGTTATAATCGCGATCACGACGCCACACAACATACCTATTGAAACTTATGACTTGAAAACAGTGTTAAAAAGTATTCAGAATAATTGTCATAATGATGTTTATAGTTTTAAACTTAGAAAAACGTAAATACGTAAAAAAACCTGCTGGTCAACCTTGATCCTAGATCTGGGAAGTAAAAAAAAAATCTTATGTCTGTGACCTTGATCATCCAGCGCCTTGATCATTAATCAAGGTGCTGGATGGTCAACCAGCCAGCACCTTTATTACCTTGATGACATTCCTTTTCTACTTACTTAATTTGTTTAGAATACGATCTCTCAGTTCCTCTCTAAATTTAAATTATTCTAGAAAATAATGATGAATAATGACGTCATATGTATGGTCTGATTTTAGGTCATTTATTTATTTTTAAGATGCATATTCAGTTTTTTATCGATAGTTTTAATTTTATAATCGACAATGTAAAAAAAATTGTACCAAAGTTTTGCTTTAAATGTTGCAAAAAATTTATGAAAATGTTTAAAACTATGTAAGTAAAAATAATATAATTAATAATTATGTTTTCTGATTTAGAAGTCCCTATCCTGCATTTTATTTATAAAGCTTATTTTATTTTTGTAAATAAAATTTAAAAAACAATTAAAAATGGCTCTATTTATTTAGGTTATTGTGCGGCTTATTGTTCACTTTATGATGATAAAGCGAACTATAAGTCGCTGTTCGCCTTCAGCTCACCACTCTGTGTATATTTTAATAGTGGGGAATGTGGTAAGTAGTTATCCGAGCAGCGCGTACTGTACGCAGCGTATCGCTTATGGATTCCATCGGTGAGCGGCCGTTCGTATTTTGTTGGCCGCTTACTCAACTCAGAATCAGCAAACAGACAGTCAGTCGCTCCCAGGTTGCTTAGTCAGGACGAAGCCTTATTGTTTTCAGTTTCGAGGGCAGATGCCCCACCTTGCCCAATTGTGGGTACGCCCATGCTTCCCTCTGTGCACTGATAGCACTGAGTTTGTCTTCTTTGCCAAGAGTGCGCCAGTGTTTCGCGGCTAATTTGATACAGTTCGATGCTCACTGGACATTAAATTTGCCCAATTCGCCACTCAGAGTTAATAAGCGGACAGTCAGCTCACTCTTTGCTTAATGAGAACAAAGCCTTATTATTTATGACGTGAAATAGAAATGCATAGCAAACTTGGCAACATGGTTTGCAGACTACTAGCTTAATAGTATGGCCCCTATGACCCATCCAGTAGGGCTATTCCTACGCGTGAGATGAAATGAGATTTTATCTTTGTCACTCTCACACCTATGACGTTTCAAACGAGAACAACAAGGACGAAAAAAAGGTGAGATGAAAATCTGAAATCTCCGAATAGGGCCACAGATTTAACAACTAATGTACGGATATCGTACGGGTGAGTAGGTAGTATGGCCATGTTGTCTCTAGGCCGCCCTACGGGCAGAACAAAAAAAATGTCAGTTGTCATGTCTGGGCTGTCATATTTTTGTCATTTTTGCAGTGCTGCCAGAATGTTACTTTTGACCCCACAGTGTTACCTCCAAGTCCATGACAAACAAGCAAAGATTGCAGGAAGTGCAGAACGTCGCTTTGAGAATGTGCACAAGACAGGCAGATACGTTCGTAATGACGTGATTTTTCACGACACTCGCATGGAATCGGTGGGGGAGTTCGTCACTCGCTTAGCGCGTCGCATGTAAGTCAAGGCTGACAACCGGCCATACTCCCACCTGCACAACATCGTGCCATATCACACACGTCCACAAATGCGTCCGCTTCCACGAGAAATCGTACCACGTAGTGAAGAGAACTCGGAAACAGAAAAAGAAATACCTACACGGCCACACATAAATCGTGGCTAACGTGACCGCGGAGTAGATGCCCCGTGAGCATTATGCCCGAGGCCCTAACCTACTAGCCTACAAAAAAAGGAGGTAGAAGATCCAAAAAAAAACCTCCATGTTACTCGACTCAAATTGTTATATTATTTACGTAAGTATAAGACTTGATAAAAATGTTAAAATTACATTTACAGCAAACACAAAAAAAACTTGAAACAGTCAAGTTAGTTTGTATAGTAGTTTTGTGTTTTGATTGGTTTTGTTTTTCTGTAAACACTTAAAATAAGATATTTATTAACTCGCACCTTTTTGCACCATGGCATGGTGGCTAACTGATAGATTCATTAATGTTACTTTTTGGAGCTGTTCATGTTTTATTTGACTATCTGCCACTGGCAGCACTGCATTGTTGTTGTATTAACTTGTGTTTTGCGTTGCAAACGATCGAGCGGAATATAATACTATAGACTATTTTCAGCTTGTGCTGGCCCGGTTCGCCTGTAAACCTCTCTTCAGACCAGTGTTTTCTTCTAGCCCGAAGCTATGGCGCTAACCAATGTACTATTACTGAGCCAGATAGCAGGATATTTGATGGGACTGATTCTGTCTTTCTGTGTTGTTGTTCCCATGAGTATGCATCAACATGAATTCAAGTGAGTGACATCGATATGTATACAAAACCGCCCATTCTATAATTAGTCATAGTAGTTTTCTTGTTTATCATGCTGTTGATAGCCACATTTCCGATTTGCAATTATATTGTTCGATTCCACAATGTCCTTACTACTTGCATTGTTATTTTCGTCGGCTACCCACCTCGCATTTATAATAAAGTCGACACAAATTCTTCGATAGACACTAATAGGAATGTACAATACACTAAGAAAATATTAGCTAAAGACATCACATCACTCCCTATACTAATGAAACTTAGTAATACTATTTAAGAATAGTATCTCTATTTCATTTCAGCGGTCACTGCCTCCTTTTCTCACAAGGGTTTTGGAACGAGAAAGATGGTCAACTGGAGGTGACATGGGCTTCTCGCGTCTACTGCAACTATGTCATTGTTGTCGGAGTCATTATGAATATTGTTTGTTGTATACAGATATACAGGTACTATTCTATGTGTATATCTAGTTTTCTAACTTAATAATATGAACTGAAAGGGGAATGGAATACCTAGCTATAGTCTAATAGTCTTTGTTTCCAACTTGCTACAACCTGATTATCTTCAAGGTCAGAGTGAATAAGTTCCTTTCTAGGTATTCATGCACCATCTTTGGGAATAATGTTGCTTTACATCAGACAAGTAGATGGTCAAATACCAATCTATTAAAAAAACATGCAACATTCAGCAAGTCTTCTACTTCTATCGATGTGCAAGACTTGGACAGAAACTTTGATTGATTGAGCTGAATTTGATAGATTTTAATACAAGTATTAAAATCTATCAAATTCTTTATAGCTAAACTTTTTATTTTAATTTTAAATATAATTATTAAAAATATATTTATTCATAAACTATCCCTTGCAGGCTATCCATTTTAATGTACAAGGGGCAGGACAGTTCCTTCCTGTCGGCATTTCTGGAGGCTGCAGGCTGCATTGTGCTGTGTGGGCTCGTGGTTTCTGCGGCTATCATTGTCACACTTGGGTTCATGACATGGTGTCAGGTTATTGTGCAGAGGTTCCCGAGGTAACACACAATGTTACAATATTATGAATTATAATGGATAAGAATGCTAGTTTGATTTTGCAAATTTTGATAATTTAATAGAGAATAAGACAGAAAAAAAACTGTGATAATAATAATAAGTTTATTTGAACCAACATTTTCACAGCAAATGTGTGACTCTAACTCTGTGATATGTTTAATTTTCAGCTGTGAAGATGCAGCCGGGCAAGAGATAGATATTCTTGATAAAATATCTACAAAAGGATTCTATATAGAAACAGGCACTGTTCAGGTAAATCATACTACATTAATATAAATTAAAATAGCAATACATAACCTTGAACCCAAAAACTGTAAGCATTACATGCAGGAAAACTATGTCCTGTGAAATTCAACTGTTGCTGGTAATTTCTATGACAATAGAAATTCACCCTGCACTCTGCAGGTGTGTGACATAACACATGCGAAAATGTATTTTGGCTATTTATTTTATTTATAAAATACACAATACAAATTACAAACTAAAAAAAAACAAAAAATAAAACTCTAAATACTAGTCTACGTTGTAACTCAAATTATGTGTATACAAAAAAATGGAAAAAGGAGACGTTGGTTGCTTAAACAACTAAATTAACCTTAAACATAAAATGGACAATAACATGCAATTTTAATTTAATGCGGATCAGGCGGTATGCGTACTTTACATAATACCTAAATATGTAAATACCTAAATTATGCAAGCGTTGTGCGCACACAATCAGATGTCTGACGTGTTCGTATCAGTCAGACTCAACCCAGAAGTTGCTATTATCATTTTTAAAACTTACTTTATGAACCCTTTTTGACCCATTGTTGGGCAAAGGCCGCTATTTCTTAGGTGTAGCTGGTCAAGTCAAAATGTCTTTATTCAATTGGGTATTGAGGATATAATATATCCTAAGTTTATACATATTATATATAAACGTCAAAGTTATAAAAATACCTCAATCGCCTTGTTCGAAAAAAAAAACAACTACTACTACAGGCAAGAACTGGGGCATATTAGATATTTTTACAAATATTTTTGTTACAATTTTTGCTTAGAACTTGGTAACAGGGATTTTATTGGGCCAATCCGTGTCGTGATATCTGGCAATGCATTTAAATGTTGTTATTACGTCCAGTTCGGCACGTGGGCCGCGTTCGCGACGTGGGTGGGGCTCGCCGTGTTCTCCACGCTCAAGGTGGTGCGCTACCACCAGCTCGAGAACATACAGGTTGGTCACTGATAATCCTACTTCCTATTAATATTATAAACGCGAAAGTATGTAAGAATGGATGGATGGCTGGATGGATGTTTGTTACTCTTTCATGACAGAACGGCTGAACAGATCTGGATGAAATTTAGCACAGAGATAGATTATAGTCTAGAATAGCACATAGGATACTTTTAACCGCGGGTGAAACCGCGGGGCGCAGCTAGTAATGATAATAAATATTGAACATTCACAGAGCCACATAAATGCAGTTGCCAAAGGCAGCAATATTGAACATTTTATCGCATTGTCTGGAGGTCTTTTTCTTCTCTTTCTTAACTTACAAAATTCAATCATTAATCATCAGCATTTCGCTTGGCCAAAAGCCCGTGAAACGTGTTGCTTGAAATGAACCATTTAAATAATAATTTTAATTGTTTATATTTAAAATCCACAGATATCCAATACAGTAGTTAAAATAAAAAAAAAGCCTTCGTCACATCAAACAATGAGCTGTCAAACTCTTCTATGCTAAACCGTGCCTTACCAATGACGTTGCGGTATTCCTATTTTTCGTTGTAATAATGATCGTTTCTGCGCAGGTGTCGATGTACCGCGAGCGGCAGCGGCTCGTCAACGACAGCGGCTCGCCGCACGAGGGCCGCTCCACGCCGCCGCGGGAGGCCTAGACCCGCACTGCACACTGCACACTGTATGGATGTAAATGTCAATATTGTCTGGGGGAGTGATATTGTGAGACACCACCACACTACACGCTGGATGTAAATGCTAAATACTGTCTAGGGCGATACTGTATGGATATTTATTTATTTATTTTATTTGTTAAACAAAATCCACAGCCTTTAGTTAAATAATTGAATGTTCGGGAAGTAGTGATACTGAATAATTGATTGTTTATTGTTCCGACAGCAGTGAGACTGTATGGATATAATTGAATATTGTTCCGGGGGTAATGATAATGTATGGATATTAATTAATGGACATCATTAAATGCTGCGTCCAGGACTAGTGATACTGTATGGACATAATTAAATAATTATGTGTTCCAGGGGCGGTTTGGTGGGCAGTCGATGTGTGTGGCAGATTAACAATGTTTTTAACGTTGAATGTTCACTAACTTTATTCGAAAACATATCAGACTGTTCTGTGTGGATAACAGAAATTGTGGCAGCTCTGAAATGTATCGAATTAAAACTTTGATAAATGGTAATTAAGATGAATGAGATGATTAAAAAAAAAACAGCGAGAGTAAAAGGACAGCTAGTCAGTTTCGCCTGAGAATGAAAGTGAGCACCTCGTTGTCTATGGTGACCTATCTATGGTGGTGTTGTTACGCGACAAAAGATGTGATTAATCTAGTTATACTCCTATAAAAATATCTAATACCGCCCAAATTGTACTAGATCTAATGTTAATTGATATAAATATTGTAATAATAAGGAGTCTCAATAACGTCTCTAAATAACCTATGAATGTATATTGTATGAACTAACGCATAATTCTTAATTTTCCTGTAGGTCACGTTGCGCAGCTGGTCTATTAAAAGTCTAAAATAAACTTTTATCTAAAACAAAATTTTCTAACGCTTCTACACACGGGCCATATTTTCACTGCAATATTGGCTCGGCAATATTGCGAAAACATTTTGAGGTCCGGCCATCTAGCCATACATTACTAGCATGGCTGATGATGGCCGGGCCAAAGTCGGGAATATTGCCAGTATTGCAGTAAAAATATTGCCCGTCTAGGAGCACCCTAAAAGATTGAATGTTGGCTTGTTTGTCGAAAGATGTGTTATCAATCCCGCATGGGACAGTGATAGCTGAAATTCTTTAAAACCAGTGGTTTTTTTTCTTGTTAAATTATAAAATTTACTTATTTACAATAAAATCGATCTTTACATGGTTTAAAAAATAAAGTGATTATTCTCTGGCGTGATGGCTATACAAAATAATTAATTGTCAAAAACGCAGGTACATATTTTATAATTTATAATGTAGTTGTAGATATATAATGATTAATTTATAAGTATTTATTTGTACACCACTTAAAAAACAGAAAAAAAGAAATCGTAAACTATTCTAAAAACTAGAACTTAAAATAACTAAATAGAACCCAAAAATTTAAACTAAAAGACAATTAGTGGAAGGAAAGGTCCCCAGCATGCTGGCGGCATAGCCACGTTGAATGGCAATGCTCAGCTTCTGTGCGAAGTAAAAGCCAGCATTCTGGACACCCGACGCTTCCACCAATTGCCTGGCCAAGTCACGGAAAAGCCCAAAGCGGCAGGCCCCCACGGACCCATCGTCTCTACCCCAAACGGAGCAAACATGTACACCCGAGGTAGGAGGTCGAGATGTGCATACTTGCGCCGTTTGAGGTTTTCGGCTTGAGAGGCGGCAGCGCCGGCCTGAACCGATGTTCCTGGAAGGTGAGACGGCGCCATTGTGGCTACGCATGTTGTATCCCACACCGATGGCTGGCCCACCTTCCAAGGCATAAGAGTCATCCCGTCGGGTCTCTTGTCGTCGTCATTAATTTATTGTATTGTATAAATACAAAACTTTACATAACTAAGTTTAAGTTTTTATTGTTAAATTTTATTTGGTATAGCATCATGATCAAACTATTAAAAAACAGTTAAAGAGTTGTGATTTCATATCGGAGTATAAAAAAGCATTTTCTTGTAAATATATAAATAAATTATAAATTGTTATTGTATTTTTTTGGTAAAATTTAACCTTTAATTGTTACATAGTATCTAGTTAGGGATTTGGCTAATAATTACTTAAGTATAAGTTTAAGTATAAGTAATTATTTTAAAAAATGTATCTACCTATGCTACGAAAGCTTTAATTTAATTCTGATAATTATAAAAATGGTAATTAAATTATAACTGTCTGATAAAAATACCACGATACTATCGATTCTCAAGTTCGTCTCTAATTGGATGGCTAGCTATAGAAAAGTAAACGAGGTAAAAATATAAAAAACAACAAAATTTTATAGCTTTTATTTAACTCTACTTACATTACAGAAACAGTTTACAAATTGACTTACGAGTATGTTCTAAGATCACATGTTTACATACACTATCAGCTAAAGGTTCAGACTTTGAAATAAACTCGAGAGATTCTCGATTAAATATATCTTAATTAATAAACTTACTCTATCTTTCTTATTTACAATCATTCAACATGTAGGCTTGTTAAGCTCGAAGCGCTTTATTTCGTTCTCGCACGAGACACTCCTCGGCAGCGAAAAGTTGACAGAGCACTTTGAGGATTAGAAAACATTAGAATAGACGTGAATCAGGCGGGACTGCAAAGTCAACTGTCACCGCCCGCATCGGGAGACAGGCCAGGTGATGGCAGGTCTTCGTCCGGAGCGGACGTCGGAGAAGCCGGTCTTTTAGTCTTTTTGAAACCGTTCTTACTATCGAAGGTGCGCAGCAGGTGCAAGTTCTCCAGGTGCACTTTGAGGTACCGCTTCTGCTTGAAGGTGGCCGCGCAGACGGGGCAGCGGTGGGTGCCGGGGCTGTGCGCGCGCTCGTGGCGGCGCAGGTCGGCGGCGACGCTGAAGGCGCGGCCGCAGCGCGCACACGCGTGCGCGCGCGCGCCGGCGTGGCGCGCCTCGTGCCGCGCGAGCTGCGCGCGCCAGCGGAAGGCGCGCGGGCAGCGGCCGCACGCGTGCCGGCGCGAGCTCGAGTGCGTCTGCTCGTGGATGTACCGGCCGGCGCGAGACGCGAACGCGCTCGGGCACGAGCGACACGCGAACGGCTTCTCCTTGCTGTGCGTCCGCGCGTGCGTCGCCAGCTCGCTTTTGGTCGCGAACGCTCTGTCGCACTCGTCGCAGGCTACGTTTTTATTCGTGTTGTGCGCGCGTTTGAGGTGGTAGTACCGGCCGGAGACGGAGTTGCACCGTTTCCCGCAGACGGGGCAGGGGGGCGGCGGCCCGGGCTTCCTCGTTTCGCTGGATCGTTCCGCGTCCGGCGTCTCTCGGTCGTCGGTCGAGCGCGCGTCCTGCGAGTCCTCGATGGCGTCGAACACGGACTCCGGTAAGCGACCGAACTCGTTTTCGGTGTCGCTGTGATCGGAGAAGTCGTCGCTTGGCCCGGGGGAGACCGGTTTCTCCGGGTCGGTTGAATGTTTTTGTTGGGCAGCCGCGTGCCGGTCGGACGGGACGCTGTCGTTTGCGGGTTTTTTATTTTCGTTTTCGACGTCGCTGGATTCCGTGAAACGACTGTTTGGAACGGTATTTCTTTCGAGACTCGATTCATGTTTTTGCATCAGCGATGGGTTCGAAGCACCCTCGGGAGGCGGGCTCGGAGGATCGTCCGCTGCTGGAGCGGAGTCGCCGGGTGACGCCACCGGCGAGGTCTCGATCAGAGGCGGAGACACAATTTCGGATGGAAGCCGCTGTACCTTGGTAACGGGGATCATCGTCTCGGGGGCTAGATTGGTTTTACCCGGCCGAGTGGACTCCTCGGGCAGTTTGACGGCTCTATCTCGTTCGACATGTGTCGGGATGGTCGCGTCCCGCCGTCCCCGGCGGCGGTGGCATTCCGTGCACGGCCACCTGGAATAGAGCACGCTTTCAAACTTGTGGAATTTTTTTCTTGCCTAATTCGTGATCAGTCGATAGTTCTCTTAAATCACTCGCGCTTTCGTGTCCTTTTTTATCAGAAGGGAGGACAGCAAGCCCGTTATTAAACGTTCACTCCACGTGCGCATATCTCGCGCGCATTCGTCCTTTAAAGCTGTCAAGGTCAGGGAGCTACTTAAAATGTTCAATCACAATTTTGGATCGCCGGCGACCAGTGCATTTTGAGTCCGACGGAGGTCTTACACTAGTCCAGAAGATCGTCCTCGTCGTGGCGCTCGGCGGCGTGCGTGCGTTGGTGCCGGGTGAGCTGCGCGCGCAGGCGGAAGGCGCGGGCGCAGCGCGCGCAGGCGTGCGGGCGCTCGGCCGAGTGCACGCTGGCGTGCGCGCGCAGCTCGCCGGGCCGCTTGAAGCGCGCGCCGCACTGCGCGCACGCGTGGCGCGGCGCCGCGTGCGACTGGCGGTGCATGCGCAGCGCGGCGCGCGTGGCGCAGGCGTGGCCGCACGCGTCGCACAGGAAGTCGCGCGCGGGCGCGGGCGCGTGCGTGCGCGCGTGCTCGGCCAGGTGGTCGGCGCGCGCGAAGGCGGCGGGGCAGGCGGCGCAGGCGTGCGGGCGCGCGCCGCCGTGCCGCGCCGCCGCGTGGCGCGCCAGGTTGGCGCCGTCCGAGAAGGCGCGGCCGCACGCGGCGCAGCTGTAGCGGCGCGCGGCCGGGCCCGCGTGCGCGCGCGCGTGGCGCCGCCAGCCCGCGCGCGCCACGTGCGCGCCGCACACGCCGCAGCGCGCGCGCCGCGCCGACACCGCGCACGGCACGTCCCGCGAGCGCCCCGCGCCCGGGGGCGAGCGCTCTCCCTCTCCCACTCCACCCGGCCTGAAACCGAGCGGGCGGTCAGTCGTGCGGCTCGGAAGCCGTCGGGTGCCCCGGGCTCGGGGGACGTGCAATTCTTCGGATGCTTCGTGGAATTTACTCCAGGACGATAAAAGTTCCCGGGCTGGCGAGTGTGGGGAGAGTGCGTCGCGATTATTTTCATGGTTTCGGAATCCGTGGAAATCGCTTTGGATCCAGGAGACGTAACGTTGCGTACCCGTCGGCGAGAGCTGCAGCGAAGATGTCGTTCGAAACCGTCGCGACTGCTGGCTGTTCAGTTTCTTTTAATTCATAAAAGTAAATTCAATCCTGTGAGTCGATAGGACCGCGAGATTTCTGGTCGAGGACTGCAGACAAACGGACACTGGCTTCTTCCTCCTCCTTTGTAGGAAGCTGAGGTAGCGGTAGCGGCTTCGAGGCATGCCCTCTTTACCGCGGTTGGGCGCTAGGGAGACGCTGCCCCCCAGGGGAGTTGGAGGGTGCGTGCGCCAGCCCGGTTTTCGCCGGCGACCTTTTAACCATCCTCCCCAACCGAACGGAACTCAACGTTGCGGGCTGTTATCCGGGTATTAATGTCGCTCCGAGGCTTCATGCAGGGGCGCAGCGGATACCGACTCATGGGATACGAGTTGGAGGAAGGGCCAGGCCCCGCGTTGACGCTGCCGTCAGGTCACCGCCGGTAGCCATAGCGGCAAAGAGCTCGCGTAGGGCACCTATCGTGGTGCGGAATCGATCGCCTGCTGGCCCGCAGGGGTGTGGGGGGAAGGGGACCTCACTCCGAGGTCCCTGCGTGGGTCCGGGCTCACCTCGCCGGTGGGACAGGATGGTCGCCGGACAGTCGCAAAAAACGATGTGTAAAAATGTTTGTATTTCTTTGGACATCGAGGAGGTAGATTCAGATTCCGGTCCCAGGCTAGTAGGGCTGGTCGGGCGGGGGCGGGGGCGGGGGCGGGGGCGGGGGCGGCGCGGCGGGGTGCAGGCGGCGCTGGTGCAGGCGCAGCGCGCGGCGCAGGCGGAAGGCGGCGGGGTAGGCGGCGCAGGCGTGCGCGCGCGCGGGCCCGTGCGCGGCGCGGTGCGCGGCGGCCTCGTGGCGCGCGCGGAAGGCGCGCGGGCACAGGCCGCAGGCGTGCGGGCGCTCGCCGGAGTGGCGCAGGCGGTGGCGCGCCAGGCCGGCGCGCAGGCGGAAGGCGGCCGGGCACTCGGCGCACGCGTGCGGGCGCGCGCCGCGGTGCACGGCGCGGTGCGCGTGCAGCGACCCGCTCTGCGCGAACGTCTTGCCGCACTCGCCGCACGCGTACGGCCGCTCGCCCGTGTGGATGCGCGTGTGCTGCTTCAGGTTCTGCGCGTTCGCGAACGTGCGCAGGCACGTGCGGCACGCGAGCCGGCGCCGGCGCTCGTGCGTCTCCTGCAGGTGGCGCTGCAGGCCCGGCGCCGCGCGGAACTGCGCGCCGCACACGTGGCACACGCACGGCCGCTCGCCCGTGTGGATGCGCCGGTGGAATATGAGCGTGTGCGGCGAGCTGAGCCGCTTGCCGCACGTCGCGCACTGGTACACGGTGCGGCCGTCCTCGGCGCGGCGGCGCGCGGCCGCCAGCTCGGCGCGCGCCGCCGCGTCCAGCCGCGACCGGCGCCGGTTGCGGTGCGAGAGGTCGTCGTACGCGTCCACGCCGCCGTCCGCGGCCGCGGCGGCGCGCTCGCTGCCCGCCGAGCTCGACTCGGAGTCGGGCGCGTGCTCGCTCGCGACGTGCTCCCGGAGCCGCACGAGCGCGTCGTAAAACTTGAGAAACGCCTCCTCCCTGTCGGCGACGAAGCTCGCGAGCGGCCGATCCTCCGAGTCTTCCGAGTCGCGCGTGTCCGTCTCCCTCTCGCTGTCGACGGCCCCGAGGCCGAAATGATCGTTCTCGTGTTCCCGTTTGACGCCGGTCGCGGGGCGGCCGCTCCTGCAACAAACGGGCTCACTCAGATGCGGTGCGTGCGGCCGTGCGCCACCAGGTGCGAGCGCTTCCTGAAAGTCCTGCTGCAGACGTGGCACGCGTGCGCGCGCACGTCGAGGTGCATGTCGAGGTGCTGCAGCAGCGAGTCCTCGGCTCGGAAGGCGGCGCTGCACAGCTCGCAGCGGAAGGGTTTCTCCCCCGTGTGTAGTCTGGCGTGTACGTCGCGCGCCGCGCGCGTCGGGAACCGCTCCCCGCACGCCCCGCAGACGTGCGACAGAACTCCCTCGTGTACCAGCCTCATATGCTGTCGTAGATTTCCTTTGGTGCTATATTCTTTCCCGCACTTCGAGCACGCATACGCGCACGTCTTCTCGTGCGACTTCATGTGCGCGAACATGTTATATTTGTTAGAAAATGTCTTGTTGCATTCGGGACACACGGCCGGAATGCACTTCTGATTTTTGACGCTCTCCTTCTTTCGCTTCTTTGCTTTATTTTCGCTGTGATACTCTTCGACGTGATTTTGAAGTTGTTCCGCAGAATCTGCAGCGTAGTTGCAGCTCTTGCACATAGTTTCCGTATCCTGTATGAGTCTGTTGACATTGACGTGCTTCTTTTGTAGATGCGTGACGAAATCTTTCTTGTTATTGTAAACGGAATCACAACACTTCACACCGTCCTCTATGCATATCTCCATATGTTTCCCGAGATGGCAAACAAGTCGGGAAGTGGACGAAAAGGCACTGTCGCAGTACGGACATAGCAGAGTAGACAGCTTCGTCTTTTTTGCTATTTCCATTGTCTCTGAACTATCACATTCTTGTCTGCTATCTTTATCTGATTCTAAATCCGAAACGAGTGGTTCCTCAAACGTGACATGGTCTTTTATGAAGGAATTTACAGCATTCTCATTCAGTACTTCTGTGTGGTGCGTCGTGATGAGATGGTCAGTGAAATCATCAGCCGTGAAAGCTGTTCCATTGTTGCATCTCTGGCAGACTAGTTCCACTTGAGAATCCATGTTTAGAGAGTGTAAGTACTCTGTTAGTACGTTTTTAATGATTTTAGGCAGTTGTAACCTGCAAAGATTTTTGGGAATATGGCAAGAGAAAGGGAAATAATATGTATGAAATAAGAATTGTGTAAAAATTGATTCAAATGGTTTGATAATCTATAATAGGAGATTTATTGAATAAAATAGGTCTTTAACTCTAAATCATTCTGTCTGAGTATTGTAAAAGAAATTAACAAATTGGAGTAAGTTGTCAGTACTCTTTCCTCATTTATTTCAGCTTATCAAACCATTTGATTCAAAAACATAGTTTAGATACTAACTTTTCATCTTTGATCTGGTTTTGACTAGACTGAACATTGGTTTGCTGCTGTTGCTGTAACAAATAGAAAAGGTTTCTAATAGTAAAAAATCTTGTTTTTTTACTTTGCATGCAAGGGATCTAGCTTGAACTACCAAGTAAGGTAAATAAGTAATACCTAGTCTGTGAGCTTAAGACCTCGCGGCCGGCGTCTGTCCGTCTGTCCTCCCCTCACGTGGCATTTTTCAACAGACTCGTAAAATTTTGTGAGCAGGTTCGATAATTTTACAGACTTTTTAACGTTAGTCGACCTGTTAAGGAAGACAGCCAAACAGATTGAGGCCATACATAAGGAACATTATTTACATAGATGGAAAGCATTTTGTCGAAGCTGAAGCATAGACGCTTCGCGCGCTAACGCTCCCTCGGTCGGTAAGTGTTAAATATTCTTGTTGTAATGTAAGCACTAATAACTGATATTATAGGTTACTCATGAGGTCAATTAATATTAAAGTTGATATGTGATGATACAAATATTTCTTTGATGGTTTAGCAATTTGCATGTAAGTAGCATCAAGTGCTAGCCAGATACAAGTCTTGAAAGAGCTATTCTATGTTAATTTAAACCACAACTGAAACAAAACTTCAAAACCCCTTTTTTAGTGAACTAACATAAATCCTACAAAAAAAAACTATTTTCTTCTTATCTAAAGTGTATCTATTCGTGAGAATCTATTATTGGCTATATCCATAGTTTATTTTATTGTATATTTTAATGTACGTAGCTGTTGATTCTCCTTTAAATAAATAAAATAAATTACAATTGAAACTCAAACATGGGCTTCAAGTATTTTCTGGGTGGTTCAATGGTTTTGCCGATAGATTGCCAATGAGGTTTGCACTTATGTTGTTTTAGTAACGGCGTTTTTAGTGCCCTAATATATACAGGAAGATTTATTATTTCACAAGCTGCGCCCTGCGGTTGTTTAAGTTAAAAAGTATCCTATGTGCTATTCTAGACTATAATCTATCTCTGTCCCAACTTTCATCCAGATCTGTTCAGCCTTTCTGGCATGAAAGAGAAACAAACATCCATCCATCCATTCTTTGAAACTTTCGCGTTTTTAATATTAGTAGGAAGTAGGATTTTATGTTCTATTTTCAATTACCAATTTATGATGCCTCAAAGTTAGGTATGTCTTTTGTCCCAACCATCATGGAAAAATAGATGGTTAGTTGTTTTATCGTAATTGTAATGTTAATAACTTCCAGAAGTTCATGAACTAAGGAAAGCCTGGAGGCTACCCATTATTTATTTATTTATTTGTAGGAGAACTAATGGCTACTTACAATAAAAATAAACTATGAATAGCCAAATATAGGTTCTCACGAATAGATACACTTATTTATTATTATTTTCTTAGCATGCGTTTAACCACTGACTCGCCTGATGGGAAGCGTCGACGTGATCGAAGGTGTAACACGCTTGCTTCTAGGAGATACCTATTCACTTTATTCTTGAACACCCCCGGATTGTATGAAAGTGGAAAGACCGACGCAAGCAACGAATTCTACACCTCTGCAGTTCTTACAAGAAAAGTTGACTTGAAACGCTTAGTGCGTTTTGGCGGAATTTCCTCCATAAGGTGTCTCTTATTGGTGCGCCTGGTACAATTATAAAAGAATGCTGGTTGCTGGATCAGATCGTGCAGTTCTTGAGCACACTCGCCATAGTCTATAATGTTGAATACCGACGGACTGGCCACTTAAAGCTCTGAATAGTTATTTCTGGGTATATAATTTTTTTTATGGATATTTATATCAACTATATTATATCATGCAAATATGTGTAATTATATCATGCAAAAAAAGCATATTAACAAAGTTACAGATAGTTGTGTTATGATATGTAATGTTTGGTGTTATGTAATTAGCAAAACATGGATTGTTCAAGATACCTGATGTGTGTAAGAGAGGTTAAACCGCTCTCTCATTGCGGAGTCGGCCTGCACAGAGCACACAACAAGCTCATGCCACGCCAGCAACGTGCTGGTGCACTGGAAGCACATCACTACTGGCAGCAGGTCATTTTCTGATACCTGCACCAAGAAACAGGTTGGGAGTTATTTAAATTAGCCATATCCAGTTGGGGCAAATTTTTAACTAATCTCAAAGAAGTCACAAATTTTCTACAGCTTACTGTGGCTAGATGACAAATGAAAAGCTTCTTTGCATTAAAAGTCATAGAAATAGCTATAACTAGCTATACCCCACATTCTTGCCTGGAGTTAACAAGCAGCCTAATGTGTAATTTAGGATAAATGTGTCCATTTGTTTGAGTGTGAAGAACAAACAAACAAATACACACACCAAATTTCTACTTTAAAACAGAGTAGAAAACTTGAGAAGTAAACTTTCCTAAATCTGGATCTAGTTCAAATACAGTTCTACTGGTTTCTTGCTATAAACCATCGCTCTAGTGCTTATAGTTACCTGTATCGGCAGATGCTGGTGAATCTTATCAGCCAGATTGTTTTGCAGGCCTTCGCCTTGGAAGATGGGCACCACCAGCTCTGTGATGGTGGCACACAGCCGGCACATTTGTGTGCGCGATTGAGGGCCCATGGACTGCGGGAGGCACATGCTGGTTTCTCCCTCTGTATCAATAAAAAACTGCTATAAAATTCTTAGAATTATTTATTAAACATCTTAACCAACTATGCCAGGGGCGCTTCAAAGTGTAACAATGCAAGCGGCTTACCTTCAGGTTGCAACGCTGACACAGCCACGGGCAATGCAAAACCACGCTGCAGCGGTGTCGATGTGTGTTGATCTAGCTCAGCGGTATTTACTATAAACACTTGTTCTGTACCAATATTCATGATTAAATCTTATTTTTAACAAAATAAATAAAATACCAAACAGGACAACGCAACGCAATCCAAACATTACACTTCTTTGACGTTTGTAGTTTGTTTGTGTTGCTGTCAAGTGTCAACTCTCACAGTTGACTTGACAGTTAAATTGTCAACTTCTATCATGTTTTGACAGCATTGACTTTGTTCCGTATCACGCAGGTCTGTTTAAATACCAGCTTCTTTTGAGTCTCAGATCAACAGAATATGATGGCGCACAGCGTATGACTTAGGGTGTCCGTAACTTCAGCTTCCTCATAGGTGATAGAATAATTTTACCTATGCCAATATTTAAAGCATAATAGCTGCAATCAAATATCCCAGTCATAGTTTAGCTGCCACAAGAACTTCGTTAATATGAGCCATTTACTATGTGTCAGCTGGAGTGACACAACCTCAGCTCGCACATCCAGTACAGGCAAACCAGTGAGGTTAGGGTTTTGGACAATAGCTAGAAAATTAAAGCATAATAGCTGCACAAGGTAGGAAAAATCTGAACGATGCTACTCAAAACATGTAGAAGCTATGATCAAAAAACTGTGTGTAAGCTGGTGTTGTGTCACTTCAGCTACTCATCTCATATCTTCCAAACGAAAGAAGGTATGACTATGCATTTTAGCTCAAATTTTAAAGCATAATTGCTGCCATTGGCAGCAAAATTTTCAAGTCTCTGGGTTATATACTTTCCGAGTTATAAGCTAATACTTATGTGTAAGCTGAAGTTGCGTCACTTCAGCTGACACATGTTGAATCGACGAAACTATCAAACGTAGAGTTTTCATTTAAAGGGCAAAAATTAAAGCATACTTAATTGCTGCCATAGGCAGCAAAATTTTCAGATTCCTAGACCTCGTAGTTTCCACGTAATAATCAAAAAACAGTTTTCGCGCCAAAAAATTCAAATTTTTGCTTAAAAGCGGCGTTGCCGTTCCGTGCGGTACATTATTGCAATTCAATTTGATCTTAGCGCGCATAGTGTTAAAAGTCATTTTAACTTGTGTTCAAAATTCTTTTAGTTTTGTTTAGACTGAGAGCCCCTGAACGTGTCCGTAACTTCAGCTTCCTCATAAGTGATAGAATAATTTTACCTATGCCAATATTTAAAGCATAATAGCTGCAATCAAATATCCCAGTCTTAGTTTAGCTGCCACAAGAACTTCGATAATATGAGCCATTTACTATGTGTCAGCTGGAGTGACACAACCTCAGCTCGCACATCCAGTACAGGCAAACCAGTGAGGTTAGGGTTTTGGACAATAGCTAGAAAATTAAAGCATAATAGCTGCACAAGGTAGGAAAAATCTGAACGATGCTACTCAAAACATGTAGAAGCTATGATCAAAAAACTGTGTGTAAGCTGGTGTTGTGTCACTTCAGCTACTCATCTCATATCTTCCAAACGAAAGAAGGTATGACTATGCATTTTAGCTCAAATTTTAAAGCATAATTGCTGCCATTGGCAGCAAAATTTTCAACTCTCTGGGTTATATACTTTCCGAGTTATAAGCTAATACCTATGTGTAAGCTGAAGTTGCGTCACTTCAGCTGACACATGTTGAATCGACGAAACTATCAAACGTAGAGTTTTCATTTAAAGGGCAAAAATTAAAGCATAATTGCTGCCATAGGCAGCAAAATTTTCAGATTCCTAGACCTCGTAGTTTCCACGTAATAATCAAAAAACAGTTTTCGCGCCAAAAAATTCAAATTTTTGCTTAAAAGCGGCGTTGCCGTTCCGTGCGGTACATTATTGCAATTCAATTTGATCTTAGCGGGCATAGTGTTAAAAGTCATTTTAACTTGTGTTCAAAATTCTTTTAGTTTTGTTTAGACTGAGAGCCCCTGAACCATATGGAACTAAGAATGCACCTGTAAAATTTGAAGGCAGATTCTTATGAACTTAAACAACGACGAAGGTTATTGGTTTTGGCGTGGCTTGTTCTCTGTAATTTGGCTAACAAAAGACCTCGCGCGACAGATAATGGCTGCTTGACGTCACAGGCGCGAGGTAGACAGTGGCATGGCGAACCAGTTTTTTGCCCCACCACCCCGCTACACCCTTCGCGTGCCATCTAGTACATTTACTAATTTAAAAATTAAAAAATTAAAATAAAGAAGAAAGACAAACCACTGTATAGTAAAGAAGATAAATTTGTTACTTGGACAATATCTAGTGTAAGTAAGTAGTGTAGGTGTTTAACAAGTTTGAACATGAACTTCCGCAAAGTAACGCCTGATTCAATCAAGAAGATAAATGTTTAATGTGTGGGTAAGAGATAGTAAAATGTATTTTAATAGTCTGTAAGTACTTTGATTTTATGATAAGTACGGGAATTACTCGTATTCCTACTATTGTTTCAACCGCATAAGTAAGTGATTCCCGTTACATAAAATCATAATGTGTGAAAACCACGTCAGTTTCCATAGCCTGTAAGTAGGTAAGTATCTGTATTCGATAACTACTTCAGTGTTATTTCAGTTGTTCCATGAAGAATCAGAAGACCAGGGAGCTCCTAGTCTAGTTATCTCGTCTTCTAAGTTCATAAGAATCTATCTTTAAAATAACATACATACCTAGTTTCATATAGTTCAGCGGCTCTCAGTCGTTTTTTGTTAGCCAAATTACAGAGAACAAGCCACGCCAAAACCAATAACCTTCGTCGTTGTTTAAGGTCATAAGAATCTGCCTTCAAATTTTACAGGTGCATTCTTAGTTCCATATGGTTCAGGGGCTCTCAGTCTAAACAAAACTAAAAGAATTTTGAACACAAGTTAAAATGACTTTTAACACTATGCGCGCTAAGATCAAATTGAATTGCAATAATGTACCGCACGGAACGGCAACGCCGCTTTTAAGCAAAAATTTGAATTTTTTGGCGCGAAAACTGTTTTTTGATTATTACGTGGAAACTACGAGGTCTAGGAATCTGAAAATTTTGCTGCCTATGGCAGCAATTATGCTTTAATTTTTGCCCTTTAAATGAAAACTCTACGTTTGATAGTTTCGTCGATTCAACATGTGTCAGCTGAAGTGACGCAACTTCAGCTTACACATAGGTATTAGCTCAGAATAATAACTAAAGCAATAGAAGGAGGGTTAAAAAAAGAGCTCAGTAACTACCTTTGTTCCTATTCTATCTTATGGCACGAAAACGGTTGAGGAAAAGAGATAAATGATTTACTCTTTGTTTTACTTTTTTGGAATTTCACAAGATGAACTGTCATTTGGTTATATTGGTTCTAATTCAACCCGCCCAAATTTGATAGTACTTTGCTCTAATGTCTGACAGTTTGTTCATTAGACTACTTAACTTATTCGCGTGCTCATTGTTTACGCGTTTGTCGTAATCTTCAATGGTTTTGCAATGATTTAATATTATTTTTACTGTTAGACTGCATGAAATATTTGTATAATTCCAAATAGTGAGTGTGCGGACGCAGTGGAGCAATGTCTTGTGTGGTTGTAGGCTGCACGTCCCATCTAACACGATCATAGAATAGTCAAGAAATATTGACCTTAAATCGTTTAGTTTTTGGACAATTTATTGATGAATGTGAGCCGATAAACGAACATAAATACGTAACAAATGTTGCTGAATCACTTTGTAGCAGAAACCAGGCGTTATATCTATTCCAATAGAAGTTTTTAGCGAATATTCGGAAACAGTTTTAGGTTACCTTGATCATACATAGTGACGTAAATATTATTGTCGATACATGGTCGAAACTTTGATTTTACAGATTTCTTGAAGACGATGTGAAAAAAAAGAATAGATAAATTGAATTCGTGACGAAATTTGACTCCAAAAATGCAGAGTCACTTATGTTCATTCTAATTCATTTGTATGAATTGGAGAAGACATAGAGAAAATTCTGTTCCTACATTTTTATTATGAATGGAACAGATGAAATGGTTGGAATAGGAATTTCATTTGCAATAAATGGTATCTCGTTCAAATTAAAACTTGATTTATTACATTACAGGAAGTATTTAAGGAAGTCGAATAAGAACATAGTCAAGTAGCATTAGTGTTATTTAATTGTATGGTGTGCAATCAATAAAGTGTCTGTTTATTTATCTGTCTTTCTTTAAAGATTATCGATTTCCCGAATCCATCGATCGATCATTATGTATTCATTCTCTCTAAGGTAACTATGCTTAGTAATCTTCTATACCTAATATAAAAATGTATCGCTGAATGTGTTGCTAAGCGCAAATTTCGAAAACAGCTGATTCGATTTTGCTAATTCTTTTATTAGAATATTCCTTGAAATACGAGGATGCACGCAGATTACGCAGAGAAAAATTTACAAATTGCCTGAAAAAAATAAAGAATCGACTGTTAGGCGGTACGAAGTTCGCAGGGTCAGCTAGTTTATAATAATAATAATTTATTTCAAACAACTTAAGGTAACAAGGCCCATATAACATTCAAATAAATACCTTATACTCGTACTCTAGGTAACCAAAATAAATAATTATAAAAAATGCATTATTACGTATAATCATTAATTACACTCGACGTCGTTCAGTGAACCACGCATTTTTCCCCTGAACGTCCGAAACTTTTCGAGGCCAGCACCGGTATTCTAATTCATTCGGAAACATTTCCAGGGGCAGTTGCTACACCACGAACGCGAACGATGATGTATGCTCTTTTCAGAACCGTCTCGTCGGCGGGCAGGCATTGCGTCGAGTTGATCAAGCGACTCGTAGAGTATTTTCTTGCCACTACTGGCAACATCCTGGATAAAGTTCGACTTGCAGATCTGCAGTATGCTGACTTTATCCATGGTGTTGATGGCGTAGTGTATTTACGCCAGCAGCTCGTTGACTCGCTGGGAGTCCATAGCGACCGAAACAGGGCAGCGGTTAAAACCGCGTGAATCGCGAAAGTTATATTCAACCGGCCGTCTACGAGCACGCGCACGCGCACATGCACGCACACCGATTTATGGATTAGTTTTAGCGGTACAAGAAATGACAATGCATGTCATTGTAAATTTATCGACGTTGAAATGTAGGGGGTCACATCACTAGTCAAAATAAAATTAGTGACCACCTACGAAATTTCGAAACGTTTTTTGTATATTTGTCCTTTTCCAACATCATAACGGTGTCATAAGACAAAACAGGCCAAATATATTGAGTTTAGTTGTTTTATAACCCTCCTTCTATTGCTTTAGTTATTATTCTGTGGGTATTAGCTTATAACTCGGAAAGTATATAACCCAGAGACTTGAAAATTTTGCTGCCAATGGCAGCAATTATGCTTTAAAATTTGAGCTAAAATGCATAGTCATACCTTCTTTCGTTTGGAAGATATGAGATGAGTAGCTGAAGTGACACAACACCAGCTTACACACAGTTTTTTGATCATAGCTTCTACATGTTTTGAGTAGCATCGTTCAGATTTTTCCTACCTTGTGCAGCTATTATGCTTTAATTTTCTAGCTATTGTCCAAAACCCTAACCTCACTGGTTTGCCTGTACTGGATGTGCGAGCTGAGGTTGTGTCACTCCAGCTGACACATAGTAAATGGCTCATATTAACGAAGTTCTTGTGGCAGCTAAACTAAGACTGGGATATTTGATTGCAGCTATTATGCTTTAAATATTGGCATAGGTAAAATTATTCTATCACCTATGAGGAAGCTGAAGTTACGCACACTGACTTAGGTAAAGCCAAAAAAACATCCAAAAACTACGCTACTGTCGTATATGTACACAACACGCACACATTGACGAAAAAAAACTACCTACGCTACTCGTTTGGTCATTCTTACCTCGACATTATGTGCATTGGTTTAAGGTATAATTTCATGTACATAAATACGCATAGTGCTTTATAAAAGTGTGGCCAGGACTACATTTTGAGGTTCTTTTTTAAAAGTCAATTTTGAAAAAGCCGTAACATTCAAGTCTTCCAAATATGTGCAGTTATAGAATATTAAATCTACTAAGGTTGTACTTATATTGGAACGGAAATGGCTAATGTTGGACTTGTTGGTTTGAACGTAGGAATTAATTTTAGTTTTCGTGCGATTGTAAAAGTTTTTCATGGCAACATTACCACGCACACACATTGAAAAAGAAGTGGCTTCAGCGAGATATAACGTAGTGTTCCATCTTTTCCTCTAGGTCTATCTGAGTTTTGAGTAAAAGTGATTGCGAAATAGGTCAACTAGACTAGAATGCCATAGATAGACTCAGTAATTCCCATAGGAAAAGACCCCTTTTCAGTCAAAAACAATGATTCCAAAAAAAGTACGCCAAACCATTGAAAGTCAGCTAGTTCAATAGTCAGTTATCTATTACACTGGCCTACAAAAAAATTTTTTTTTTTGGTGCAGCTCTGTTCGCATCTGTAGTCGGTAAAGTAGGTAGTATGAACTACATTGCTGCTACTAGATGTCAGCTGACAGCTCTGGTTTACCTACAATTCTTTTTTTTTTTTTTTTTTTGCGGTTTTATTTAAAACTAGCTGCGCCCCGCGGTTTCACCCGCGGTTAAAAAGTCTCTCTCTGTGCCAAATTTCATTCAGATCTGTTCAGCCGTTCTGGCGTGAAAGAGTAACAAACATCCATCCATTCTTACAAACTTTCGCGTTTATTATATTAGTAGGATTAGTCCATGTTTTAACTACTTTTATGACATTAATCGTATAAATTTATGATTCAAGAAGTTGCATTAACGATCCAGCCTATAGGCCCTATTCGGAGATTTCTCACTTTTTTCGTCTTTGTTGCTCTCGTTTGAAATGTCGTAGGTGTGAGAGTGACCAAGATTAAATCTCATCTCATCTCACGCGCAGGAATAGCCCCCCTGGGGCCCTATTCTGAGATTTGAGATTTTCATCTCACCATTTTTCGTCCTTGTTGCTCTCGTTTGAAACGTCGTAGGTGTGAGAGTGGCCAAGATAAAATCTCATCTCATCTCACGCGTAGGAATAGCCCCCTTGGACCTATATAATATAGGGCATATTCTGTGGTAATTCCATATAGTATTTTTGCTGTGCTAAACCCATAAAATGAAATAGGTGGACAAATACGTAATTATTTTAGTCATGACTTTTTCCGTAGGGGGTAACCTGAGATCACTTCTCATCCCTCCTCTAACTCTAACCCTGAACCTTGGCTCACTTATACCGGCTCCACACGTTGGCGCCAACGCTACTCGGCCAACGCGTGGGTCTTTATAAACACTAGGTCCAAGCGTATTTCTAAACTGACGGGGTTACTGAAATAGGTAGGTAAATAATTACAAGAAAGTAGCTGCGCTCCGGTTAAAAAGTAGCCTGTGAGCCTTTTTTTGTTAAGAGGGAGGTAAATGCCCTCGCATTTCCCTTCCCAGCCTGTGAGCCTGCGTTAATCCTGGGTATGCTTATACCTAGGTAGCTTCTACCTCTCTACGAAATTTGATCAAAATTTGTCCACCCGTTCAAGCGTGAAGAAGTAACAAACCTACACACTCACAAACTTTCGCCTTTTGTATTAGTGTGATGGGAAGTGTTAATGACACTATTTCAAATTATTATTCATTTATTTATTTTGCAAGAATTATGTAATAATTGAAGACTTTAGACAGTTCCGTGAACGTTGCGCAGTTTGCGGAGCGCGCGTCCCGCGGTCGCGACCACGAGGGGCGCCACCATCATCGTCTTGTTCTTGTATGTGTGGATCACTTGCTGAAACATAAATAAGAACACAGAACTAAGAATAACACAGAAATTGAACTAAATATTGAACTAAGTAATTGAATTTATGCCTAGAATTATTAATAGTAACTAGGAAGGGTCAACTGGGGCAATTGCGTCTTTCGAGTATTACTGACAAACCCTTCACAAATTAGGCGCCACCTACATTTTTGAATAATTATTAGTTGCAATAATCTGTACTAGATGGCGTTAGTTGCCTGATTTGTGAAGGGTTTGTCAGTAATTCTCGAAAGACGCAATTGACAGACGCATTTGCCCCAGTTGACCCTATAAACTTAGCTTTTTTATTTTCGTCAAATATTCGTTATTAGTAATGATCTTCTAAGTGTTCTTCTGTGCCCGAAGTCTTGGTCAAACATCGAGTTATATTACTACGCAGTAATAGAACTCATTTACTACGTATTACTGCGTAGTCATAGGACTTAATGTTTTCACACTCCTTTTTGCTTGCTGCGATAGTAAGAATAGCTTCTCTCTTCTTAGTCGTTTCCTCTTGGCGGAGTAGTCGTGGTTGCGGAGCCCTCTCCGCAACCACGACCACTCCGCAACGAAGACAACTAGGAGTCTTGTCTCATCAAGGCTCCTCGCTCTCTTCGTCCCTCCCCAGGGCTGCCGCTCTCTTTGCAATACTTCTCCATTTCTATCAGTTGGTTGCATTGCACTACGAGCACACTGCAATATGATGGTCAGCGTGGTTTTTTTGAAGTCGGTCCAGCGATACCTACATAGCTTGGTAATAATGGCCTACCTAGGCTGAACTTACCAAGACAAGTTTGATGAGGAAGACAGCGAAGGTAAGGAATGAGATGGTCATGAGCGAGCTCTCCGAGGAGGGGAACTCGACGTGACCCCGCGCGGAGCGAGCGCGGCGCGCGGCGCGGGTGCTGTCGTCCGGCCATGTTGTGTCAATGCGCTCCTCTACAAATTATACAAATAACAATGTTACAACAGCTATCGTCTTTGAACTAAGAGACAACAGCTTTCAGTGTTGGTAAAATAGTTATGCTCGTAATGCACGCCTTCCACTGCGGGCGGAGTGGAGTTCGGATGGATTCCGTTTATTTTATGTATAAGCCGAGTGATTTGCCCTAAAATCAAGACTCATTTTAGGGCTAGCGTATTATGATGAACGGAGTGCGTACAGAGTCCCGTCCGCTCGCAGTGGATAGCGTGCATTACATATTATATGATTTAGGTCAGCGGTTCTCAAACTTTTTTGGTGACGGAACCCAAAATAGCTAATGGCTTACAAAATAACAACTGAGAGCAAATTACAGACTTTAAAGTTTAGTGACAGCTTACGTAACTTTTAACATGACAATTAAACTAGATAAAGAAAAATAGAGACTACTTTAGGTACTTACTTATACTGTTGAGTAAGGTCTCCTTCAACTCATTCAAGTATTCCACCTTGCCATTGACGCCTCTCTTTGTATTTTTATTGATCGTATCTGCAATCACTTTTACAAACTTCATTACGTTTTCCATTGTATTAACTTTGATTTCGTTATTTTTATTATTTTCAGTTTTTGAATTTATATCAATGCTTGGTTTAGTTTTTTGACCTTTTGGACCTGTATTATTTCTAGGATATGTGCTTGTTGTAACTTCTTCCAAATCAATATCTTCTATTTTGTTTATTTTATCATTTTTGGCAACAATGTTGGTCGTCTCTTTCTTGATCTTCTCTTCGTTTTTCGTATCCCCAAGTTTGGTTTTCACAGCGTTTGTATTAATTTGCTTACCTGAAGAAACTTGATTTTCCTCAAGAACTGTGATGTTTTTAATTTTGGAAATGTTTCCCCTATCCCTAACAATGTTGTTAACTTTCTTTACGTTATCGAATTGGCGCTGTGGATGTTTCGGGAAGACGATTCCAGGTTCGCTGGTTGATGTTTCTATTCTATCATAGTTCCACATGGGCGTTTCTTTAGTACTACTGAAGAGATTCTTTACGTTATTTGTGGTAGTTATAGCTTCAGTTTGATGGTTTTTTAATATTTCCGTTTTAATTTCGAACTCATCGCTAAAATCGTGCGTAACGGTCGACCCATATGGTCTGATATCATTCCTTCGAATAGAACTCACAGTGTTTCCAACAGAAGGTGATTTGACAGGCGTGTGCGATAACTGCACCCTTTTCACACTGCCTCTGTTTGGCACTCTTTCAATCGTTGCCGAAAATATCTCTTTATCCTTCAGTCTGTTGCTGTAGCCACTAGTCACTTGTTCCGGTTCGCTCTCCGTCACTTCTCCGTATATTTCCAAGCTGAACTCTGGCGTGATGTTGTGTTTAAAGTTCGCAATGCTATCAACTCTTTTGATAATACCAGGTCGATCGTTATTCCAGTTATGTTCTGCAATAGAATGGTTTGGGTAAACTCTATTTGGAATGTTCTGTTTTATTTCTTCTTCATAATTAGGTCGTTTATGATGTTCATCTTTAGGATGATGCGTAACATCAGGTCGTGTGTCTTCGTTAGCAGGATAGAAGGCGTGCCTCAGATCATCGCTCGTTTCTTCATCAGCGGGATAGAATGTGCCTCCAGGATTGTAAGTGTGTGTTTGTGAAGGCTTCCTGTAGTGTTGCTGCGTTATCTCGACCCACTCGTGCGCAGCCGGCGCGACGCACGCGGCCAGCACAAGTGCCAGCAGCATGGTGTGTGCGCAGGGCAGAACACTGTTGCAGCGACCACGGTGTGTGACGCGTCAACTGTGCTGTGACCGCCGTAAATGGACGACTGTTATGTCAGGGGAGATCAACCTTTTAGAACGTTCAGCAAAACTTGATAGCAAGAATTGGGAAAGGTGACGAATTGTCGAAGAAACTTATGTACCTAGCTATTGCAATAGTCTACAATAGTATGCAAGTCTCGAGTGAATCGGTTTTTTAGGCAATCGTGTTCCATTCTAAAGCGCAGCATCGCTTAATATCAGGCGAAATGGGGGCAGAGCCAAGCCTATCGACAAATTGAAAGAAATTTGGTTTAGCAGAAGTCTAAACCAACCATGAGGAAAAAAAATGGCTGAGAACCCAACTCAGTATCAAAAAAATACCAAAGAAAGAAAAGTTAAAAGAAAAAATAACACACGTGCAAGCAAAGCAAGTTCATAATTCTGTGACCGTTTTGTCACGTGGTCACGGTTAGTTCGTATTCTCGAGAGCTCCCTATTATCCGCTCCGTGCGCACGGTAACATGCTTTCTTCGAGGGTCACGGCCGTGTGACTCATATCACAACACCACACTCTTAAGAAACTCGTCTGGACATGTCTGTCTGGACTTAAAATGACCCGAGACAAAGATGTGAATGGGATAATAATAATAAAATTCTTTATTTCAGGCTCAGATCTAGATTGATCTGAGATTTCAGGCCACAATAACCCAGTATGAATGATTGATAATAATACCTTAGTAATTGTTTATAGTGTGGTGACTGCGAGCGGCGGCTACAAACATCCTGCGCGGACGACGCGCGCTTACTAGCGCGAGAAGAGCTTGACGTGTAGGTATACTTATACAGTGCGAGCGAGAGCGAGAACATACCGTCGCACTCGCACCCGTAATTTGGTAATTGTCGTGTTACTATCAGATGTGTTAAATAAAACTCAATGCTCAATCTTACTCAGTGTCAAAATTTATTTCTATTCGTTAAATAATATTTTTTACCCTACAAACTTGAACTAACTCCCGCCGTGCGCGGTGCGATGCGAACCCTTACCCTTTAACCTTAGCTTATTATTACCCTTAGCTTGTCCAAATTATGTGCTTTCTACAAAGCAGCGTACTAAATGCGCGTTTTATCCTTATTAAAGTCAAAGTCAGAATGTTTTTATTCAATTAGGTACCAAAGATACACTTATGAACGTCAAAGTTATTTAAATAGACTCGACCGCCTTGTTCGGATAAAGAGCCTCTACTCAGAAGAACAGGCAAGAAACTGAGGGGCATTATTTTTTCAAGATAGGTAATAAATAAATTACAGTCTCACAAATTTTGGCTTATAACTAGGTAATCTATAAATACCTACTAGTGGCTACTTGGCGGGATTACTATCATCAATGGAGTGGGGTGTAAAAAGATTGTAGGTAAGTATTAAATAATATTCGGAACATTTTTGCACACGCGGTCGCCCGATCCTAAACTAAGCAAAGCTTGTACCATGGCTGCAAGATATCACAAATTTATATTTATTTTAATACATACCGAAATAGATAAATTGACACTCAGATACCTATAGAAGAAACACACATCATCATTTTCATCACATGAATGTTTGCCCTAGCTGGGAATTGAAACCACGCTCCCAAGCTCAGAAAGCAGGCACTACCAACTGAGGATACAGTCCATAATGCACTGAGAAAAAAATGATACGTATACGTAGCTCTCCGTAAGCCCATTACCACGTAGCTTGCAATTTTACACGTACTACTTGAACTGCATAGGTTATTTAGTTGTTGCATATTTACTAAAGAAGATACATACTGATGCGCAAGTAAGAGTCATACATCTCGAGAACGGTCACTCAGTGAAGCTCGTACAAGGATGCTGCATCATTCTTAATGGTGTTCCTACAGGAATTTACGTACCCGGCTTGATTACCTCGTACACAAGTATGCGGCTACTTTTTAAACATAATAAGCGTTAATCGCTTATTATGTTTAAAATGTAAATTCACTATGTGCTTACAAGATAGCGTCTCCTGTTACTCATGACTGGATTATACATATTGGTCGGACGTACTCGTAACTAGATAAAATAATCCGTAATAAATAACGTTTGGATTTTGCATAGAATACGCCTAGTTCATAATTATATAAAAGCGATGATAGCCTAGCCGGAGAAGGCCCGCCTCTCAAGTCAGAGGGTGCGGGTTCGGACCCAGCCAAAGGCACGCACCAATTTGTTCATTGTGTGAACATATGTGCGTACTATATGCGTATATGTCATCTGCTACACGACTGGAGCCCGGTGTATGGCGACAGGCTCGATTTGGGACTGAATATCGTCCGGCGAAGTGTGGGTGTTGTACACCTCTGCCAGCCTCCTCGAGAGAAAGGCGTGAATATATGTCATAATTCTATACACCACACACACACACACACACACATACACACACACACACACACACATTTTAACACCTATATCATTATATTTTCTATGGGACAACATACTGTACGTAAGCTGCTACATTAGACGTATTTGGCGTACTGCCCTTGTGCGGGACTACTTATAGAGCGTAGACAGCTACACCGTAAGTATCCGGTGTATCGTTTTTGCATAAGATTACAAAATGTACGGACGCGGCCGCATTTATACATAACCACGATACTGTTCCTGTACTGCAATACATAGTACATAAGCGGCGACAATATAAGTATTCGGTATACTGCCCTTGTGTGATATTACTTATTGTAAGTATGCGGTAGCCACAGATCTCAGAAACTACATTAAAAAAAGTATTTTAGGGGATTCTAATGGGTTATGGGTTCCATTAAAGAATTGATATTTTTGAGTCGTCGATGAAGCTGATGGCAACCAAATGTCTTGTTCTGGTCCACTCCATTGGATAGAATTTGGGTTTGTACCTACACAGCTATCATTACAATATTTTATCTTTAGTTTCAGTAAAGTATCTTTTCGAAAAAGTAACAGTCATTATTATAAGCATTGACAGTTTATAGGTTCCTTAAGATGATTTCAACCATGGGGGCTATTCCTGCGCGTGAGATGAGATGAGATTTTATTGTGGTCACTCTCACACCTATGACGTTTCAAACAAGAGCAATAAGGACAAAATAAGGTGAGATGAGAATTTCAAATCTCCGAATAGGGTCCCAGCTTGTAATGGCCATGGGGAATAAGAATTGTAAAGACCTGCGGGAAATCTTTCAACTCCTAAAAACTACCTCAACAGAAACACTATATACTCGTAATTATCGAACGTACTCCCACTATGTCAAGAGAATCGCTTAAAAAATGTGACCGGAACTGGAAGACAAAGATCCGGACAAAAATCGGACATACGAAAGCATTTTTGTCGAAGCTGAAGCAGAGACGCTTTGCTCGCTTACGCTCGCTCGGCACATTAACAAAAGAAATAGGTAGGTCATATGAAAATATTGTTAAGTACCTATGCCTCAACTTTTTCGGTTGGGATGGTTGTGTTTGTGGTGCTATAACAGTAGGTAGGTATATCTATGTCGGAGTCTAAATTTATATTTTTGTGTTCTCCCATCTACATCATTACAGACGATCTTCTGTCCGAGGCTTTGTCCTTGTGGCCTACACGAAACAAATGACATATTTATCTACCTATTTTTCTTTAGAAAGAAACATTGTAAGTGCTCTCACTACCTCTCAATTCAATATGCAAACTGACAATAGGTAGGTAGGTACCTATTCCAAGCAAAGCAATAAGTAAGTACTCGGTAAAACTCGAGTTCTCGGTAAACCTAAAATAGCCTCTGTTCATAATTGCAAATATTAGTTCATAATTATTATCAGATAAGAACATAAATCACAGATGCACCACAACCTCAGACAAATCCCTAATAGGTAAACAGTCCCGTGCCTCATTCCCGCGCTCCACCGCACGCTCTGCCGTGTAGGATTTTCGGAGCCCAAATTATACTCTGTTTGGTGTATTTATTTACACGTTAACGGGGACTTTCAATAAAATCTGCATACTCTGATTGATAAATACTCAGGTCTAAGCATCTAAAAGTGCGGCAACCTCGCAACTCGTGGCCATGTCAGCAGAAACGGGACCTTTTTGCGTCGTGGTAGGTATTGATTTTGTTTGTGAGTTATCCTTGTTTGCGACTACGTACATAAATATGCGCTTGCATTTTGTACTTAGGAGGAGTAAGTCTTGTTTGGCGGGAGCCTGTTTTATCACGTTTGCGGTGTTGCCAATTTGGCTTTTTTTTGGCAGTTTTTGGCAATTTTTTAGATTATTTAGCTATCAGCTAGATATCTCAATGATTCTGAATGCATAAAATTTGTTTGCCATTACTGAAAAATAAAAAAATGAAGGGAAATTAAAAAAAATGGTGACACGGTAATGTATTGCACGACGTGAAATTCTCAAGCTCATCGTTGGGAGTCGAAGTTTGAACCCACGTCATACTGATCATAAACCAGCTGAACGCTTCATCCATTGAGATATCATCGCTGCGTGGGAAAATAATTAAAATAAATTTTATTGGCAAATGAACAAGGCGTGCAACGACAAAATCTTTTCAGAGGAAAAACACATTCTGCGTACTTATTAGGTACTAGTAAGACAGCCGGTAGTAACATGGCCTATAAACGGTCTCAGTAGATTCTGAGATCTCGCTTTGCTTGGTCAATAATTCGTCTTTAGTCATGCAATATCATGAAAAAAAAATTGCGACATTAGCTAAATTTGCATATTTTTGGCGACTTCTTTTTGTCTGAGCGGCAAAACTGATCTGTTCCTTCTCGACTCTAGGGTATGTGTGATCTAACCCTTTTCAAGCGATACGAAATTTTACCTTATTCTTACAAATTTTTTTTTACAAAATTTGAAAAAAATAAATAAAACTAAGTTTCAAATAAACTATGTTTAACCCCATGATTTGTGATTATATTTTTAACCCTTTCTAGCACCCCTTTATATGGTAAAATTTGCTAAATCTAGCTCTTTCTAGCTTGTCCGACTGCCTCTTTTCAAAAACCAAGGTGGCAACACTAGTCTTGTGTAGTGAACGAGTCGTGAACGGTCAAACAAATAACTACGAGTGAGAGTTTAGAGTGTTTTCCTGTGGTAAATTAATGACATGATATGTTTAGATAATGTTGTGAGTGTTGTCAATTTGTGTCGGATTAAATTAATTTACGAATTAACTTTTAAACGAATTAGAAAAGCAGCTACCTACTCGTATCGTTCCTGCATTGTGTCTTTACAACTTCATGTTTTAAAAAACTGCCAGACGCAGGCGCAGACACGGACAGTAGCAGGAGTTTTAAAACGCGTGGGATGCGACAATCTTGTAACAGTATTTAAAGGTAAGTTTATTTATTAAATCAAGCGTGTACGTACCTACGTAAAAATCTTTGTAGTATTATGAAAACGACGTTAGTGTGCGATCTACGATCACAGCCTACAGCCTAGCTAGCCTATTGTCTTGGTACCTACCTATCACATATGTGTTGAATTGATAACCACTTTTTTAGAGTCTCTTAAATTGTCAGTTTTAGAATACAAAAAAGAACCACATACAGTACCATATGAACTCTTAATATGTTAAAGTGGTGTTTGATAAAGAGTGTAGCTTAAAAACATTAGTAGTGTACAATTTTACTGTGCACGTTACACACGGTTGACTAGTTTTATTACATTTCAGGCAAACTACGATGGTCTTCTGAAGAGCAATTTTACGTGAAAACTGACGAGGACACAAAAGCTACTGACGGAAGTGTTACAGAAGAAACTTAGTCGGCTAATAACCTAACAATCATATGGAAAAATCCGGGAAATCCGAGGAATTCTATCGCCTGGCTTCACACATCTGCTTCTTGTAGCTTTTCCCACCTTGTAAGCAATGTCATATTTATGTTACTCAGGAATAGTGTAGCTTTGTATTGGTGAAAGAATATTTTAAGTTTTGAATCGGACCAGTAGTTCTGGATATTAACCCACAACAAACAAAGTCAAAATCTTTACTTCTTTGTGATATGACTGAAGATGTATTTATTTTTTACTTCTTTTTAACCGACTGCCAAAAAGGCTGTATGATTTTGTGTGTATGTTACGTGATTACTCTGCCAATTAGGAATCGATTTAGGTGATTATTTTATCGGAATTGGGTTGCGGTTTTTATAAAATCAACAAATACCTATCTAAAAATTGTTTACAAAATGCAATTGGGATGACGGGAAGTCGGTTTTTTAATTTAAGACATTATAGGTAATTAATGTAAAATAAACCACCATAACAGACCAACATGTTCTTTATTTACAGCTGTTGCAAGAGTTTCGTCGTATGCACCCGAACAGTGACGACAGCCTATTTTCGACTATAACCCTGAAAAAACAAGATGTCTTGACTACCAGAGATTCGCAGTCGCAGATGGTACGTTAATACATGATTTATAATTAAACATATGTACTGTAATTTGCAGTCAGACCAAATAAAGCTTTAATTATATTACTATTTAAAAATGTATAATGGTATATCTGACAGTAAAAAGTGATGATAGCTGGAGAACGCTTGCCTCTCAATCCAGCGGGACCGTATTCGACTTAATGTCAACTGCTATATAAATTGAGCCCGATGTATGTTACTGGCTCGCCCCCTGTCAATTTTGGAACTGAATATTGTCCAGCAAAGTGTAGATGTTGTAATACACCTCTACGAGTCCCTTCGGGAAAAGGTGAGACGACAATATTTAAATATTAGGTACTATTGATCGATTATGTAAATACATGGGCTAAATTGATGTTATTCAAATTTTACAGATTGATGCTGCTGCCATTTGACATCAATATACCACCAGCACGCAACCTCAAGGACCAGCCAGCTTAGAAACCCTCGGGTGCTGAGATCTGTGATGGCTTTCTATGAATAAATCCTTTAATAATATAATTTTATTTTTATTTCTATTATAGCCAGATATTTAGGCTTACAAGTGCTTAATAATTCCAGTAAGTGTGATGTTAATTGGTTTGGCTGTGTATAAAAGTACTACTTGTTCGTACCTATCTAACTGTTCATAAACGAGTTTATTTTAATGTTACAGACTAAATCACGATGCTATTTAAATGAAATCTTCTTTTGTGTTTCAGATACTTATCATTATGTCACAGATACATGACAGCTTGGATCCTCACACGTTTGATACTGGTGTTTCGTACGTACGCCTTGGTGTTTGAAACGTAACGTAATGCTTTATTACAGTTTGACACCCCATGCTAATATACTGGTTTCTCATACGCAACCAAATACCTAGGATTGCAACATTACAACTAGGCACGGCGCACGTATACCGTGTGTTCATGTTGATGACATATATATTTTGGGATATTATTGTACTCATCATTTACAACATTTACTATGGGGCCCACCCTGAAATCTCGAAAAAAATCTGCTGTTCCTTAGAAAAATTCATTGACTTTGGACAAAATGTATGAAACAGTATTTTTTTTTCTTTGGAATGTTAGGGTTGGTTCTTTAGTAAAACTTTTTCAAATGATAAGTACTATGATATCCTAGAATATGTCTGTCGTCTAGATGAACAACCGGTATATGTATGGCGTGCCAAGTTGTAATGTAGCAATCGTATTAGGTTGCGTAAGAGACACCAGTACATTCGTATGGAGTATCAAACTGTAATAAAGCAGTACCATTACGTTATGTATCAAACACCAAGGTGTACGTACGAAACACTAATATCAAACGCATGAAGTTCCAAGCTGTCATGTACCCGCGTCATTTCAATAAGTATCTGACATCAACCCGCATATACGAGACACCAGTAAAGTACGTATGAGGTTCTTAGCTCTAATGTAACCGAGTATTTATGATAAGTATCAAACACCAATCCAAACGTACACGACACCAGTAGAATACTTATGTAGTTCCAAAATGTATAGTACCCGCGTCATTACGTTACGTATCAAACACCGATTCATACGTACAAGACGCCAGTATAATACGTATGTGGTTCCAAGCTCTAATGTAGCCGCTCCATTACGATAAATATCAAAAACAAGTTCATACGTACGAGGAACCATTATAACACCTATGCGGTTCCAAGCTCTAATGTAACCGCGTCATTACAATAAGTATGAAACATAATGCCGTGTGTATTAGACCCCCGTATCATACGTATGCGGTTCCAAGCTGTATTGTACCCACATCGTTACAATAACTACCAAACATAAATCTATATGTACTAGACACCCGTATCATACGTATGCGGTTCCAAGCTGTAATGTACCCCCGTCAATACGATAAGTATGGAACACCAATTCGCATCATGACAGTTGTCATGAAGCGGGCTACGTAATGCTTGTTACGTACGCAACATGAAGACGCTTACAAGCTTACGAGTGGTATGTTTTTGTCCAGACGTACGCAGCGCGTTTCATGATTTACGTAGCATTTTTTTCTCAGTGTGACGCTGATGATTAGGAGAGAAAAAAAAAGAATAGCAAACACGTACTTAGTTTAAACATTTTGAGTCTAGGAGGTAAAATTTGAACACGACATTTTCTTCAAATTTACATAAGAAATCTCAGCATACTTATCTAATGGATTCAATAAAGAAACAAGCAAGTTATTCAAAACGGCGTTTATTGTAATAATATTAATAGTAACACAATTTGTAAATCGTTCTCTCAATATTAACCACTTATGCTACAACATCAACATTCGGGAGCGTTTGTTGCGCTATTTTAACATTTTCTGCAAGTTTTTTCTTACTACGGGCCCCAAGACAAGCTGCAATCGCATGCAATCGATTCTTCTTCAAATCTACCGCTCAGACGTTAGTTGCTGATTGGACGAAATTACAATAAGATGACGTGACATTCAAATAGCTCGTTTTTCGTCCAATCGCAGCTGACGTTGAAGTTGAAAGCGTGGGCTAGGTTTTGCGAATTTGTATCGCCATAAAAATATGCGGCAAAACGAAAATCACCCACAATTTAATTATATCGTCATGATTTTTAGGCCTTCTAGAATAAACAGGGAAATGTTTTAATGTTTACTTAGGCCATTCATTTTCGAAACATACCAGCTAGTAAAAGGTTCGCAAAAGCGTAACATTTTGTCTTCTAAAAGTTACCTGAGTATGTACTTACATAAAAGAGTACATGAACTTTTACTGTAGTTATACTTAAAATAAAAATCTATTAAAGAAGCTAATTTGATAAAGCAGAGTAAATAATTTCATCTCGCTCGCACAGTCACACTATATTTTTGATACGAGTGGGATGACACGATTAGCACTGTTTTATTTTGATTAGTTTCCTTATTGGCGCAGCTTACACTGATAAAGTTGATCCTTCGAGCCAGTAAAATGTTAAACCTGGCAACACGCGCCCCCGTCATACATATCAACAATTATAACCACATCACCATTGTCCGTTACGTTTAAATTAATATTATCAATAGCTCCATATAAATTAACACTATGCTAACGAATTACATTGTCGTCGAGCTTACGAAGCGGGCCTGAGTTTAGTGGAAATAACTACTAGCACTACATTAGATATTAAATAATAGTTATGAGGGTCCTAGGCTCTTTTGTATTACGTAAAGACAATGGTCATTGCGTGCCATCTCGCTCGCGCTTTTTACACCATGCGAGCTGGTGGCGACGTCGACCTGTTCAGTAAAAAAAACTACTCGCGTTAAACATGCGAGCAGGGGGGCTATTCCTGCGCGTGAGATGAGATGAGATTTTATCTTGGTCACTCTCACACTTATGACGTTTCAAACGAGAGCAACAAGGAGGAAAAAAAGTGAGATGAAAATTTTTAATCTCCGAATAGGGCCCCAGGAGGGCAACGATGACCATTTAGACCATCATCGCCATCTTACACAATAAGGTCACAAATAATTTAAAAAAAATGCTAGAACTTAAAATTGCCGAGTCTTGTGCTTCTTCTTCGTGTCGATGGTTTATATTTTTTATTTAAATGTGCCCCGATCAATAATCGGCGACAGCTATTCCAAGAGGAGAGGCCTCCATCAGATCACTCAGAGAGCAGCTTTTGGGGCATTGAGGGCATTAGATGGCCCATGGATTGTGTTGCGCCGCAGTCACACTGAGAACCCGTGTCAGAGAACCCCCACTTGGCCATGTTGAAGTTGCAGCGGCCCACTTGGCTCCGGAGTCTGTTTAGCGACTTCCACGTGGGCCACGTTAGGTCGTTGCCTGGGAGGAGTTCCTTTGTGTGCGCATATTTTCCTAAATGTTCCACAATACCCAAGCCCTCTCGTACGACGAACACATCAACATTAATATTTTTCAAATTCTGTTACATTTGACACTCAATTAGGTACCTATCTATATTATTTTGCCACCGATGATAAAGTTTAACATTAAACATAAATATTTCCTACCCGGTTTTGGTCCAAATATTATGCACTATACTATTTTCAAACTAGTGTATTGAGAGGCTACTAGAAACTGCATTAAATTTTCGATATATACGCTTGTAGTGTAAAAATAAGGTATAAAATAATACTATGGAATAAGATTAATAAGATTAAAGCTATTAAATAATCACCAAGAATAAGTTAGTTTCATGGGCGTACCCAGAACGTTTTAGGGGCGGGGCAGAAGGAAATTTACTTGATCATGATCCAAAAAAACAGGGTCTAGCACTCCGGGAGCAAACACGTAATGATGTCACTCGTCATCTCATCCGTCTCTTTAGAACTATTTGTAAATGACTTATTTCGGTCTAGCTTAAGTATCGATTGACCTCATCACGTGTTGCTCACGTGACCGGAATGGTATACCTGCAGGCCTAGCATGAGCAACGCAACAAAGGTACTGTTTTTATCGAGACATACGTATGTACACATAGCCTTGCACGTTTTCGCATGACAGTAAGTGATGAGAAAAATTTTGACGCGCGCGCGTGCTAGGGATGCTGGCGGAGTAAATTATTATACCATGTACTTGCTAAGGACATGATAGGAATTTAATAATGCTTTTTATTACTTACTGATCTTTATATTGAAGTATATAATAAGCTGCGAGGGTTCTGTCTAAATTGATCAACACCATTATTCTTTTTAATTGAAAAATCTACAGTTTGAGCTTTGTGTTCAGCCTTGTTCGGACTACGTAAGTAATTTAGTCGAGTGGCGAGTAATTTAGGAACTAAAGTACTAAGTCACTAAGTACTCGACTAAAACCTTGCCGTTCGCACACATTTAGTTACCAAACTACTCGCCACTCTACTAAACTACTAGGCTAGTGCGAACTAGGTTTTAAGGACTAGGGTGGGGCAAATGCCCCCCTTGCCTCACCGTGAGTACGCCCATGGTTAGCGTAGTACTTAGTTAAATTAGACCGAGAATAGAGGGTTCTTATGTATTTACAGGGGTCATATCGTACCTTGTACTGTTTTAGAGTAAATTGACAAACTATATGTACGGTATCATTTAAATTAGTAGACAGTTAAAATAAAAACTATATAGAGATGTAAAAAGCAATAAAAATACGACTTAAAAGGTCTGACAATAATTTTAGCGACTATACTTAACCCAAAAGTTACATTGTATATAAAAAATGTTGTAAAAATAATTATAACATAACTATGTTTATGCGTAGGTCCCAGCCTAATGCACGCGTACAAAAAAAAACATAGTAAAAAAAACTAAGTCGAACTCAAGTTTCTTAGCTCACATGGAGCTGTCAAAACGTCAACTCGCTGACGCCTTAAGCCCCCTCTTCACAATCAGCAATGATGATCGTCAATGACACGATAACGCTTCGAGCATAGAAAATGATCGGCAATAACAACCGAGTAATCCCAGGCTGTCAGTTGGTGCTTTCAATGTGACGTCTTTCATATAATTACATACATTACTGGTCCTCGCAACCTGCGCCTGGACCGGGCTGAACTGCGCCTGCATTTGGTGTGCCTTAAGTCCGCCACACAGTCGTGGTCACGGATAATCGTCTATGATCGCCGATTGTGAAGAGGGGCCATTACGCTAGCAACAGCGATAAGGTGACAACTGACGTATCTAGTATAAAATTGTGTTGCATGACAGATCAGAGTCGAATAAAAAAAATCAATACAAAATGTCGTAATAGTATCAAGAGATCACAGAGAATGGAAGTTGGTAGAAATATGTAAAAATAATCAAAAATATAAAATGATCACAGTTGTTACATAAGTCTGGAATGACAGCGTGTTTGACAGGAGTGTAGTCTAGGTGCCGCTGGATACACTGAGGCTGCGTTTGCACTGAGGCGGAGCCGAGCGGAGCGGTGGATAATGTTAATTTATTTGTAGGTAGTTGCAAAAATTATCTTTGATTAATATGTGGGTAGTTGCAGATTACTTTTACGTTCACACGTCATCATTTCTCTGTTATTCATTTTGCCTCTTTGATAGGAATAAGTCGCATCGCTTCCAAGTAATATGAAATGAGAAGGATAATAAAATCATTATTTAAATCCTTAAATCATGTGTTTCGCCCATACACCTAAAATCAAAAACATAATTGACCAATCAGAATGCTCTACTTTAGTGGAAGTATTCCCGCACCGCTCCGCTCAGGCCCCGTATTCTTGACGCTCGAGATGTTTCTTGGTCACTCATATGGCTTTTGAATCAAGAGAAATAATTAATGCTGGGTATTAAGCTGGGTTTCCACTGAGACGGAACTGGAGGACTGTTCTTACAAGCCGAGACATTTTTTTTGTAATTATTTCGGCGTATACACGCAACAGGTGTATTACGCCGTACATAACATAGTGCACTGAGAATAAAATGCATATTCATACGAAGTGCGAGCGGGATAGCACGACAAATCAAGCCTCCATTCAATTGGGTATCGAAGACTATGACTCTACCACCTTATTCGGAAAAGTGTCATTAGACCTTATTTATTTCCCGACTTTCACTCCAAATGAAAATCTACCCAATTCTCAGGACCACAAGATGTATTGGAGTGAGCGCGATTTCAATCAATGGTTAGAACTTCAAAGCAAATTAAACTACATTTTCGAATTTAAGTAAAGAAACATCTATACTACACTCCTGTACTTATTTCAATAAATGACTACGAAGTTTGAGACAGACAATACGACAAATCTACAACTAGGCCCAGCGCAAAACGGTCGAGGCGCGGTCAATTAACTGAGAATAAAACAATTTAAACAAAACCTTAAAATATACATCAAACAGTTGATAATAAGATGCCAAAGATATTTAGCGAGCGTGAGCCGAGTCAAGCTACCTTGAGACTATTTTAAGCGGGCGTTTTCAACCGGTAACATATTTTTTTTAAAGTTTAGCTCAAATGTTATTCTGAATCTCTTCGCCGTGCCTCGCCCGGTTTGCGCTGGGCCTTATAACATTCAGTCACTGAAGCTATGTAGGTATCCACCGTAGATGTACGAAAAGTCTCTGGCTTAGGGATCGTCAATGTCTTTAGCGAATTCTTAAACCTCCCCTCGGACCTGGGCGATACGAGGCGAGGTTTTAGGCTGACCACCTACTCGAAATCACGTCAACTTTTTTAGGAACAAAATATCTTTAAAAATTTCAGAATATTTCGAGTTCAACGAAAAATTATTACACGTGATATCTCGCTATAACCTACACTACTTCCCCTTGTAATAATTCGTGTTTTTTGCCGATTTCCCCTCTTGTGAGTTTTATGTGATTAATGGACGATCCCTTACCCAGAATATGTTAGAGTTAGTACCTCGGTTTAATAAATAATCTTAATAATATCTTGGCGTTTTTTTTAGTAAAAAAACCATCAAGATCTGACGAAGTACTAAAGCTAGCAACGATGACTGCGTTGTACTTATTTAGGGTCAGCGAAACGAGAGTATGGCGGGGGATGAGATTTTAAGTGTATCAATGAATATTTTATTTTTTAGTATCAATAAATCCATCGCGATGCTCTGAGGTTGGTCTTCGAACATTCAAAAACATACTCCATTTCGATTGCATTAGGTAAAAAACTCATTGATAAAAATTTCGTCCCCCACCTTCTGCTAGTGTGCGCTGATGGTTATGTACTTATTTGGGGCGTATACATCGTAATATAGGTCCCGTATATTATAATCTCACATTTCGTATAAACATCTTAAATATTATATTATTTAAGTGCCTTTTTAACACCATGTTAATAGTACGAATAATAAATTATATGAATATTTCTTTATAAAAAACTATGTATATGTCGGAGTATGTATGTACTGTAAATAATGTAAATAAGTCGAAAATGTTGGCACAGCATGATTATATCATTGATTTGAAAATTCGCTTATTTTTATGTTCAAATCTGCTATTATCGTAGCGACGTGAACTTTCTTGCGTAATTCGTAGCCATTTTGCGTTGTTAAGGCTCGATTCCGTCATTGGCTTCACTGTCGCCGCACCAGTTCAAACACAATGTCATATATATGTCGCAGCTAATTTGCTTAATCAGCCATTCAATTAGCTTAATTTTCGGTAAAAAAAAATGTATTTTACCAATTTATTTTGGCAAGTCACCCTGTTGTATGAATGGCCTGAGCATCAGTGAGCCAGTTTAGTGTATATGAGACACTACAGCTGTACATCATAAAGCTAGTTGAAGGGCGCCGTTTTAAAAAGGCTAGGCTTGTTTTATTAAAAGGCTGATTAAGCTAATTAGCTGTGATACGAGTATATACACATTTTTATACAAATATATTTATGTACTTCTTATCTTTGAATTTGGAAGGCGACAGTGAAGCCAAAAATGGAGTTGAGCCTTAAGCAGTCTTAGGTCGCGTCAAATTGTTGCGTTTGTTTTTTCGGCTAACTCAGACACTCAGATATATCTCGCTACATTTACTTCGGGGCAAAGCTTAACATTGATCAAAACAAATCGAAGCGTTTTAATAAAATTCACGCCTTCATATAAACATATACATATATATCCAATCAAAAATATGATTCCCTTACCTCAAACTACATCTATTGGCGAATATTAGTAACTACAACATCTATTAGGCCGTCGGGTATCCAGGCAACATCGTCCTGTAATGCACATTCTTTACAAATATAAATGAAAGCCACAGATATCCCGCTATTGATATCGCATTATCACATCTTCGTTTTGATAAAAACGTAGCAATATTGGAGAAAGGCGCGGGCCAATACATTTATATTGACTAAAACGAGTCGATATGCCCCAAAAATGCTTTAATAAATACATCTATTTACTTATTCAAGCTTATTTTGACCGATACGCACATTTATGCCCCAAAATGCCTTAATAAATGCACCTATATACTTATTCAATCTAATTTTGACATTTTGTTCATCCTGAGTGCGAAATCTATAGAAGGCGATCTGTAGCAAAGCCAAGAAGTACAAATGAGTTGTGCATGTTTTGACTGCAGAACTTTTCAAATATCTGAATCAAAGATACAATTACCTCGGAAGACAAATGACTTGCACGATAAAAACAATGTGTCTCATTGTTATAAATATTAGCCCTGATTTTTAAAAGTATTTTACAATGAACGCTTGACACAACTCCTTGCAAAATCTAGCTACAATAGTTAAATATACTTACGTACTAGGACCTAACCTATTTTAGAAATGAGTGGTATCGTTAAGATTAACATACATATTGTAATATGCAATTTTTGTACACATATAACTAGATAAACTTTTCAGGCATCTCAATTGCATTGATCTCAAAATTAATACACAACAATCCAACAAAATTAGCTACAAAAATCTATAAAGAACACAAGCTGTATTATTGACATACATGACATGCATTTACAACTACCCACCATAAATTACAAATATAAGCGATATGTAAATAAATTAGAATATTCTACAATTACCTATAAACTTCCGAAGGAATGATGCGATACAACCGTGTAAAAAAAACGTCCACATACTAAGCCGCTCTGGTCATAAATGCTACAATATTTGTTAAGATATCTAGCTTCCTAATCTAGGTATCTGTTGAGTCTTGTATTTTGCTAAAATATTTCGCAATAAGCAGTCTACTGTAACAAATTGGTATTATTATAGAACCATTTTTGTGGGTCAAAAGACCGACTGCATCTTATAGTTAGGCGCAAAAACTTGTTCTGCTCGGGGTTTCAGAGAGTTATCATGAATATGTTATTCGATATCAAGGCCTATCTATTTGTGTAAACAGAAAGTACGGGTAACCGTAAGCGTTAGACTTGTGATGCGTCGTGTATAGCTACACTAGACGAGTGTAGTCGGGGAGTCCTCGCCTACCTCTATCGGACGAGCAGCTTCTTCCAGCGGAGCCACACGCAGTGCCTCAGCAGCGCGCGACGACGCTCGTCCGGAGGTTTCTCCGATCTGAATAGGAGTTCAAAGTTAATTACTTTTCTCTATTGTCTGTAATTGAAGAAGGCTATACAGACATCGAAAACGACTGTATTGTAGACTAAATTGCGTAGAAACTAAATGGATTCCTTGCTGACGAATGATACAGGATTAATAAAGCGTAAGTATTATATGGTTTTCAAACGCAGCCTTTCCTTTACTTTCAGTAAAATGTCTCTTCCTCTTTTTCTTCCTACCCTTATGCCACTTAAGTGGGGTCAGTACAGCAGGCTTGTTTAGTAAAAATCTATCGGCCCAAAAATTCAGTATCCTCTTACACCTACTGCATTTTTACTCACGTGTACGCCACGCTTTAAAGCGAGCCTAATTGGAAGAAGAGTCGCCTCTCAAGCCCGAGGGCGCGGGTTCCATCCCAGCCGGAGGTATGCACGTAATTTTTTACTTGTGAACACTATGAGAATATTTAATGTCGTCATCATCCGCTATTTAATCGCTTTAGGCGATAAGGTCGCCCTTGTACTGCCGAAAAATGTATTTTAGTTTT